>OY720046.1:13219235-13267080 GCA_963082485.1 Eudonia mercurella
AAAAATACATAGAATTAAAATGCTACGACGAACTGGACTCCTCTCAGGATAAGTTGCAGCTTCAGCATCTGCAAGGCTGATATTCAGAGGAGCCCCGATGTGTGTGTGTCTTTTGTCATCACCACATCACCAGCTCATTTTATGTCTCCACTGCTGGGGTACAAGTCTTCCCTATGGATGGATAGGGAGAACGGGCCATAAACCACCACGCGGGCCCAGTGCGGATCGGTGGTTGTTAACGACTACTAACGCAGCCGGGACCAACGGCTTTACGTGCCTTCCGAAGCACGAAAGAGCTCGAGATAATACATTTTTGGTCACCCATTCGATGATCGGCCTTTGCGAATCAAGCTCCTCGTTTGTTATAATATTGTAATGTTATAATTCCATTTGCAGCCACCAAGTCGGCTTCTTCCGCGACCCTCCACGTCAACCTGGCGAACGTACAGCCACGCCGCCAAGAGCCCCCGGCACCAGACAACCCGGACGCCCGCGCGGACGCGCCCCCCGCCCCGGACGCGCCCCCCGCCCCGGACACGCCCCCCGCACCGGACACGCCCCCCGCCACACAACGACCAATCACTGCTGGCGGTAGGGTGGATGATATTCACCTCCTTCTTCGCGTCTCTTATACCTGAAGCTAATTAACTTAAGAATATCGGAGCTGGAGTTTCTAAGACCTGTGGCGGAATAAGTAATTGAGCTGAACGTTAGAGTAATTATTAACGGTTTTTCTTACTACATACATAATTATTTCCTATGTTTGAAAACATGACAGGGATAACGGGCCATAAACGCTAATAGTTACTCTAATGCGAGTGACAATGATAGTTTAATAAAGAACTTTATTTACTTGTAATAAGATCTTTGAAGGAATGCTAATGTTGATTTGTGAGTTGCATCCGAGTGCAAGTTTTTGAAACTATTCGATCGTGGAAAGTTGACTACAATTTGTATAGTATCACAAGCAGCGCCCTCTGTTGACAAACTTCAGTAACCAACTTGTAACTGCTTCGATTGTAAATAAAACTCGCTCTTAAAACTGACGGCAGAATAAACTAATATCTGTAATAAGAGCTCTTTAAATTGTTCTAAGCAACTATTTCGTTGACTTTAAACTTGCATATAAAATATTACAGTACAAATAGTATGCATTAATTTCGTGAGAAAATAAAAAATTAGCTTCAATGAGAATGTTCTGTTTATGTTATTTTACTTTATTTTCAAAATGGACAACGTGGTTCCTTAAAACAATTTTTACTATCTCTAATAGTTTTGACCTATTGCTTTCGTCAATAGGTCAACCTAAGTTATTTTGGTGATAGTTTGAAGGATTCAAAACGAACAGTTTATAATATTCGATGTCTTTAATAATAATTGTGTGTTGACGTAACATAGAATGCTTGTAATCGGGGGCCTATTATGCAAATCGCAGCGACGAATAACTACAACTGGTTTCGACGTATACTTGACATTACGAAGTGCAAGTGTTTGTCGATTTCTGATTATGTCGGACGATGATGAACTTAGCACAGGCTTTTTTGGGTTAAAGCAAATGGAGGTATAAAAGTGATTAAAAGAACGGAAGAAACATTCGACAAAAAATTGTTGAAAATTTTAGTTGAAACCAACAAACGAAGTTAACGAACTACTTATAGCTTTCACTACAACGTTTTTCATAGTAGACCCCCAAATTTTTTGTATTGTATCACAGAACTCAGCCCATACATTGTATTGGACTTTGGGCTACCATTACGCCTCATAATTTTGAACTATGTGATATTTCACTTGATCCATGTTTGGCTCGTGAGTTAGAAAATATTGAACTATAAGTTGAAAACGGTTTTGAATGTTTTCGAAAATACTCGTTATGTCGATGGCATACGGTATATTAGTTGGTTCTCAAAATACATTGCAGCTTTTCTAATGTCAACCAAGATCGAACTCTTTTTTTTTACACCTTTTTATTAACTTTCTACCAGTAATAATGTACTAAGTCTTTAAAATCGTAATGTAGAAAAAAAAATAGTCCGTATAACGAAAGTTCTGGTAAGAAAATATTTATGAAATTGTTATAATGAAATCAAGGCATTTAAAAGAGTTTAAAACTTATGTTCTGGAATAAATGTAAATATAGGTATATTTAAATTAAAATTTGTAGTTGTTAAGATTTAAGATAGTTTCGACCTACTAGGCTGTAAATTGGAGCTGGTTTTATGTGTCATAGAGATGCGAACGATCATTAAAACTAAATAAAATAAAAAATAAACTAAATAAGTATAATAGAAAAAAACATTTATTTAAATATATTTTATTAGGTTTTTAGTAACTTTTTACTATAACATAAGAGGGTTTTGTATTTAATTTTATATCTGGGTGGGAAGAGCGGTGAGAGTTTTTTTATATTTTTCTTTAACGTCGCACTTTTCAAAGGCAGATGCTAACCAACAAAAATAATATATTTTACTATTGAAAGCGTGATAATGACCAAGTTTTTAATAATATATCCCTTTCCCTGTCCAATGAAATACTTATGTTTAACAATTTATTTAACATTGTACACACGCCTGTACATGAGACTAAATATACTTTGAACTTTATTTATATGACTTATAAATAAAGTTCAAAGTATATTTAGTCTTAGTATGGGGGTGCAGCGCGGACGCAAAATTGCAAGTTTCAAGTTTCTTTATGATAGCGAGCGAGCGGCGCGTGGCAGTGGTGTGACAACGGCGCACGACAAGAATACGCACGCACACTAATATCTGTACAGAGTAGGCTGCTGATTTAATTAGAGCAATGTTTACTTTCGTAAAATCTTAGGAGATTGGGTAAAAAAAATTATAAAAGTCTTAATATTTTCATATTCGTATTTTTTTATTGAAAAATAAGACAACAGTGGCCTGCGGAATATCAATACAAACATTTTGATGTAGGATCGTTGTTTCATTTGTGTTATATTTACAAAGTTTCTGAAGAAATAAGTTTTTAGACATCATTATTTTACATATTGTTTATGCAGTTTCTGGGTATTTGTTTCAAATTCCAAGACAACTATGGCCTTGTGAAAGGATCAAGCTAACCTACACTAGTCCTTTAAATGTATATGACCTATTTAGCGCCTAGCACCAGTGACTTAAAAACACGTAAATTTTCAAATTCCGCGCGGCACCCCCTTAAGATTGAAAATTGATTGAAGAAATTTGTCAGATTTCAATAGGTTGAAGTGCAGACGTCTGTACTTTCTTTTTTAACAGATCATGTTTTCTAATTCTATTTTAAATAGCAATCTCTTTCGCATCTCTATGGCAAGTTTGGTTCTAACTTGGCATCAGAATTGTAAAAACTTTCAAAATAGGTTTGGTTGTGTTGCCTGACATAATACTTTCGATGAGTTCATATATAGAAACGTTCTTTTGTACTGATGTTAAACCAAAAAGTAATTGTATATATTTATTTTCTGTAGGTTAAAATTTTAGTGCTATAAAATGTTATTGCATTGTGGATGTACATGCATTATATATTTTTAGTGGGATAAGCTTTATAATCTTTTTGTTTTATATTTTTAAGTGTTTTATAGACACACATTATAGCCAGACACTTTGTATTGGTTTTAAATGCTTGCCAAAAAAAGAACAGAAACTTTTGATTGTAAATAAATTTAGCTTCACTCTTTCATATGTAGTCGGCAGACTATTGTAAATTGTGAATCAAATTAAATTTTGCAAAACGTTCGTCTAAAGCTGTTTTGTTCGCAGCATTTGTATTTGGTTCAAATGAAGTGATATTAATGCTTGATTAAAGCTTTACATAACTATATATTGTTGTTTATATTTTAACATTATTATTTCGAACAAGTTGTATGAACTTTGTTTGTTAGTAATGTCTCTTAGATGTCGCTGGCAAAGTTCCACCTAGCATCCCTCCTGCTGATTCCTCTATCATTCAGTCATTCAAATCCGCAAAAAAGAGGTTCTCAAAGCTATGCGTACTCTAGACGTGGACAAGGCTAGTGGTCCCGACGGAATCCCAGCAATCGTCCTACCTAACTGTGCGCCTGAATTGTCGCCGGTATTAACGTGTGGCTCATCTTGGCGTGGCCACCATCACCAACTGGAAATCTGACTTTATAGATAATTTTTCGGAATTTGTCGTGAAATCTTAGAATTTGTCGGTCTACCGTTCAAAAGGGGTTCAACGTGGCCCCGCCAGGATGAGCGCTCATCCTGGCGGGGCCACCTTGAACTCCTTCAAACCGAACCGGAACCGGACCGACAAATTATTTGTGTAATCAGATCTTCGGTTTTAGAGAAAAAAGGTGGCCACGCCAAGATGAGCGCTCATCCTGGCGGGGCCACCTTGAACCCCTTATAACTTTGAACGGTAGACCGACAAATTCCACGACAAATTATCTATAAAGTCAGATTTCCAGTTGGTGATGGTGGCCACGTTAAGATGAGCCACACAGTATTATCACGCCTGTTCCGCCTCTCACTAGAGACTGGACAAGTTCCACAGTCGTGGAAGGCGGAAGCTTGCTAATGTGCAACCTGTACCCAAAAAGGGTAGCCGTGCCGATCCTTCCGACCATAGGCCGATTGCGGTAACGTCCTTACTCTGTAAGATTATGGAACGTGTACTGAACACTCGTCTGCTAGCATACCTTAAAGATAACGACCGCCAGTTTGAATTTCACCGCGGCCGGCCGACTGGAGTTCTTCTCGTGTATGCTACCCATTTTTGGAGTGAAGCTTTGAGAGACACGGCGAAACCCTTCTTGCCGTCTCGCTTGATATCTCCAAAGCCTTTGATAGGGTCTGGCATGGTAGCCTAATCAGTAAGCTTCCCTCATATGGAATCTCTGATGGCCTTTGCATCTGGATCACTGACTTCCTCAAGAAACACAAAATTCGAGTCGTGGTGGAAGGTCAATCATACGACCTAGTCGAAGTAGATGCCGGAGTTCCAGAAGGATCAGTGTTATCTGCGACACTATTTGTTTTACATATTAACGACCTTCTAGTGCCCGATAACATTGGGTATGCGGATGACACCATTTGATATGGCGCCAAATTAGTGACTGAAAGACTGAACAATTTTTGATTTTATCTAAGTACTCAATTTTTCATTAAGTTTATTTTGTTGCATTGGTTAGCCCTTTACATTATAAATAAATAAATTGTTTTTTTTAATGTACTAAATTATAGTCCACAATGCATGCCGTGGCAACCACTGAGCAAGTAATCACTACGTTATAGTGGAAACCACAGTGATTACTTGCTCAGTGGTGGCAACCTGTAATTAAGAGCCACCGCAGACATGCTACTTTTAGCATCGGCGATCGGCGATTCAGCCGCTTTTTAGAAGCTGAATGCAGCGACCACACATTCCACACCGCACACTTAAAAACGCTAAACGCGGCGATTGAGTCGCTTTTCGGAAGCTCGTCACAGCTTCTGAACGTTACACTCCGCACACATTCGGATGCCCGGTCGCATCGATTTCCAAATCCAGCATCGGAGCAGTCGCTAAAACGCGCGATTTCGAACTATTAACTAATCTGTGACCGCGTCCGAACCGAACGCATGAAGTCGCGAAATCGCGATGCTGCATCGATAAGAATCTCACGACTTTACTGCGATCGAACGCAGAGTCGCCAAAACGTGATTCAGCATCGATACAGTCGCAAAATTGCCGATCGCCGATAGGTACTAAAAGTAGCATGCCTGCGGTGGCGCTTAGATGACACTTACCTATATAGCTTTAAGTTTATGTTTATTTCTACAATGTTTGCTTGTATCAGTGTTCGTCTTGTTGGTCGTCCTAATAAACAAATGAAATAAAATAACTAGCAGATACCTATCCGATGCAAAGGCCTCTAAAGATGATATCCAGTCTTGTCGAGAGTCCCTGGTTGATAGGGTTGCCATCTCTAAAATTTGGCAACCAGGACAAGACGCGTGAAAACCCCGGATTTTGGAGCCCAGAACCCGGACATGTCAACAGGTTTTTATGAAACTCGAATTCGATTTGATTCGAGTTTTAATTTTCGATTAGAGTCCCATCAGTAGTGAAGTGCCAGTGTCGGTTCGTCGGTTGTCCACACCGCGGCGCCCGTCGCGTCGCTCAGCGGTGCGGCGGCCCAAGACTTAAAAATTTTAAAACCCGGGCTACAAATGAAACCCCGCCCGGACGCTCTGTAAACTAGGACAAATCCGGGGAAACCCGGACGTATGGCAACCCTATTGGTTGAGCGAATAAATCTGGCACTTCAGGCTGTCTCGGACTGGGGAAATGCCAATCTTGTCAGTTTTAACGTTACCAAAACACAGGCGTGCTTATTCACCGCTAAGCTGAGTCCTTTCCAGCTGACTCCAACTTTCCGAAGTGTATCTTTGCCACTGACTTGAGTTGGGTTGAGAGTGGACGACAAACTCAGGTCTTGTCCTGAATTTGTCGTCCACTCTGAATTTTGGCGAGTATATCGAGTCCATAGCAAAAAGTGCTGCTAAAAAACTAGGCATCCTCAAGGGCTAGGCGTTACTTCTCACAAGACCAACTGCTTATGTTATACAAAGCATAGATCCGACCATGCATCTTTGGGATGGTCCTGCTAGGTATCAGCTGACAAATTTAGACTCGATTGAAAACCGGGCCAGGAGGCTCATAGGTGACTCAACATTGGCTACAGCTGAACTTCAGAGACTTCAAAAACACAAATGTTGAAAAAATTTCCACGAGCAGGATTTGAACCTGCACCCTTCTGACATTCCGGGTCAGGTGCTCTTCCAATTGAGCTATCGTGGTTCTAACTAGCCCGCCGAAATTATTCAACACTTTTTACTTTGAAAGCCAAAGACGCCCATTGTCAACAACTACCGGCACTAACATCCGATCATAATATTTTGACAAATATTAAAGATCAGTTAAGAAGTAAGCAAGCTATTTTTATAAAATGTTCAAATAATTTTTAACGCAAATTTTGTTGCGAACAAATTACAAAAACACAAATGTTGAAAAAATCTCCACGAGCAGGATTTGAACCTGCACCCTTCTGACATTAAGATTCAGAGCCTCAGTCACCGTCGCAGAGTTGCTGGTCTATCGGTGTTTTATAGAATACACTTTGGAGTGTGCGAGTGAACTACACGATCTCGTTCCCCCAGCCCCCTTCCACCATCGGGGTACTAGACGCAGGTTAGCCTACCATCCGTACGTTGTAGACATACCGCTCTTTTCTTTTGCGAACCGCCAAAGAGTGGAATGCGCTTCCTGTTCACGTGTTCCCTGTTCACTACGACCTGGGTCTCTTCAAAGCAAGAGTGAATAGGCACTTCCTGTCTAAGCATGTACCACCTTGGGCCACATCCCGCTCACCAACAGGCAGGTTGGTGGCCAAATGATTAGACAGTTTGCATTTTAAAAAAAAGATAGATAATACTTTTATTGCAACACATTGAAGCATAAACATGAACATATAAATAACTTACAAAGTTACAATTTGGCGGTCTTATCGCTTTAAAGCGATCTCTTCCAGACAACCAAGCAGGCCCAATGCTAAAGCTGTTTGAGCATGTTTAAGTAGGTATACTAACAATTATGGTTCTTTACTGTCATAATTAATTAAATAAATAATAATAATACATAATGCAAATGGTAATTTTTCCATAATAGTGTAATGAATATCTTAAAAATTAGGTAACGATACTTTTGGCAAACGAAAATACCATTAAAAGCAAAGGTAACGTTAAGCTTAGTATCGTTACTTGGGTGGCATTTACCGATAAACTAACTAACCGCTCTACGCGGTTTGACTAAAGTTCATTAGGTAACAAAAAGTAACGATACTTTTATAAATAATAACATTACCGCTGCCAATTTAACTTTATAGACATAACGTTACTACGTACGTTTGCACCCCCATAAATAAAATGTCAAATGCAATTTGTAAAATGTTTATTCTAAAAGTCGTCGTCGAAATCAACATCCATTAAATCATCAACAACATTAGCTATATTTTCCTGATTAACTAATACATTATCTTCATTTAACTTTGTATGCTCATTTGTGTCACTCTGTATTTTATCTAGAGTTTTATCTTTTAAAACATTTAAATCCGGTTTGTTTTTATCATCGCGAAGTAATAAGTCACTATCTTTTATAATTTCAGTTTCATTATGAGTTGAATCATCACTAATTTTGTTCTTTGCATCTTCATTATTTGTTATAACATCATTTTTAATAGCATTATCATCGCTATTATTGTCTGTTATCTCTTCAAATTCTGTAGTATTAATATTACTTTTATTTTCATTGTTTCCAAATAGTTCCTTTTCTACAATGTCATCGTCACTTATATTAGCTACTGGACTAGTAATTTCTGCGTTTTCTGATATAATATCTAGTTCTACGTAATCTTTATTAATATTTTCAACATATTTATTAGCACCACTTTTACTTAGATTTTCATTATTTATGTGTACTTCAACTGTGATAGACTGATTAATGCTCATCTCATCATCATCAGATGAACTATCATTGTCATTGTATCTTTCCATATTGCTATTAATACCAGTATTAATTTCAACATTTTTATTTTGTGCTTCAATTGTGATAGGATGATTAATATTCATCTCATGGTCACCTTCAGATGAACTATCATTGACATTGAATCTTTGAACATTGCTATCAATACCAGTATAATTTTCAGCGTTTTTTTTTTGAGCTTCAACTGTGGTTGGATGACTAATAGTCATTTCATCATCATCATCAGATGAACTATCGATCACATTAGATCTGTTATGTTTTCTTACTACAACATCATCTTCAAGTTTTGCAATGCCATCTATTTCTGTGTACTTTTGAATGTTTTTATCATCGTCTGTCGTTTCGTTTACAACACCACTGCTGTTACTTAGTTTTGCAAGGCGCCTCTCTTCAGCAAGCCTTCGGTTTCTAAGCATTCTTTCTCTTTGTTCCTCATTGATTGATGGAGAAGATGTTGCTTTGGGCATCAGAAGTGAGCTGAAAGGAAAAGTTAGAATATGAATTGTATATCATAATACCTCTTTAGTCACTAATAATTATATAAGTTACCTTTCTATAAGGTCACATTTTATCAACTGCAAACATTTTGAGGATAAATTCAACAACATATATAAATTATTTTTATGAAATAACCTTAAATTTTTATACGCTAGTTTTCAAGAAAAACGCCAAAAAACATTTCGATTAAAAAGAAAAATAAAGCACTTTCGGTAGTTTCAATTCAAAGGAGCCAAAACAGAGAGGCCGCAATGCCTTCACCGCTTACACGTGCCCCTAGTTTCATTCAAAAGAGCACGACAGAGAGGCCGCTCTTAAAAATATTACAATTGTTGTGTCAGGAAAAAAAAAAACTAGCCTGATTTTTTTAAATGCTAGGGCCTTATTTCTCTGATATAATTAAATGTTTTGTCAAAATATTTGCAGTTGATAAAAAGTGACCTTATATATGGAATATGTAATAAATTTTCTCAAAATAGTCACCAAGTGACTAGGAATTTAAAAGGGAGGGTATTAATAGTGTGATAACTAGTGTGGCAACTATGTTGCTTCAATATATTGAACCTAACACTAATAATAAGGTTGAAAAAGAAATATTTTCAACTTTATTGCCAGTTTAATTCGCATAAATAAAGTTAACCGCCTCTGTGGTTTAGTGGTTAAGACCACCAGTCACAGACCCTGAGGGCCCGGGTTCGATTCCCAGCGGAGGGTACATCTCTGTGGTAGATTTGGTCGATGGTACGGCTTGTTTGTTCGCCTGGCTAGCTACCACCATCTTATCTATATAAATATGTCGCCATAACATCAATAATAATAATAATAATAATAAACATTTATTTACATAAACATGTGTACAATTAGGGTGACAAAATGGGGATGTGACTCAACATGTTTTACCATTGAAGGTGTGCAAAAATTGAGAAGGTGGCATGCATCTTGTATAATTAATTTGATTACATTAAAAATTACATTGAAAGTAATATTAAAATACATTAAGAACTACACTAAAATTACATTTAAAATATTATATAAAGATAGGAATAAATAGCTATGGATAGGATAGCCAATGCCTCAGTAGTTGAGGATCCAGGGTGAAGTGCGCTTCCACTATTGGCCTTATCATCACTTAAAAGTAGGTGAGATGACGGCACTATGCTTATTGCTTACCCGCAAAATATTTAAAAAAGCTTTGCATTGGTTGAAAGTAAAACTGTCGGCCGCTGCTACTTCGGTGTGAATAGATCCTAAGACCAGGTTTCACTCACCGATCGACACTGGGAGCGCTGTGCGGTGTTCTCGCAGCAGCCATCGGGGTGACACTGGTCCGCTCTATCTGTTGCTGCAGCAGTTTGTCGAACTCATCTTCTTCAGGCGGTGGTGGTGGAAGTTCTCCGTCACTTATATCGTTTTGCGTCACCGTCTCTTCTGAAGTTAGTTGATCCGACCTTATCTTGTGAAGGTGGACCTGTGAAAGTAAAATATTAACAATAGACATTTATAAAATGTTTTTGTTTTGTTTATATAATTATAACGCAAATTTTGTTGCGAAACAAATTACGACACGATAGCTCAATTGGGAGAGCACCTGACCCGGTATGTCAGAAGGGTGCAGGTTCAAATCCTGCTCGTGGAAATTTTTTCAACATTTGTGTTTTTATAATAGACATTTATTTAAGACATGTAACATTGTTAACAATTAAGAGACTTGTGATGTTCAATCATTCTCTTTGTTTCTGTGTGCCCTCGGCATAGGCCTCCTCCAACCCTCTCCATCTTTCCCTATCTCTGGCTAGTCTTGTCTATGTTTTCCCAGCTAACTTCACTATATCATCCTCTCATCTATTTACTGGTTTCACTCTTTTCCTCTTTCCCTCTCTTGGGTACAGATGGCTGTACTTCAACCTATCCAAAACAGTAAAATTTCTTCAATAAATATTCAACCATATGCCATAATAGATAATGTTCAAAGTCTATTTGACAGTTTGAGGTAGTCTTATGTGAACGCGTGTATCCCATAAGAATGTAAGATAATAATAATAAACAATACACTGCTGGCTTGCAGCGTAAATCAAAAAGTCATCCATCATCATCAGCTCATTTATGTCCCCACTGCTGGGGCACGAGCCTTCCCTTTAATGGGTAGGGAGAACGGGCAATAAACCACATTGCAGGCCCAGTGCGATGCGGTGGTTGTTAACGACTGCTAATGGAACCGGGAGCAACGGCTTAACGTGCCTTCCGAGGCACGGAGGAGCGAGAAATGATAAATTTTTTGTCACCCATCCGATGACGTGCTTTTGCTAATGTTGCATAACCTCAGCACTCGCATACCGGGCGCGTTAACCACTACGCTATCGAGCTCCAATCCAGCTCCATTGAGCTCAATTGAGAATCAAAAAGTACTAAAACAAATTCAACAAGTCTTCTGGGGTGTCGGTAGCTCAGCATTGAACCGGTAAAAATTCAAGAAAATTCAAAATTCAAAATTATTTATTCAGTTTAGGCTACAAGTAGCTCTTTTGAATGTCACTATGCCATTCGTAAGTCTACTCTGGGCGGGAGATCTTGTACTGAGAAGAACCGGCAAGAAAGTCAGCAAGTGTCCAGCTCTCTTCTCCCTTACAGCGTCAAAAATATTGGTAATCTAGGCGTCGCGTCGTGGGTTTGATTTCCACTTAAGCTTTCTTAGACTGGTTAATATTTTCTAGTACAATCTTATGTTGTAATTTATGAGAGCTCATAGATTTAACATGTTTAGACAAAGTATGCTTGAAACCTACTCTAAAGTGTAAATGAAATCACTTATGTATGGAGATATTGGGCGAGGCCTTTGTTAAAGAAGCACACAGAGCTCAGCCTTAGAAGTGGAAACATTTAACATGAATGAGGCTGTAATAGTAATTAGTTTTAGCATGAATAAACACCAATGTCGAACACCAGTTGGTAGCCAAAGGCATCTTTAGTATAGCTTTAAGTATGTATTGTTTTTTTTTTTTAATAAATAAATAAATCTGTGCCAATGAGTAATAGTATTATTAAAACACAAATTTTTTCAACATTTGTGTTTTTGTAATTTGTTCACAACAAAATTTGCGTTAAAAATTATTTAACATTTTATAAATAGTATTATTATTATTTATTATCACAGAACAGTACTTTTTTAAAGAAATAAATATTAAGAATAATGGCTTTATAGACATTATTTCAAAATTTAAACAGCTACCAGTTTGAATTCAAAGGAGACGATACAATATTGTCATTATTTAATAACAAATTCTAAAGCTTTTTAAATAGAATTCAATAAACTATGCAAATATTATATATATTTGGTAGCAACTGGCGGGAGCTCGAAGTCACAACACAGGACCGCCACGCATGTAACATTACATCACACAACAACAGGATTTCATCATCATCATCATCATCATCATCCAATTAATTTTATTACCATAACAGGACGTTTCTTTCCCAGTGTTTCAATTTTTTTCAAGCAATCAACAAACTCGAACTTGGGATACAACCTGTAAGCCCAGTGCTCTAGCTTCTTCAACACCATATCTAGGTCTTCCTTTTCACATCCTTTACCTGTAACATATCCCAAAAATCTCTTTAATAGACTTATAACTTTTAGATAGTTTCAATTTCTTTTTAAACCCATTTAAACCAACCAGGCGTTTGTGTGGATGAAACTTTAAAAGTATCACATTAGGGAACATCTATTACTTTTAGAGGTGTTGTTTATAATACCCGGTAGGACTAAGTAGGTTAACATCAAACCTAATCCCAGCCATATATTTTAGTACATTATCATCATCAGCTTTTACTAGTCCACTGCTGGACATAGGCCTCTCCAAGTGCACGCCACTGAGCACAGTTTGCAGCTACTCTCATCCAGCTCTCGCCAGCCACCTTGCAAAGATTGTTGCTACACCTAGGCTGAGGGGGTCCTACACTAAGTTTTCCGATACGCAGTCTCCATTTTAGCACATAAGAGAAACCAATTAAAAACAAAATAGACTAATTTTCAAAAACACATGGAATTTTAAGCAGGGAAAGATAAATTAGACCAGTTTAAAGGTAAGATAGGTAAGTAGGTTTTTAATACATATTAATATCTCTAATGCTTACTCTTAGGACATTAGGAAAATCAGGACAATAAAAGTGCAAGCATTCGGTTTTTGCATAATTTTAAACTTACTAGAAGACAATTACCTTTGAACTTGAAATCCTTAAAATGATCTGGAATAACCTGAATGCCTCTAGGTCCAGTCAATCTGGCAGGATTTAGAACAAACCTAGGATTCTTTATAATACGCTTTGTTTTTCCTTCAGAAGGATCAACTCGTCTTTTGTCCTCCTCTGAAAGTGAAAGAAGAACACCAAAATTTATAAATTTATTTAAATGGATATCCAATAGGAATAAAATCATTATTATTTGAAAGCAAAGTAATTTTGGTCCATAACTTTAAAATATATCTTCATAAGAGTAAAAATTGTGTGATGAGATGAACACATCTGTACTTATAAGAATTTATATCTGCACACTTTAACATTCTTTAGATTTGTTAAGCTTTCAACAAGTCAAAGCACAAAGATTTTAGGTACCTATATAATTTTTTCTAAATTAAATATATTATTATAATATATAAATTATAATAAATACATTATTACCAGCTTCGTCTCCTTTTTCTTCATTATCATCACTATTTGGAGACAGTGGTCTCTCATCATATTCATCACCTTCGATCACACGCTCCAACTCTCGCGCTTCGCCTGCCTCATCTTCAAGAAACACATCTTCTAACAAAGACATTTCTTTTTTAATTAGCTCTGTAAGAAGTTTAGCTTTGTGAAATTCTAAGAAAGTTTTAGACTTGCCGATTCCTTCATTCTTTTTTAAACTCTGCCTACGACTAAATAACTGATTAAATATAACTTCAAATAATTAAGTTATAAACGTGCCACTTGTTCAATTCCAATCTTGTGACTCGCTACGCAATAATAATAATAAGATAATTTAGCCATCCGCTTGTTGCTTTTGTTGGAGAAACTAACAGCGGAGGGGCGAGGCGCGACGGTGGCTGCCTGCCACCACATCCACAAAGTACCTTTGTAATATAGGAAAGGAAACTGCCACCAAAAGAATTTAGCCTGCCAGCCGGAGTGCCGGCAGAACTGACATTTAAAATAGGCGGGAAATTAGATTATTTCTTTATTAACGGACACGACGAATGCAGTTTAGGCGTCAAAGCTATAGAGCCTGTGCTTAGAGCTAACAAAATGTAATAAGCTTTTTTTAGTTATTGTTCTGAGCCATAAAAACAGCGAGACAGCAGAGAAATAAGGAAGTGAAAAGAGTACTTAATACTTGTTCTTGGTACTAGTACTCTAATAACTGTGTCCGTTAAGGTAGCGTACACATGGTCGATTTCACGTTTCTTGTTATGCCATATTTTAATGCTTAATTAGAGCGTAATTAGTGCAAACACAAAATAATTAGTGTCTCTTTAGTTTAACCCCTTATCGCATGGAATTTCATATCACTGCAGGAAAAAAATGATAGTTGTCGCAGACGGGGATAATTATCAACCAAGTGGCCTGTGGCCGTGGCTCAATTAAATCCGCACTCTCTTTGGTTGGTGAGTGTCCCCACCTGCGACAACTATCAATATTCAATGTATTTATAAAACAAAACAATTTATGGAACAAAAAACCTGAGTACCTTTTCGAAAAACTTACCTGGATTGGAGATACCACTCAGAGAAGTTTGCGGCCTGCTCTACAAAACCTTCTAAAAATACCTAAGCACAAGTCCACACGTCATCAAGGATCTTTTAAAGTCCACGCTGCAAGCATCTGGAACGTTCTACCGCCTCCTATGAGAGTAAAAATTAGCATTGAATGTTTCAAAGCTAAATACAAAACAGCCTTATTGAGGAAACAATCAGCGGCAGAAAACCTTAGGCGTGGATATTGGAAATCCTTGCCCCTAAATAAATATTTTTAAAATCATGTATATTTGAAACAAATACACACACACAAACAGACACCCACACTCACATACACATCCACCACACACAAACAGATACACACCCACCTCACACACACATTACAGTTACACGCACGCACACAGTTATAGACAGAGTGCTATTGTGCTACTCGTACTTCGCCGTTCTTTTTATTGGTTTGGCTTTTTGGAGGAAATATTTTTTTATTGTTTTAAGCCCTCGCACTGTATGTCGAGTAGAACAAGCTAGCTGGACAAAAACAACATCACCCAATTCAGAAACCATTAATGAGGGTAATTTGTATATTAGTTGGTGATTGATTACACTGGTAGGTAATGATTTGTCGTAAATAATAACTTTTTTTTGTAATGAGGGTAAGTATATAAAACAATTGCATTATTTGCATGAATTTAGTTGCATTTTAGCTTCGATTGCGATAACGTCTCACAAGTATATTTTATTAATTTTGGTTAAGTGCTGTGATGGATCCTGTTACTAAAAGTAAGTACTATTTTAAATACTATTATATTTTGATCTTTTTTTACCTGTAACCTAGAAAAATATATCGTTATGTTACAAAGTTAAGAAAAAAAATCTTCAATTTCGAATTCATTGGAGTATAAGTAAAAATCCCCTCTTCTCCCCGACCTGAATATTTTTTAGAAAGTAGCTATAACCTCATTGATAACGATGGAATTTATTTTACTTGCCCCTTTTTTGCCCAACATATATTTATTAATTTTTTTCTAGGTCACACTTTCAACGTGCCGAAAATCGCTTGTTTTGAAGAATGGCTCAAAAACTCCAAGAATGAACGAAATGATGCTCTCTTCGCTTACATTTCGAAAATACAGGACTTAGCGGCATAATGGAAGATTCAATGAAGGAAATCAAGACCGTGATTTCCCGATTTTTATCGAAACTTTCGGAAAAATGGGAAAGTTCTCGAAGAACTCGGGAACGCTTTTTGACAAGCAATAAGGAATGGTTTCAAGGTGATTTGACATTTACTGTGTCATACGATCATGCTGAGGCAAGTTGTAGTTCCAAGGAATCTCAACCGGGCCCTGGAAGACCTACACTAAACATGGAAGATGCGAGTGCCAAAACAAAACGTCGACGTGTTGATGATTTGATCATGACACGTTGTTCAGAAGAATTATTAGTAGCTGCCGAAATATCGTCTCGACTATCTGGAAAGCGAAACGTTGCTAAATTAATAAAAGAAGTCAGTGAGAGTCCTGACAGGTTGCGTGATCGGAAGAGCAGCGACCAGCAGCAGAAGCAGCAAAGGTGCTTGACGAGTGACAAAGCTTTGGCTTATTATGTGGACTCTAAATTAATAATTTAATAAAAATAAAATAATAAAATAATTTATAAAATAATAAAATAATAATAAAATAATTAATAATCTAAATTAATTAATTTATTAATTTCACCCGAGGGTCATTTCGCGAAACATGGAAAAAAACTATTTCTAGTTGATTAGAAATTCTATCTCATTTTTCAGTAACTTTTTTTGTTTAAGCGAGGTTTTAAACATAATTTAACGTAAGGTGACACAGTTACGAACCTTGTGTTCTAAAAACTCATTTTCTAATTTAATTAAAACTGAGTAAAACATCATTACCATCTAAAGAAAATATATGTGCACAAAACTTTCAAAATATATATTTCAATAATTACGATCGCCAAACCCGATTTTTTCAAACGTTTAGTAATCTGTATTTTACCGTAAACAACATAATAAATAGCGTTTATAATTCAGAACAGCATAATAGTCAAAACGAAATTTCAAAAGTTTGTAACAGAAATTCGTCATTACCATCGCGCTAACGTCAAATTTACTTTTTTTTTTTTTTTTTTTTTTTTTATTTAGTTCACAAAACCGATAACAATCATATTGACATAATTTCATAAAACATTAAAATAAGATTAGAATGTTATCTTCTAGATGCGAACCTAGCATGCGTAAGTTTTCATTACCTACATATCTATGACAACTATTACCCAACTATTATTTAACTCTAACTCTAAAAAAAAATCTTTTAAATTTAAATAATAACAAAAAAAATAAAAAATTGGACTATAAATAAGGGATTGGAATATAATACATATTGTTTTCTATAATTTACGTTTAAGATTTAACATTTGAGATTGACTTTAATTTAGATTTCAAGGAGGCTTCAGAACTTGTAAATATATCAATGTCGTGGCGAATACTGTTAGCGTAGGCTACCATTCGATATTTAACAGATTGGTGACCAATATTTGTTCTCACGAGTGGCAGTACAAATGTTTTACGATTAATCAGACGGCTGCTGGGACGAGGTATAGAGAAAGTAATTGACTCAAGTAAATCTGGTGAATCGACTTTACCATGCAAGATTTTGTGTAAGAAGATGATATCGGCTAATTTTCTACGTGTACATAAAGGATATATTTTATAACAACTCAACCGCTGGTTATATGACCTTAAACTTCGACATTTATTATCACTGTAGGCGAGGTGGTAAACGAAACGTTTTTGAACGCGTTCAATCCTGTCCACGTGAACCTGGTAACAGGGACTCCAGACAGGGCTGCAATATTCAAGAATGCTCCTAACAATGGAATTATAGATTATAATAGTCACCTTTGGTTCCTTGAATACTTTCATTTGTCTTATGACGTACCCTGACAATCTACCAGCTTTAGCTATAATTGAATCGATATGCTCTCTAAAACTAAGAGAGCTATCAATTATCACTCCCAAATCCTTAATCGTTGTTACCTCTTGCAAAACTTGACCGCTCACAAGATACTCTGCTTTCAAAGGGTTCTTCTTCTTCGTGAATTTGATATGATAACATTTATCAAGGTTTAGAGCCATGCGATTGTTCTTACACCAAGTATAAACGTTATCAATATCGTCCTGGAGTGCCTTCACATCAGTTTCACTTCGGATTGCTCTATAAATTTTTAAATCATCAGCGAACATTTTGAACTTTGATTTTATACAGTCTCCAAGATCGTTTATGAACACCAAAAAAAGCAGCGGGCCCAAATGTGACCCTTGAGGCACTCCCGATGGTATGCGGCACACATCTGATTTAAATCCGCGAATTACTACAATCTGTGAACGGTTTCTTATGTAAGATTCACACCATCTCAAGAGTGTTCCATGGATACCCAAATTTTCAAGTTTGTGTAGCAATATATCATGATCTACAAGATCGAAGGCTTTACGAAAATCAGTGTAGATAGAATGAACATCCAGTTTGTTGTCTAAATATGAAGCTATATCGGAAACATATTCAGTAAGGTTAGTTGTTGTAGACTTATGAGGACGGAATCCGTGTTGATTGTTATTAAAATAAGAATTCAAATGAAAGAAAAGTTTATTTTGTATTAATGCTTCAAATATTTTTCCACAACAAGAGAGTATAGATATTGGTCTATAGTTCGCAATGTTGGCAATGTCCCCAGCTTTGTGTATGGGAACTATATAAGCGGTTTTCCATTTAGTCGGAAAGGTACCAGTAAGGAGAGAAATATTATAAATTTCTTTTAGTGGAGCTGCTAAATATTTTGCGCATTCCTTGAATAACATAGGTGGTACAAGATCCGGACCTGCTCCTTTGTCACTATCGAGATTAATCAATGTTTTGAAAACTTCGTCTTCAGTAACTTGAAAACTTGTGAACATAACATTACAGAAATTGGGTGAGTCGTTAATCAAATGATTTTGTGTAGTGGAATACGTGGAGTAAACGGACTGAAAATGTTTACTAAATAAATTACTAATATCTAAACCTCCCTTAGCAGTATTGTGATCCAGCTTCATTTCATTTGGTATTGCGGATTTTTTATTTAAGTGGTTCCCAAAGTATTTCCAAAAATATTTGGGATTTGTTTTCAAGTGAGTTAACATTTTTGTTTTAAAATTTCTGTAAACTTCTTTCCTTAATTTGTCACATCGCGTCCTAAGGCAGTCGAATGCTAATTTGTCTTGTGGATTTTTATATTTTTTAAATTTTAAGTGGTATTTAGCTTTTTCGCGATGAAGTTTTATCAAAGCAGTGTTAAACCATACTGGATACCGTTCATCTTTTTTCTTACGCAGAGGTGTGTGTCTAAGAATTAAGGGCATCAATGTGTCGTAAAAATTTTGCAGCATCACATCAATATTTGATTTATCAATTAGTATATCCTCCCAGACTATTTCAGAGAGTTCCTCGTTTATTGCATTGTAATTACTCAAGTAAAAGTTTAAAGAGGGTATTGTATTCGCAATTAGAACATAGTTCGATTTGATTTCAAAAAGGATTTCCAGCGCCGGGTGATGAAGGTCAACCTGAACAAAGGGTACATCTGCCTCCAGGACTTGAATGTTATCAAAAGAATTACAAATAACTAAATCCAAAGTACGCCGACTCTTGTTAATAATGGAATTAAGTTGATAGAGGTTATTAAAAGACATAACATCTATAAATGATTTTTCTATTTTGCTGTCCGGTGACCTTGCGACTAAGTAACCCAGGGTTGAGTCATGAGACCAATCAATTTTGTTTAGGTTAAAGTCTCCCAACAATAACACCACCGACCCCTGAGGTATTTTACTCGTAATAACATCACTGATATTGTTCAAAAACATGTCCACATATTCTTGTTTAATAGGCGGAGGTATGTAGACAACACACACATATATTTCGACATCATTATTAAATTTCACAGAGACCCATAATTGCTCACAATGACATTCCCAGGCAGCCTTCCTTAAGACGTTAAATTCCGTTTTTATAGCTAAAGCAACGCCACCTCCATCCCTTTTGGTACCCGAAGTTATTGTCGAACAGCGATCTCTTCTAAAAACATTATATCTATTGTCGAAAATTTCACGATTGAAAACAGTATTATTAAGCCACGTCTCTGTCAAAACAATCATATCAAAATCGTTTCTAATGCACGAGTTTAAAAAATCTTCAGTTTTAGTTCTTAAGCCTCTTACATTTTGGTAGTATAGTTTTAATGTGAATTTTAATAACTGAGATACACCAGTATGATGGCCCGAAAGGAAAAGATAAAAAATATTAACTAATATTAATAATAAAAAAACTACACAGTATTCAAATGTTCTAAGTTCTTAACGACTACAGCAGGAGATTGTTCATTCTTTCTAAGAAATACTCTTCCGTTCCTAATCCAGAAAAATAGGTATCCCTTTTCTTTAGCGATAGTTCTAGCAGCAGCGTGAAGTCTTTTGTTAGCTGGAGATAAATGTTCGGTTATGAATATTGGCTGTTTGATTCCGGTCATCCCAATATGCGAGCTATTTAACTTATCCGATCCATTATGCTTATTAAATTTTTTGACAGCAGCGAGTAAGTCGTCTCTTAAGTATGGGCTGGTCAGCTTTACTACGACATTACGGGGTCTTTTCGACTCAGTGTTTATTTTGGCTACTCTGTGAAAAGACAGTATGTTCTCCGTCGACAGTTTGCTTCCCACAACTCTGGCGATATCCAAGACAGTTTTTTGAAGATTTTCTGATCTTGACTCAGGAATACATTGAATTTCAACGTTGCTGTCTCTTGCTTGTTGCTCAAGTGTCAATAATTTAAGGTTCATCTCTTGGACTTGTATGTTAAGTGAAGCGTTCTCATTAAATAACTTCGACGTGGCACACTTATAGCTCTCATTCAATAACTTTTGTTCATCATGAGCATCTGACAGATATTCAACAGTTTTAGACACATCATCAAGGTCGTTCCGTATTTGTGAACATTTCGAATTTAGATCTGCGATGTCTTTTTGTACCTTAGTCAAAGTAATCCCAAAGCTTTTTAAGGTGGTTTGCTGATTTTCAAATTGTTTAATCATCTCTTTTCGCAAATTTCGTATTTCAGCTAGGAGTGAGTCCTGATTATCAGTGATGTTAGATTCTAGAGTTTTTTGAGCCTTACTGTTTACAGGAGTATTAGTGTTATCTGCCTTGGGTCGCACACTTACACACTCAGGACAAATCCATTTATTTCGCGACGATGATGGATCATACTTAACACAATCTTGGTGGTAGTTGAGTGTGCAATTCGTGTTTGAACACTTAATACGTTTTTGTGTTACAAGTATTGTGACATTACAGGCTGCGCAAATCATTGTTACTATTTCTACTAAAATCAGGTAAGTGTTTTTTCTCTGGCAACACCAGTCGTCCTTCTCTATGTTAGCACTTGGCCAATATGCTTGACTCAATGCCACAATCAACACTGACTGACAGATGCAGATAAACGGAAGTGTAGGGTACTTGCAGAAAAAACTGACAGATAGTCACATTGAACTTGGAATTAATTATGTTGTTACGTACTTTTAATGCTTAAGATCGTCGCCGCAAACAATAACACAGGTGCACCAGCAATTCCTCCTTCAAATGTATTTATTCACAGAAGGTAAACTCAATTATTTCCGGTACTATGAATTATTTATCTCAGACACGGTGTCGATAGTAAAAGGTTTGACAAATACCTCTTTCTTGAAAGATCTACGTGATGTATCTTACTGTCCCCGTGCACACCACTCTCCTCAGTCGCTTGCACGAAATGTACCACAGCGCACGTCACGGTGAGTGCTCTTTAAATACTTTTTTTGTTACAAATCATATGTTTAGGAAATGGTTGTCACGTATTTCCATCATTACCGGTAAATACGTTTTCTAGGTAATTATAAATTAAGTATAATTGTTAGCATTAGAACTTATTGTGACTCCCAGGACAAATTCTCAAAAAGGCGGTCACAAAATAGTAGCGCTAAGAATTCACGATTTGTTCAAAAAAAACACTACGTTTGTCATTACCATCATCATCATTACCGTTTGATTTGTGTTGATGGTAATGACGTTATGTTAATGGGAATGATGAATTCAAAGTTTCAAAATTTCTTATTAGTAGCAATTTGTTCTATTTTACTTAAAACGTTGTTTGCTTTCATGCTTTAAAATAACCGAAATACCAGCTGGAAGTTGAATGGGTTTTTTTGTGCGTTATCTTTATTTTAATTTGCTAAAAATATTAAATTATCCGTGCTTGTCTGGATTATAGTATTATAATAGCCAGCTTTTCTTGACAGCATTCGTAAGTGGTGAATCGAGATTATGCGCCAGTGCATCAAAAAAGGCGATTGGCCAGCATCCTGACACTTCCTTTGCATAATTAACAACAAGGTCGCTCTATTTGCTAAAAGTGGACATTCATCCAAACCATGGCTTGGATAGGATATGATGATCTCTAACCACCTTTTGGGGAATAATGGTCGTGGGTTTATGCATACATACTCTAAACATATTTTAACTTTAAAAATACATCATACAAAATAATATTTTATTTCAGGTAGTTGCCGTTTTCAAAAATGAAACTTCAATATTACATAGTACTACATATTGAAACTATTCATCATCAGCTCATTTACGTCCCCACTGCTGGGGCACGAGCCTTCCCTATGGATGGATAGGGAGAACGGGCCATAAACCACCACGCGGGCCCAGTGCGGATTGGTGGTTGTTAACGACTGCTAATGCAGCCGGGACCAACGGCTTAACGTGCCTTACGAAGCACGGAGGAGCTCGAGATAATAATTTTTGGTCACCCATCCGATGACCGGCCTTTGCGAATGTTGCTTAACCTCAGCACTCGCAGACCGGGCGCGTTAACCACTGCGCCATCGAGCTCCACCTACTTACTATTGAAACTATTAGATATGTGAAAAAAGACAGTGCTGAAAAAATTTCCACGAAGGGAATTCGCACCCCATGACATGCCGGGTCAGGTGCACTACCACACTATTTGCGTAAAATTATATGTATATGTAATCATAAATATAGCTTGCCTAATTCTTAACTGATCTTTCAATATTTGTAAAAATATTTAGATCGGATGTTGATGACGTAGTTGTCGACATTGAATAGGGCTTACAGAGTAATGGCTGATTTACACGTTTTAAGTTGTTAAGTAGGTAACTAAATTTAAACTTAATTTTATGTGGCTTATATTTAAGCATATGTCCATACGTATTTAAGTAATTAGTTTGCTTAGTTCACTCAAGATGGACGATCAACCACGTAATGAAGTCGTAAATTCTGTGCTAAATTTGTTATGAAGTCAAAGATGAAATAATTAGGGAACTAACCATACCCAAAAAACTGGGTAAGAAATTGAATAAATAGAAGAGATCAGTATGGCCAAGGATCAAGTGCCACTTTGTTCGAGGAGCTAGCGAATGAAGATTTAACAACAAGTATATTTTAATGCGTCACGCATGGCAGAAGACTCTTTTATTTACTTGTTATCTAAAGTGGAAAACGAAATACAGAAAAAAGATACTGTAATGCGATGTGCATTAGATGCAAAATTAAAATTACATATTACAATATATTTTCTCAATACTGGCAATAGTTTTCGCAGTCTATCTCATTTTT
Organism: Eudonia mercurella; assembly: GCA_963082485.1. NCBI lineage: Eukaryota > Metazoa > Arthropoda > Insecta > Lepidoptera > Crambidae > Eudonia > Eudonia mercurella. The sequence goes on from OY720046.1 coordinate 13,242,741, forward strand.
GTAGAGTTTCTAAATCGAGTAAATATGTTTAATACAATAATCAATAATTTAATACGAACAATAAAATTGAACCCGAGCGCGTCGCTCACTACACTTCTGCATTTAACTAATATTGTGCCAGTCCAAACGTGTCAAGTGACAAGCCCCGCCCACCAACTTAACCGAAAAATAGACAAAATTCTAAATATCTTGTTTAGTTGTTAGCTAAATTTTAACTTGCAACTTGCTACTAAATTCTGTGTTTACATGCAATTAATCACTTAAAGTTAAGTTAAAATTTAGTTACCTACTTAACAACTTAATACGTGCCATAAGAGTAGATCAAAGACATTTAACTACTTACTATAGACAGGACATAGAGATCGACACTGTAATCCACTACTTATTACCAAGTGGTAACAAGTCGCTCAGTTTGATGTGATACGACCTCTAATGCAGTCGTGTTTGTGCGCGAATAGATTTGACAATATCTACAGAAAATATGCCAAATTGCGTGTTGCGATATTGCAAATCCCGATATGGTAAAATGGCTGAACGTGATTACAGTTTATTTTCGTTAGTATTTTGTATATTTACCCAATAATCAGCCTATATAATAATTTCCAATAAAGTATTCTAGAACATTTGCCTATACTCTATACTGCCCTCTGGTGGTAAGAAGCAAAAGCACTACTTTTAGATGATTTAGTGATGTTCAAGCGATGTCGTTTTATTTATCGATTAATGTTATATATAATATTTTTATATCGTAAGTTTAATATAAGTAGTAATATTCTGATACAATGATCATTGCGTTGGAGGACTGTTATGTACTGGAACAGTAAAACTAAGTGATACCTCAGCGGTCCCCCGACGCGATGATCATTGAATCAGAATATTACTACTTATATTAAACTTAATGTCTGATACCCCGCAGGTTCACATGTGAACCTATAACAATTGGTTTTCAATTGTGTCTGGTTTTACGGTACCTGACAGATTAAAGGGCCAATACGGATTTTAAATTTTCATTTTTCATTTTTTTCACCGGAATTTTCATTTTCTACCTTGATTGCCATTTGCTTATTGTTATATATTAGGTCCTTACTTATGAAATTGACGTTTTGTATGAGTTTTGTTTTAATTATATTTTTTATACTTAAGTTTTTAAATTTTCTTAGCATGTATTGATGTTAACTTTCTAAAAATTAAAGGCCAGCATGTTTGTTTCACTAGCGACTATAAGTAGAAAAAACAAGTACCTTCAAAGGTACAATGAAACATAAGGTCAATTCCGCTAACTACAACTAAAAAAAGAGTCAATTTAAAAAAAATTAGGCCATAAAGATACAAGATTAAAAATAATTGTTATTACTAAAGCCTTAATAATAAGTCTTAATTAAATGTATATACAAATATTTACAAATGGTATTAAGTTTTGGAAGTAATACACTTGTTAATGTGTGAGAAAAAAATCGTCAATTTCATAGGTAAAGACCCAATATTTTTTATACCGATTTTGGTTAACCTTTATAAAAGTTATCGAAACGTCGAAATCATAACGGAACATCCCTACTGGTATACTAACGACACCTACCGTGTGGTAGAAACTTATTCTAATTGATTTTAATACGCTGTTTTGCTTCTCAACGTTAGATGGCGTTACTAGCGCCCCAGCTCAAAGTTTTTGTATGAAAAAGTCTCTAATAGCCGCTCTATTACCTATTGAATCTCTTTGGAGTAGATTAATTTCGGCGAGTTGGATTGAGCCATGATAGCATAGTTAAATTAAAGACCGAGATTGTGTTTGTTACGAGATTTGTTGAATTTTAATTTTTGCGTTATTAAACTTTACAAATTTATAAGTGTTTTATTTACAAGTTAGCAACTACTTATATATGAAAAAATTACATAGGTATGTCTTCTAAAATAGGTATCAGTTACTTAATTATTATTTTGCCGTAAAAGCTCGTCATTACCAAGCATTCCTAATCATTACCATCCTCAAAAAATCATTGCCATTAGCCTAACGTCATTACCATTTCTCTTATTATTTTTTGAGATCAAATATTATCTAAATTCTTGATTAAAAAAGAGTGCCTTTGTTAAGCAGATCTTACTTAATAGTACTTCTTTCGATTTTTGAAACTTTGCACGCATTTCAGATTAATTTACAAAAAGGCTTCAAAATAAATCAGAAAAAATCCAAAACGCGAATCCACCCCCGAACATGTTGTCAGAAATAAAAATACTGTTAGTAAGACTAGTATTATATCCGAAGATTATTGTGTTTCGGATTCTTCCGAGGACGAGGATGAAGACTGTAATGATGACTGAATCATTACTACCTACTATTAAAAATTGTCTAGATTTATTTGTGAAATAAGTACAATTATATGTATATTCATTAATTAATTGGGTCATTAAGATTATTTTTGTGCGTTATTAGGTCTAAGTATTTTAATTTGTAATTGTTTGTGCATGTTAGTTTAGTTATTGTTAATTCTTCCCATAAATATATATTTTTTCCATACAAATTTTTTTTTTATTTCTTGGTGTATCCAAATTTTGAAGATTTTACTATAAATGACATAATATCTCAACTAGATAGACCTATTAGAAGCTTAATATTAGAGAAAATAATTTTGTTCAGCTGGCATGTTCCGAGCGAAACACTGTGCCTCGTAACTCTACCCTCACAATAGACCTTAGAGGAGTGGGAGCGGCTGAAAATCAGCGCTGTCCTATGTCAGCACTAACTGAGCCGCCTCCATTTGCCTTCAAAATTTATATAATGATCTACCCATGTATGCTCTTCCATGAAATATTGTATCTAATGTTTTTTCTTTAGTTATAAGTATGGAATTGTTACCTACATACTAGTTTTTTTGAAAGCAATAAACGTATTTATTATTATTATTATCTCCTTTATTTATTTTCTTTCTTAAAACTAGATTTTTACAATATTTTAATATAAAAACAATAAAACATTATAAAAACCTAATCTTCTTCTTCGTCTTGTTCGATATCTCCGTTCTTTTAAAAGCGATTCTTACGAAGTTTTCCTACGAAAGTAATTAGGCACTAAATATGTGTGTAAATTTCGTTGCTATAAATTAAGTAGTTTCCGAGAACGGTCATGGGCACGCCAGCTTGATTGTGATGCCAGCGTACACACTAAAAAAGGTCTTTATTTCTTAAACTAAAGAAGCACGAATTATTTTGTGTTTGCACAAATTTTTTTTTTTGCCCTATTTACGTACTAAAAGATGGCATAACAAGAAACGTGATGACGACCATGTGTACGCTACCTTAACGGACACTAATAATTGTTAAAGTTATTTTATAAAAGCGGTAAAAGCTCTTGTTAAAGTCCTTATGTTCTTTTCTTCCTCAACCCTAATTCACAATTCACCCATTGTCACAGAATACATAATAGTACAAGTCTATTGTTAGGTATAGGTCTCCTCATGATCTCCACTTGGCCCGATCTTGTGCCACTCGCATCCACTTCCTTCTCCCTAAGTCCCTAGTCCCTATCTTACTTAACCTCAAAGAGATCACGGTGAAAAATACATTTTATAAATGGATAAAATGTATAGTTTATAACTAGCTTGCTTTATTTATTTAATTCTAATCATGCTTATCATAAAATAAAAAAATATAGAAAGACTAGGCTGTATGTACTAAATGACACAAAATCCATTAGAAATGAAGGTAAAGGAGAAAAGTTCAGCCTAAACGGTGCCGGTTCTTACCGAAACTTTTAGTCAGCCCTATGCATTTTTGCATCATTTTGCTTTTTTGGAAAGTTAATTAATTTATTTAGTTTTTTTACATAGTTTTTGTAAGCTGTCCAATATTAAATCAAAAACACATTATTATATTATATTTAAATAAATTGTATGCAACTCGTTAAAAATGAATAAATGAAACAATATCTCAGAATAAAGGTCATTGGTTTCCTTGATTATGATCAACGTATCTTTAAATTTACATATATGTTATCACTCCAAACAATAACCTTTGCGTTGTACCCGGATTTTATAAAAGTATGCAATTGCCAAAATTTTTTGGCAATACGACTGGCCATTTCCCAAACCGTAACCGTCATCGCACAACACTAGTAAGTCACGTGACCAGCTTGCGTTTGAGAGCGCATTCACAGGTATGGTAATCAGTAAAATTTATTAAAAATTTAGTTATATTCCGGATAGTAATAAAGAAATAAGGTAATAATTACGGCTATGATCCTATTGTGTGTTGATGTGAGTGGAAAAAAGGTGTCGTTTGGTGCTGTGCACAGTTATTTCATCAACAAAGACTCATTTTGATACCAAGAAAGGTGCTTCAGGAATGGCGTCCCCCACATGTGCCGCTGGCTTTTACAGTTTCGTCTTGGTTGTGCTAAAATCCGATGACGTGAACTGTTGCAATGGCGTAAAAAAGTGAATATGTCCGGGTATTTTTTGTGTTCCTGTCGAAATCGGTGTTCTTCGTCCGCTTTCTCGCATTGCCCTTGCGCTCCATATACAATGAATCATTGTCCTGATTTCTTCGAGAATTAGCTTAATATTGTCTTTATTCCACCGAAGAAACGATCAAATGTTTTGTTCAGTATCTAAACACGTAAAAGCAGTGTTGTTGTTGTCGTAAAATTCGCCTGAAAGTCGTTGATCCGCCCTAATGTTTTGTTTACCAGTTTACCGCTTTTTCTTACTCGATTCGCTTGGATCGACTTTGTCTCTAGTTTACATAGTGTATTCTATAAAGCTATGTACTACCTGCATTGTCGTGATAAAAAAAATCATCAGCACACTTGTTTGTTATAGATTAAGGTAGGTTCAATATGCTGAAAAGGAAAAAAAAGATTGTTGTTTTTTCAGGGATAGATTGTATTTTTAAACAATTTTACTAACTAGATTTTAATATCCCTTGGCTTTTCTTAACTTCGGTTTCTATAAGAAAGATATCCTCCTGATTCCTTTGTTCATATATTTATGATATCAATAGGAGAAATGTTGAAAAAGATAAGTGTTACCTATCAATTAAGTGTTTATAGATTAGAACATACTGTTTTATCTTGAATTCAATCCTATTTAAATTTAAAATAAATAAAATATTTTCAAATTTAACAAACCAAAAATAATTCTGTTAAGTTTAAAAATATATTTTGTACATAAACTTATATAATTGATTACAAAGTTTTAAGTAAAGTTTAAATTTTTTATATAAATAAGTTGATGATAGTATGTACATAAAAGCCAAGTTTTAAAATGGCATGTAGTATTGAAAGTCTTGTATTTTTGTTATTTATTATATTATGTGATGAAGGTAACATTATACTTTTCAATAATATTTGTCAAAGTTTTAACAAGAGCATTACTTGTATTTGTTTGCAAACTAAGATAAGCAACAAAACAATACTGATAATAAATAAGCAATGTTATAAAATCAAGATTGTAGTCCTGACATTCCAGTTTTGTCATAATAGAAATGCATCCATGCTGTTAAGCTCTGTGTGCAACATTCATGGGAATCATTGGCCATGAATTACAGCATTTATTTTTATAAGCCTTTTGTGGTTGACCAAGGAGGCAAAGGTTTCATCCAATTTGCTCAAGATATCTCAGTTTTGGAGCCAATCTTGACCTGCAACTAGTTCTATTCTATCATTTATGTTGTCTACTACCTCTTAATTTTGTTTTGTGTCTACAATTTGTATTTCTTTATCGGTTATTTTCTTTTCCTACATGTGTGGTCTATCCATCTTCAATTGTGTTGGTAGACTCTTGTGAACCTCATGTTGTTTTGTGATTGGTGGTTTGTTTTCTGTCTAATTTAGTGTAGACTAATTTGTTATTTCTATATTCCATTACCATTAAATTAGTTTTGCAGATGCTTTTGTGTGGCTGCCTTACTTTGACTGTTGTTAATCATAATTAAGATACTTTTTATTTATATAAATAAAATACTTTTTATTTATATAAATAAAATACTTTATTTATTAATTTGAAAAAAAAAACCCTTTTGTTATCTTTTAGTCTGTGCCTCAATTTTTCATTGCTCATTTTTCAATTTTCACATTTCAAGTGCAAAATGTAATATTTATGTTTTGCCCAAATGACAATTTGAATAGTGTAGTATAAATTAACCATGGAAAATGGACCCTACACATATCAAAATTATATTTAATTTATGTAACAAACATCTAAATTTTGGTGTTATACACATAGTAACTTTTTACTAATCTGTGGTTATACTGTATCTTCTTTTATCCTCATTCCTTATTTAAGCATTTTACCTTAATTATCAAAATTCAAATTCAAATTCAAATTATTTATTTGTGATTCACAGGTAAGTCATTAGGTCTAATTGTATTTGATTATAAGGTTTCACTGTGAACTGCCTTATCAGCATACAAAAAAAAAATTAAGAGAACAATTAGAAATAATTATACATTAACAAAAGGTAAAATTATTATAAATACATGTATAATCACAATAATTCAAAACTGTAAGGTCATTACTCCATGGTCATTTGAGAGAATAAAATAATTAAAATTAAAATCATAAAACAAAGTAAATATTACATAATCGGCTGAATGCATGATTACGCAGACTTACTTTTTTTGACATTTAAATTTATTCACACATAATCTAGATAAGGTGATAAAAAGTGAAAAGTGGGTTCATGCTTCACCCAGAAGCCTATACTAATGAGGAACTGGCTACCTTATTTCTTATCTACTGGAATACAGCAATGTTAGGATATTCAAATTATTTTATTTTATATACTATTTTCTACAGACAATTTAAATGAATATTTTAGGTATTATGGCATCCATTTCCCAAATATGCATACTTGCAATTTATTTTTTATTCACATTTTTTCTATTTAATTAATCTATTTAGCAAAGTTATTAAGTTATACAAAAGAGACTACATTATCTATGTAATAGATTTACATCAAAAGAGACTTATACATTATCTATGTGCTGACATAATGTCTCTTTACATTTTTCAATTGTTAACTTTGCTGATATAATTTTAATAAAGCAATTAGCAATTTCTTACTCATCTAAAATTGCATTCAGCACGAGTTTAATGGTCTGCGGTAATGGGTTATTACTGTTGACTAGTAATGATTATAATCAATTTCTCTCTACCATCCAGATAAAGATAATACTTCTTAACTTTATGAAAACAACTTGTTTACCTCTTGTTAATTTTTGTTTTATTAATTTTATTTTTTAATATTTTGAATTTTTTATACTCACTATTACTCATATTGCATATTCATTATCATGTGTGTGTGTGTGTGTGTGATGATATGTCTAACAGTATTGATGTTATGCTTTTTTTAATGTTTTAGGTTCACCAAAGTTTAACATATTACATTGACTTTATAAGGCAAAGATTAAGATTGCATACTATGAATATGTAAAAAAAATATTAAGTATTAATAAGCTGTTTTTAATTCGCGGCACGCTCTTATCAAAGTATAATTGTTCATTTACCTAGCCTAAAAAACTTTGATTTTGTCATTAGAGAAATTTTATAATAATAATAATAATAATAATAATAAAGAGAAAACCCGCTAATTACGTTAGCCACGGCCGGAGAGCTCAAAAAAAACCGATTTATTTTATAATATATTTAATTCTGATATTAGAATTACAATAGAAAAAAATTATAACTAGTAATAAAATCTAAGTGTCGACCCGATCGATGTATGTACCGAAGTGGCGTGGTCGTTCCGTCACGTAGGCCGCCGCGTGGAAACACGAGGCGCGGTGTCAGCAGTTTACGCCAGCCGCGTAAACTGGAGCGGACGAAGTTCGTACAATCGCCAACTCAGCTTTTAGGGCCGTGTGCACTGTTGTTCATGGTGTTTGCCGATTTAGCGTATCTCTTACTACGTGATCTCGTAACATATCCCTCCCGAAGAGCAGCAACTATTTTTGGGCAAATCGCAAAAATGTTGCTGGGTCCTGTCGTGCCGGCTTGGCAGGTGCTGGTGTTGCATAGGTGTGAACACGTTCTGGAAGTTCGGGTGTTATCTCCTGAGCTATATCTTTGTTCTTGAAACACATCGCATATTTTCTATATATCAAGATAATAACGAGTGCAAGTGCACTAAACAGCGCTACATAAAATGGTATGGTAGTATGGTATAATGAATCTGTCGGGACCTCATTGAGATGTACTGCAGTCTGGGAGGCGATTTTATCTTGTATTACTCGAAGGTCGTTGAGATTCAATGATGAGAGTGTTACAGGAGCCGGTGTTGCTGTATTTGTAATGACGTAATCGGAGATGTTCAATATCTTCATGGGTTGCCCTTCAATTTGGTCGTTGGTGTTATATATGGTAGAGTCTCTTGTCCGTATTGAACATTGAGATGGGATGGTTATAAGATAGCTACCTTTCAGCATTTGATAGTCGTTGCGTTCGCAAGTGAGTTGGATCTTCGTTGCCTCTGGAAATGTTGCTATATAGTTGCGATCATCTAACCTTTGAATGTCTTCTTTTAAGACAGTCACGAATGTTGTTTTGCAGGACTCGTCCAGCCGTTGATGGTGCAGAAGCTCCTGGATGCAGTCTGGATCTGATCTTAAATGTTGATTCAATTTCTCGTGGCAAAGATATCGAGTGTTGTACTTCGGGCATTCAGCCTCAATGTACACGTAAAAGTTCTCATTGGTTGCTACTAAGGGATAAGGTGGGATGAGGACACGATTAGCTCTATTGGGTGCTATAGGAAGCTTATATAGTTGGTAAGTATGAGATGATATTATTGGTACTTTATAGACTATAACTATTTGTCTAGCTGAATAAAATGACCCTGTTTTTATTACATCGTAGTATTCTCTAAGTTCTAAATCTAACAATTGATCTTTATTATAAAAATGTTCGAGCTCATTTAGCATCCTTTTTAACGTGTCTACCCCTATCATTGAATGATGTGTACTCGCGGTACGCGTAAACGCTATAACATCTTCTATTCGTTGTAACTCATGAGATAAATCATCTATGTTATCTGTGATAATAGTAAGAAGCTGAGCTAGTTTGGCATATTTTATTAAACTATGTTGAATATAAGCATCTGTATCTAAAAGTAAGTGTAAAGTATTGTTAATTTTAATTTGATTCTGTACAATACTTGAGATAATATTCGTATGGTGTGTCATCCATTCTTTGCTAAGGCTAATATGATTATTGATTTGAGATGAAATTTTATATTGGTTATCTTTGAGAGTTTTTATGGCATTACTATATTTGATCGCGTCGGTGTAATCTAAATTTCCTGTTAAAGATTTAACTACAGATCCTAATCCATCTACAAGACCTCGCTTCAACCGATGGGGCTCTAAGCCTTCCAACTGGTAAGTTACTTTATCTAACTTAGAACTGAGATAATTAATCTGTATTTCAAACAATATATGAGTGTCGTTAGGTAACTTATTTTCTAGTTCTATAATTTGCCCTTTAACTATTTTAATTTTACTATGAATATCGGTTAGTTCTATGTATTGCAGGAAGCTGTGGTAGTGTGTCGCAAGGTTCATAGGTCCAAGTTTAAACGGTAAAAGTCCCGGTCCGTCGTCCAAACTCTCAAGTCTTATCTCGTGCGCCAGTCCCAGGGTCATGGTCAGAGTCAGCGTCATCCTGTAACAATTTGGCGCTTTTTGGTACACGTTTGAGTCTAGATTTGGCAATAGGGCCTCGTTTCTTTGAAGTGTAAATATGTATAGGCAAATCAGCTAAGACGTTATCCTGTGTGTATCGTGGGGCTATCTTTTGTCGACTCGCCAAAGGATTAGAAATAAATACCTGTTGCTGTGGCTGGTATTCCTGTTCTGGTTCGCGAGTTTTATTGTGTCTTTCGATAAGGGCGGTACGGTTAGCTAAACTTGAGTCGTTGATTAGGTCATAAACTGTCTTCATTTGGTCTCGATGAGTATGAATATATTGCTGCATTAGGTGTCCGGTTATGTCTATGTCTGTTGGGTCTCTAGGGTCAAGATGTCCATTTATAATGTCAAAGGGTCTACATTTGGTAAAACTGTGAATTGAACTATTATATGCTATTATCGCATAGGGCATAAGATTCACGATTGCCTCATCCCTATTCTGAAGCCGCAGTATCCTTAGATGTTCTAATATGGTGGAGTGAAATCTTTCGATGTTTCCGTTATCGTTGGGTGCGTTCGCGAGCGTTTTATGGTGGATGATCTTATGGACTCTAGTGAACTCCGCGAACATCTGGTTTGTGAATTCCGTACCTTGGTCAGTAATTATAGTCAGAGGTAACCCATGATGTGTGGAATATTTTAACATGGCCTGGATTACACTAAGAGCAGTACCATCTCTTAGGTGGTAAGCTTGTCCATATTTGGAGAAAACGTCGATGAAAGTGACGTACTTTTCACTTTGGACGGTAAAAAGGTCCATATGAACGACTTCAAAGGGCTTGCTAGCAGGGGGTACAATATTAAATTGTTGCCGTATAGGGTGTCTATCATATTTAGCTTGCCCGCAGATGGTGCACTCATTGATGAACTTGGTAACATGCTCTTTCATTTTTGGCCAATAGTATTTATAAGATAATGATAGATAGCATTCATTAATGCCTCTATGATTGGTTTTCCCTTCATGGTAAAGCCTAATGATCTCCTGCTGCCGAAGGTACTCCCTAACATTTTCTACTTCAATTTTGGCAATAACAAGGTTCATTGCTGAATTTTTAAACTTTTCTTGTAATATAGGAACTATTTTATACATGCCTAATGGAGGTGTTATTAAAAGTGCAGTTTTTACTTTCGGGTTTACGTATTCTTTGACTATATTTACTACATCATTCTCTAGATCAAGTTCCGATAGTTGGGCTGATATACGTGTGTGAGTATCAAATGGCTTTGTTACGATTGCTCGTTTCTTAATATCGCCTACGATGGTAAAACATAACTGACGGTGAAATTTGTTTAGTGGGTCGTCTGTTATGGGGACCTCAAGTATGGGGTGCTCTTGGTCAGTGTGGACAGTGTTGGTGTCAGAGTTATTCCTTAAAATGGGGGGTCGTTCAGAAGGGTTCACCGACATGGAGCTAGTCTCTTCATTGTGAATTTCGACTCGAGAAAGGGCATCTGCGTTCGTATTGGCCTTTCCTGTTTTATAGATTATAGTGTAGTTGTATTCACTTAATTTAAGACGCCATCTCGTAAGTCTAGAATTCGGCTCTTTTAGGTTCATGAGCCACTGGAGAGGCTTATGATCAGTGATCACTTTAAATTTTCGTCCAAACAGATAGGGTCGGAAATACTTCGTAGCCCAAACTATAGCCAACAATTCTTTTTCAATTGTGCTATAGTTTATCTCGCTGTCGTTGAGTGTGCGAGAAGCAAACGCGATTGGCTTATCCGAACCTATTGGCCCTTGTGATAGGATGGCGCCGATGGCAAGGTTTGACGCGTCAGTTGTCAGGTTAAATTCACGAGTAAAGTCAGGGTATTGTAGTATGGGATCGTTAGTAAGAAGTCTTTTGCATTTTTCAAAGCAAGTGATATAACTAGAGTCTAAAGTTATTGATTTACTTTTCTTTAGACATTGTGTCAAGGGCTTAGTGATTTTAGCAAAGTCCGGAATGAACTTACGGTAATAGCCAAGTAAACCTAAAAATTGTTTGATTTGTTTTGTTGTTTTCGGTAACGGGTATTTTTCAATGGCCTTGATCTTATCTGGGTTTGGTTTAATCCCATCCCTACTTATGACATGTCCAAGATATGCAGTTTCTAATTTCAAGAACTCAGACTTATCCATCTGGATCTTGAAATTAGATTCCCTAAGTCTATGGAACACTTTCTCGAGATTGATCATATGTTCCTGGAGGCTGGTGCTGAAGACAATAATGTCATCAAGGTAGACCAGGCAGATGACATTTTGCAGCCCTCTCAGGACATTGTCCATCACCCTCTGAAAGGTTGATGGAGAATTCTTGAGACCCATGGGCATCCTAAGGAACTCGAAGTGTCCATGCTCTACATTGAAGGCTGTTTTATGGATATCATCAGGGTTCATTTGTACCTGATAGAATCCACTAGCCAGGTCCAAGGTTGTGAAGTATTGACATTTCCCTAACTTATCGAGGACATCTGATATGTTGGGGATAGGATATTTGTCGTCAATTGTCTTTTCGTTTAGTTTTCTGAAGTCAATAACTAAACGCCATTTTTGTCTACCTGACGCGTCAGCTTTTTTAGGTACTATCCAAATCGGTGAGCTCCAAGCGGAGTCCGAAGGTCGTATAATTCCCTGCTCTAGCATTTTCGCGATTTGCTCCCGGACCTCGTCACGATGTACAAACGGATATCGATAACTCTTTGTGTAAATAGGCATTTCATCTGTAGTTCTAATGGAATGTTTGATTTTATTACTAAAGGTTAGCGGTTCTCCATCTAGATAAAATATGTCACAGTATTGAGAGCAAAGTTGCCTAAGATTGGCTTTCTCTTCCGGGTTTAGATGGTCTGTCCTAAGCCGCGAAATTACGTCATTGACACGTGAGTTATTACTTTGCTCGGTACACGCGTACTTAACATCAAACGACTCGGTATTAAATATTTCAGCGGCCGCGGGGCGATCTAGTGAAAATATGACGTCATTGTTTGTTGGATTCGTCACTTCTATGATGCCGCGATTATTTACTATGTTGGTGACGCATTCTGAAATAATACAGTTACACAAAATTTGTTCGTTGTAAGACTCTACTATTTGATCACATAGTCTCACAAATCTAGTCAGTACATTAGGGTTGCCATCAAATTCTGGCAACAGGCGTAGAGCCTTGAGGATCATATCAGGATCAGTGGGCAAAGCCATTGAGCTTACTTCACTGATTGTACTAAAACTATAACAACTTTCGTTATCACTATTAATATTTCTATTACTATCGACAATAGTGCGGGTAACCCTAGTACTTCTAATAGCCTTAGGGCCCCTATTACTCCTTGGATGGAAAATTTTGAAGGTTTATGATAACCGCAGGATAAAATTATCAATAAAAAATATAAATCTAGGAATTAAGAATAGGAATAAAAGGAGAGCAACACTAGAGAAAATTCAGTGGTGTACTTACATGAACATCATAGAACTCGGTTTCTTTGATCTTGCTATCGATGTCTGGATACTCCGGTGCAGGCTCGCTCGTTGTGCAGAACTCCCGGTAAGGGCTTGAAAGCCGATCAGATACGCCGGTGACGAATTCGGAGAAAAGTCTTTACGCGCACTAACCCGGGAATCCTACCGACTGCGCCAATTACGTTAGCCACGGCCGGAGAGCTCAAAAAAAACCGATTTATTTTATAATATATTTAATTCTGATATTAGAATTACAATAGAAAAAAATTATAACTAGTAATAAAATCTAAGTGTCGACCCGATCGATGTATGTACCGAAGTGGCGTGGTCGTTCCGTCACGTAGGCCGCCGCGTGGAAACACGAGGCGCGGTGTCAGCAGTTTACGCCAGCCGCGTAAACTGGAGCGGACGAAGTTCGTACAATCGCCAACTCAGCTTTTAGGGCCGTGTGCACTGTTGTTCATGGTGTTTGCCGATTTAGCGTATCTCTTACTACGTGATCTCGTAACACGCTTCTAGCTGAGAAAAAAACATTAACAAATAATAATAGTAATAAAAGCATTTATTCATTGCCACAAAGATTGTTAATTATTTAGTCACCAATCATCATTCTCGTAAGATAAACTCTTCATAGTTAATTCTCAAAAAAACAAATGCCTCTTACATGAGAATAAAAATAATATAAACAAAAAATCTTAATAATTATCACCTGAGACACTCACTTGACAGAATTAGTAAATAATTATTAATAATTAATAATAAGTTAAAAAACTTTTTGGGGGAGGCCTTTGTGCAGCAGTCATCTTTTGGCTGAAATGATAATGATGATGAATAATAAGTTATAATTAATATAGTAAATGAATCTGCATATACTGCAACAGAAAAAGGTAACAACCTTTTTCTTTAGACAATAAAGTAATTAATTACTTACTTAAAAGTCTTAAACACCTATTAACAGAATTATTACATTTACTTTAAAATTTGGAATATAGTATCTTGTGTTTGCATTAATTAATTACACAAATGTTAATGGCGAGTAACGCGTAAAAGTACACTAATTAGCTATCGTAAATAAATAAAACATTATGCAGATGTATAAAATTAATAATGTTTTGTTGTTGCTTTGGTAGGTCCCACCGCATTCATCTATAATACTTATAGAAGAAGTATAGACTAATAGGTATTATAGAAAGGAAAGCTTTGTATTTTTGTATGTATGTTTGCAACAAATAAACTCAAACATGACTGACCGATTTAAAAAATTCTTTCACCATTAGAATGCTACATTAGCGCTGAGTAACATAGGCTATATTAAAAAAAAAAAATTCAACCACTTTCGACGACCTCCGTGGTCGAGTGGTTAGCGCGCCAAGTCTGACGTCGTTGCGCCATCTCCGAGTTCCCGGGTTCAATTCCCGGTCGGGTCAATTTAGAGAAAACTGTTTTTCCGAATTGATTTCGGGTCTGGGTGTTTTTCTATGTTTATGTATATTTATCCGTTATCTAGTTTAACCATATTTAACGAGTTTCAATAGAAGCTTATCTTGGGCTAGGCTAGATAATTGGTGTGAGCGTAAACAAATTATATTTATATATTATACTTTTTACTTTTTATTTTTAAGTGCTTATTGCTGCACGGAACCGGATTGCGGAAGACCCAGGTTCGATTCCTGGCTGGGTCGGGTGGGCGTTTAATTTTTTCACTGTATTTTATAAATATTATACTTTTACCATCTCATTATCAGCTGCTAAGCTTGATGAAGTTCTTATAAAGTACTTCATCTTTTGGTGATGATTGATCTTTTAAGTTGTGTTATTGTAATCAACGCTTCGGTGGTCGAGTGGCAAAGTCGTTGGCTAAGTATCCGAAGGTCTGGCTCAATTCTCAGGTCGAGCAAAGTGTGTTTCGGATTTTCGATGCATAGCCCGGGTTTGTGTCTTGTGATCACTAACCCGCATTTGGCAAGCGTAGTGATTAAGCCATTACTTACATATCATTTGTAGTGATAACTTGATTTCCATAATGGTGGTCTTTTGCCCAGCGGTGGGCTGTTTACTACTACTTCCAAAATTAGAATCAATCTTTGCTCTATTTATCATCTCGTCGCGCCTTTTTGTCGTTACATCTTTTATATAAACATTAGGTAAATGAGGGACGCCATAAGTGTTTATAACATTTTTTAATTATCACCTCTTTAATTTTGCTAGCCACACAGTGTTCGAACCTTTGTGGCTCCATTCCCTACGAGTCTTTCGACGTGTCCTATCCTAGCTCCTATCTTTACTTTAATACGGATAGTAAACAAAACTCAGACTCGGAACCCAGTACGACTATGACCACGAACTCTGAAAGGGTTTCGTCTCAATGGGCACTGGGTGCCTATTGTAACTTTTAATTGACATTCGATTACGTTAACGATAACGTGGTTTTGGATTTAAAAAAATTACTTACCTCGCATATCATGCATGAAACGCGGCTTCAACGCCGTTCAAAAACTTGAAGAAAATTTTTTAACGTGAGCGAATGTAAGATAAACGTGACACTACCCCCTGATAGACGTACACCCTGCTTTCGAAAACAAGTAAAGCAAACTATGACGTCAAACTTTAAAAATAAATAAATGTTTCCTTTGTTCCAGCTGCTTGTAAATAGAAGCTGTAAATATAATTATAGCAAGTAAAGATGAGTTTGGGAGCGCGCGCCACCAAGGGTGGTGCGAAGGCTGGCAAAGAGGGCAAGCACGCACAGGACAAGACCAAGGGCCCCGACAAACCACAGCCCAAGGAAAAGGTCAAACCACAGGTGAGTGTACTGCTAAGTACTATATCTTGCCTCCAAAAGATGAAAAAAGACAAAGTATTGCAAAAATTCCACGAACGGGATTCGAACCCGCACCGGGTCAGGTGCAGTATCAACTATGCTATCGTGGCTCTATCCAACGTAATAGGGGGCTTACAGAGTATGAGTAGATAGTGTTTTTTTTAATATTTTGCGGGTAAGCACAGTGCCTTGATCTCACTTGATGTTAAGTGATGATAAGGCCAATGATGGACGCGCACTTTACCCGGGATCCTCACTAGTGAGGTACTGACTATCTTATCTCTAGCTGCCGGAACACAATAATGCTACAAACCCTGCACCGAAAATTGATTTGAACGAGATCTAGCAAGTAGTTTTTTTTTAATACGTCATAAAGTACTGAATCCTTCGTGCGCGAGTCCGACTCGCACTTGGCCGGTTTTTGACAGTGGTAAAAATAAAATTACCTACATTATCGCTACTAGTTTAACTTTGTAGAAACTTACTACTATTTACTACTTTAGTCTGAATTTGGTACGTTATCACCTGTCATAAGAAGCTTGAAATGACTAGACTCCGCCACCCATCCAGGGCGAGCAAGCTTTGCAAAAGTTGCTTAGTATTCAGGACCAATAAAAAAAATTGCTTTTTTTAGCTTTTGCCATAATGCGTAACTGGACTGTTGTACGCTTACGTGAAGGACCTTAAGTTCCCTCAGAGGATGGCATTACGCGAGTATCAACCAATCTCCGTGGCGTTCGGAATTTATTCTATAGGGATAAATTTTGTTGTTGCTGCAAAAAAATCTTTAAGGGGGTGCAGCGCGGATGCAAAACTGCGAGTTTCAAGTTTCTTTATGATAGCGAGCGAGCGGCGCATGGCAGTGTGGTGTGACAACGGCGCACTACTACGAATACGCATGCACACTAATATCCTGTACAGAGTAGGCTGGTGATTTAATTAGAGCAATGTATACTTTCGTAAAATCATAGGCGTTTAGGTAAATAATAATAAAAGTCTTAATATTTTCATATTCATATTTTTTAATTGAAAAATGAGACAACAGCATATCCTGCGGCATATCAATACAAACATTTTGATGTCAGATCATTGTTTTATTTGTGCTATATTTACAAAGTTTCTGAAGAAATAAGTTTTTAGATATCATTACCTTTACGTATTGTTTGTGCAGTTTCTGGGTATTTGTTTCAAATTCCAAGACAACCATGGCCTTGTGAAAGGATCAAGCTAACCTACACTAGTCCTTTTAATGTATCAGCGCTTAGCACCAGTGACTTAAAAAAACGTCATCATCATCATCATCATCGGCCTATCTTAGTCCACTGCTGGACATAAATAAGTAAGTAACACGTAAGTTTTCGAAATTCCGCGCGGCACCCCCTTAATATATTAATAAAATTTCGAAGCATTTAAACGCCGAAATATTATATTACTTCACAACAAAATGCTATAAAAAATTATTTTATGGCGACATATTTAGACAGACGTTAAACGGTAACGAGAACCAGATTTTAAAGGCAGTGCTTCCTGGGTAGGTGAGAAGTACCTAGTACGAGTTAACAAAAAAATATCTTTGAAAGAAACGGAAATTGTAAGGCAGACAAATGGCAAGTTTAAAAATATAAATCTTTTTAAAAGTTGTTTTCCTACTCAACTTCCGTGTTTCTTCAAATATTAGCAAGGCTTCACTTACTCTTTTCACCGAGGAAACGTATTGTGTAAAATGGTGTATTTTACACTTGTAAAAAAATGTGACGCTCTTATATTGTTAATGTCAGGGTTGTTTCTCTATCCATTCTTATCAAACCCCTTCAAGGATAATGATTAATGGAGCTCGATGGATGACTTAAATGCCTAAAGTTTCGAAATAAAAACTGAAGTGGGTGGAGTAATTTGCTGTGTCGGATAAAAATATAGGATCTTATAATAGAAATTGAGCAACAAACATGGTTAAAATTATAATCTTATAACATTTATGTTTATAGTTTATGTATCGCATTTTAATTTTACTTCGATGGCGACCAAAATTTTGTAAATTACATACAGCCTGTTGCCGTGTTACATGATTTTTGTAATTGAAAGAAAAAAAGAAAACATTTATTTCAACACAGACACAAGACAATAGGAAAAAAAAAATTTTTGGTGTTTTGTAGTGTCTTTTAACCTACTCATCCTTCTGTATTTTTATTTGTTTATTTATTTATTTAACTTTATATAACTTTTTTTGGCATATTAGGTTTAGAAAACAATATTAGATTTAATTGACATTTGCATCTTACATAGTTTTTCTGGTCCTTCGAGCTGGATACTACAATCTTTTCATTTTTACCGGTTTGACGCCGGGTATTATACCATAACTATTTATATCATCATCATCTCAGCCAAAAGACGTCCACTGCTGGACAAAGGCCTCCCCCAAGGATCTCCACAACGACCGGTTCTGTGCTACTCGCATCCAGCGGCTTCCCGCGGTCTTCACCAGATCGTCGGTCCACCTTGTTGGAGGCCAGCCCACACTGCGCTTTCCGGTACGCGGTCGCCACTCGAGGACTGTTCCGCCCCAGCGGCCATCAATCCTGCGAGCAATGTGCCCTACCCACTGCAACTTGAGCTTAGCAACTCTTCGGGCTATGTCGGTTACCTTTGTTCTTCTGCGGATCTCCTTATTTCTGATCCGATTTCGTAGAGAAACCCTGAGTATAGCCCATAGTGAGCGACCACGTCTCAGTCCCGTATATCATCACTGGCAACACACACTGGTCAAAGACTTTCGTCTTGAGACACTGCGGCATATCGGACGAAAAGATATTTCGTAGCTTACCGAACGCTGCCCAGCCTAATGTGATTCGACGATTGACCTCATTGCTGAAGTTGAACCTACCTAGATCGACATCGGTTTTCAGCGTCGTCAGTTGGCACTGCCCAATACCCAGATCTCTTGCGAACACTTTTGAGCCTTTGTTCCGCTTAATGGCCTCTTTAATACGGTCAGTATTAAATCGGCGCGTGTCGCGAGTGTCATAGACTTTGAGATCTGCCTATTTAGCCGCCAAAACTAAGAGGCATCACCTGAGGAAAGCAGAACCATTGCGCGCCGCTCTTCCATTAGCTTAGAGTATGGTCTGAGAACTTTTTGGTTCCTTTTGCACGGTGGGTTTTAAAGAACTTTGACCCATTGGAACTATTTATATAATAGGTACTTATTCTGTAAATAGTTATGGTGTTGATCATAACAGAATTTGTTTAAAATAAACTCTGATAAACACCACCTTTTCTTATCACTGGTCATGCATGATCCAATCTCCTTAAGTCTTATTGTTCAAATGGGAAGGTATAAGCCCAACGCAACAGTGAGACGTTTATAGGCAAGTCTATGTAAATGATTAATGTTTTTTATTTAATTCTGTGTGGTGTTATTTTAAGTTTCTATGAAATTCACTGACACTTCTATAATAATTCGCAGGCAACAACAGAACAACTCCGTATGGCACACATGATCGATCGTAAAAGCGAAGACGCGTCTGACGTTCGGAGAATGGTAAGAAATAACTTTTCTATTTTACGTGCGCAAGTATCAGGAAAGGAGCTAACAATACCCTTTCTTTGCAGTCGGGTAAAAAAGCGACCGAGTCATAGAGCTTGCCGATGTTTTTTTATAACTTTTTTATGCGATTTATATTCCACTTTGGAAAGTTACAAATTGCTTAAATTCAGTTAAACAAACATTTTTTTTAAATTTTTTCTACAGACTATTTAGATCTCTGTAATTATCTTAATCACTAAAAGTTGACTTTTTGAAAATTGGAACTTCAAAGTTCAAAAGTCAAATCATATCATATTTATTTGCTTGAAATGCGGTACAAAAGTAAGATTATCGTAATAAATAATTAGAACAAGCACATTTTGCTATCGCATAACTCACACACATAATATAAAGAATAAGTTAAATTAAACGATTCAAATGCATTGAAAAAATATTCATAATTATAAATAGTTTGTGGGGAATACCTAAATAAATATGTATGTTTGCTGCTTTTTGATTTAGATGGCTAAAATTAGTCTAGTACCCTACAATCCCTGAATACTGTGCATAGCAATAATGGGTCAATTAAACGATTATGTTATATCTATAATTACTTTATTTTTAATAATGAATTTGTCAATTAGACTTCAATCATCATCAGCTCATTTTTATGTCCCCACTGCTTCCCTGTGGATGGATAGGGAGAACGGGCCATAAACCACCACGCGGGCCCAGTGCGGATTGGTGGTTGTTAACGACTGCTAATGCAGCCGGGACCAACAGCTTTACGTGCCATCTGAAGCACGGAGGAGCTCGAGATGATACATTTTTGGTCACCCATCCGATGACCGGCCTTTGCGAAAGTTGCTTAACCTCAGCACTCGCAGACCGGGCGCGTTAACCACTGCGCCATCGAGCTCCTCAATTAGACTTACTGTGCCTTATTAAAATAAAAATCGCGATTGTAGTTTGCCGCCACCACAAATGGTTCACAAAATTGTTATCGTCCAATTATTGTTGAGCCATTGTGTTTGTGGCCCAATGGCGAGATACGTTACTAACGCCCAGAAGGCGTCCCGAACAAAAGAAGGCAGCCGTATCCTTTTGGCCTCACTCAGTCGCTCTCGAAAAAGGAGACAGACAACTGTATTAGTTGACAGTCAGTACCGGTTACAAAATCCCATTTTTATATTTAGTTTTCGTTAGAAAAATGTCAAATAAACAATGATTAGCTGTATTTTTCTTTCTAATTGCTGTAATTAAGCTATCACTTTTACATCATTTGAAAATATAAATGAGTATCTGTGCTTTGCTGCGTTCCGAGATTCGAACGAAAAATTACGAAGCATTTTGTGCGGTTGTTTTGTATTTATATACGTGTAATCTACCTTTATAACACCGTGCCTGTGGTGCAGGTGCTGGAGTTGATGGAGATGACGTGCCGCACGGAGGAGGAGGTGTGCTCCGCGCTGCACGACTCGGACAACGACATGGTCGCCGCCTGCAACCTGCTGCTGGAGGAGAGCCAGCGGATACAGGTCGGTGGTTGGACATTTATGCATACATACAATCACCAATTTGAGTCGCCGTTAGTAGTCACGACGCAACATTTAGCTTAATAAAAGTGGGGCTCCGAGGTGGAATGGGTAACATCGGTGACTGGTTGCAAGCCGATTTCTAAAAACACACAAAGACAGTTCAAAAATAGACGTCCAGCCCCCCAATTCTGCTATTTATTTTGATCTGAAACGGATCTGAAACGCTATAGTTTTAACGTTTTCGCTATTTTGCTAACTACGAAATCAACTCTATAGTTTAGTAGTTAGCAGAACACGAAAATATTGAAACTATAGTGTACTCGTATTCTGCTAACTACGAAATTAATTCTATAGTTTCGTAGTTAGCAGAATAATAAACGTTGAAACTATAGCGTTCCAGATTCGTTTCAGATCAAAATAAATAGCAGAATTGGGGGGCTGAATGGGAAGTAATGAGTAGGTTAAAAAAATGTTTGGACGATTCAAATGCACTTTCATTTCTAAAGTTTGTTTGAATAAAAATATTTGACTATTTCATTTTTAGACCAGCATGAGACATTTTTTTTATCGAAAGGTTGGCTAATAATATTAATTAGTGGTCGCCCAGTGGTCGAAATTCGACCGTAATTTTATTAAGGCTGCACGGATTATATCCTAAGCAATGATAAATTAAAAAAGATAGAATGTGAGTTTGGATTGGCATTGACAGATGTCGGCCGCATTAAAGACAAACAATACGTGTGTGTCAAATAAATGGTAGTGTGTGTAATGTTGTTTTTGTTGATTTAATGTATTTTTTATACATAATAAAAAAAAATTAACATCCGGATAACCTTCTCTATATCTATACTAATCTATAATATTATAAAGCTGAAGAGTTTGTTTGTTTGTTTGTTTGTTTGTTTGTTTGTTTGTTTGAACGCGCTAATCTCAGGAACTACTGGTTCGAATTGAAAAATTCTTTTTGTGTTGAATAGTCCATTTATTGAGGAAGGCTATAGGCTATATTACATCACGCTATGACTAATAGGAGTGGAACAGTCGCTAATTAACGCGGGTGAAACCGCAGGGCACAGCTATAAACTATAAGTGTGCAAAATTTCATACTCCTCCGTCCGCGCAATTTTCGTAAAAACGGGTACAAAGTTTTTGCTTCACGTATTTTATTTGAATCAACGCTGCCTGAAATCTGAGACCGCGGGCTCAGAAGTAATGTAACATTTTTAACAACATTTTGTAAATATTATCCCATCAAAAACAATACTTGTCAAAAAAAACCAAGTCTCGCAACTCAGTTGTTCTGCGGTAAAAAGTTGTGAGATCCATGTAATACCAAGTCGGTTATTAATTTATTCAGTCTCTACTTAAGCGACTTTCTGTCTTAATACGTCCAGTCTCTAAGACCACGATCGTGGTCCATAACATTCTTTAATGTTTTATATAAATATATTGAGACTTGGCCATCGCACTAAATAATTGAATTTACATGTGTTTTCAGGCGATTGAATTTACACGTGTTTTCAGGCGATGGCCAAGTCTCAATATATTTTTATAAAACATTAAAGAATGTTATGGACCACGATCGTGGTCTTAGAGACTGGACGTATTAAGACAGAAAGTCGCTTAAGTAGAGACTGAATAAATTAATAACCGACTTGGTATTACATGGATCTCACAACTTTTTACCGCAGAACAACTGAGTTGCGAGACTTGGTTTTTTTTGACAAGTATTGTTTTTGATGGGATCTCATTTCTTTTTGTATTTTGTAGAGACAGTTCTACTTTTTTCCTTTCGATTTGGCAGGGGCACTACCATGCGCCTATATTTATATGGGACTAGCTTAAACCCGCGGCTTCGCACGCAATAATAATAATTGCCGTAAAATAAATAAAATAAAACATCGTTACGAATAAAGCCAATATTGAAAAATTTAACTGAACCTATTATTCCATTATATTATACATGAATCAGTGGATTCATTAACTGCACATGTAACTTTGTAATCCTATACATTTATATGGGATTACAAAGCTATTTATGCAGTTGGTGTATCTAGAAAACTGGACCGAAATTGCAAAATATTTTAGTTTTTCCTTGATTCATACACCAAACACTACTTATATTCCAAATTTGAAGCTTCTAGGTCTGCTAGAAGTGCCTTAGAATTTTGATGATCGGTGAGTCAGTCAGTGAGTGACAAAATTAAGAAATTTGACCCGTTATAATTCTTAAAATACTGGTTCAAATTGAATGAAATTTGAAATATACGTGTCTTTACAATGCCTGCATGGTTACTGAAAATTTCAGTCTTCTAGTTTTATCCACAACGAAGTTACAGGGGGTCGAAAATGGTCTGAATTGCTTCGAGAAAAGGATGGTACGGCCGTGACGCTTTTTTGCTCGACTTGGTGGGGGCACGGCCGTGCCCCCAGATAAATTTTATAGAAGAACTTAAACTCAATTACAGTTACACATAACTAAAGACAATATGTTATTAAGATGTAGAGCTCTTTCAATGTAAGCGTTTCGTGTTCCGATACCGAAACCGGTGGACCGCTGCGTTTCATATTAAACGCCATCCAGCCGCACGACTTTTTTAATATGGAACGCAGTGCCAACGTGCGTTAGCCGTCCGACAACAAACGTCTAAATTGAAAGAGCCCTTAAACGCATTAATAAGACAAGGAAGTCGATCAATTTTAGAACGCATTCATTGGTTGCTTCATTTTTTGTCACGGTGCTTTGGTGGCGCGGGCGAGCCAGTGATGCCAGTGACGAAAGTACAATCTTTTAAATGCCTTAAAACGTTAGAAGATTTGTCTGGAAGAACTGGAAAAAAGCATTTGCTCTTTTTCAGCTACACTATTTAGTGTAGCTGAAAAATGGTCCATCAACCCTGAATTTTCTAAAACTCTTCAGAGGAAGGTGAAGCGCCATTTTGACAAAATTTGCGAAGATGCTCGTCTCCAAGATCCGGAAAGATCGTTCTAAGTGAACATATTTTATCGAGAATTGGACATCATAATTCAATTAATAGAATGAACTGAAATTGCGTTTCCTTTGAACGAATGAAATTATTTCATATTTTCAGTGTTTTGCAATCTGCAACTTTGCAAAATTTAAATGACCCTGATATATTAAATAAAACTTTTTATTGATTTATATAAAAAAGAGATACGTGAATCATTTGCCAGGGAAATTCTCAGATTTCGGTCCACTATCAGAGACGAAATAGAAAAGTCTTCGTGTATTAGAGAACTTACTGATTTATTAAATAAAGAATCATTTTATGTCGTGCAGCTTTCCTGAAGTATGTACTGCATTAATGTTATTTGTTAC
>OY720046.1:13891607-14212560 GCA_963082485.1 Eudonia mercurella
AACACCTTCTCAACTGTTTCAACAGATGGCGCAACAAACGCATACCAACGACGTCGCTATACTACGACGATGAAATAGTATGGAAAGCCTGCATCGCGGTAGCGAAGTTTCACCGTCTCCTTCGCTATATATAGCACCTCCAACTAACATCCGTCGGACCTCGGTCCCCGAGCTATACCACCCAGCTCGGAGGAAGATCTTCCCTTTGGCCTTCCTCAATGTGGCATTCCATCCTACCACCAGGCTTTTCCCTACAGTGGTGACCCCGACGTGATGTACCACAGGCATTCCCTACAGCTTTGACCGGTCTTGTCTTAATTTTTGTACGCATGTAACTGATTAATGTGGTTTGTCCGCATACTCGTATTTTTACTTTTTTCTTTATTTCTATATAAATTGTGGAAGAAAAGTGAGTCATGTTTTTGCTGATGACAATATGAAAGACTATATCGTATTGATTTTTTCAGCTTATCAGCAACGGTTAATATTGGTTCTCTCCCTCTCTCTCTCTTACCATCGTCCAATACTTCGTGGCGTTGGAAGCCAACACCATGCCAGTGTCCCACACGCAGGTCGACTCAGAGCGCTCAGCGAAGGCACACTGCACGTGGACCGGCTGCATCTTGTTTTTCACAAACTATATCACCATAACAATAAAGACTACATTACTTTGTCATCATTTGACGAATTACGCCCACTGTGGGGCAGAGGAATTGCCTCATTTCTCATTGATTATACACGTCAGTGCTTCGGAAGGTAGCTACGTAAAATCGTAGATCCAGATACATTATTAGCAGTTGTTAACAACGGCCAATCCAGACTGGCGGAAGAATCGAGATAATCGAATAGAATAAAATATGCTACATGCGTACTCACGCCGGCTCTGACGTAGAACTCGTCACAATGCTTCTGCTTCACGTACTGCACCTTGAAGATCTGCTTCTCTAATAGCTTATTGTCTATGGAATTCAAAAAGGTGTTTTTACATCTTTCTTCATATTAGATGCGAGACGTACACGAGTAAATGTAAAAGTTATGTATTATGTTATTAGGCCCCAACAATATTTTGGTGGTGCGTTTTTTATTTAAATCAGACAACATGGTTCATAGTAACATATACCGTATAGACTAACATACATTTGTGACATTGTACCAATTTTTTTAAATATTATAGAGCGCATACCGTCAGTGTATCCGATTGCGTAGAGCTGGTCAGACGTGTTAAAAGAGTATTTTGGCCAGCAAATCGGTGCAAATGGAACTGGAAATAAAGTGTATGTATGTTAGACACGAATTATAAAAGTCTACACTTCTGTCTCAACTTTTGGTATTTGTTTCAAAAATGTTAAGGTTCCTTCGAGCAGGCCGCGCTTGCAGCAATGACGTCACAGACCATTACCGACCGAGCCTTCGGACGGATTACGTTTATATGCGGAGGCAGTAAAAGGCAGGCCCGTTAACCATCGGTGCCTTTTTTTATACAAGAAGGAGGCAAACGAGCAGGCGGTTCACCTGAGGGAGAGTAATCACCGTAAAACCAGAGGAATCGCAGCCGCGTTGCCGGCCTTTAAGGAAGGAATAGGCTCGTTTTTTGAAGATCCCAAGGTCGTAACGGTCCG
Organism: Eudonia mercurella; assembly: GCA_963082485.1. NCBI lineage: Eukaryota > Metazoa > Arthropoda > Insecta > Lepidoptera > Crambidae > Eudonia > Eudonia mercurella. Next base: position 13,893,227 of record OY720046.1, read on the forward strand.
GAAATACCGCCACCGAGAGCTGGTTCCACAACACTATAGTTCGAGGCCAGAAATTTCGTGAAAAACGCACAGCAGTAGACCGCCATCCATCAAGGTGATGTGGATGGAATGACAGTCGATTGCGTGTAGTGCGGTGAAGGAAAGCAGCGGCAAGGATCAAGCCGAACAATTATTCAGAACACTCGTCGTCGTCAAAACGCAACGTCTCTTCGAAGAGCCAGTGGATCGAACCGACCTGAAATAACCATGTCGTCGACAAATTCGAGCTTTACCTTCCAAATGACCCCGAAACTTAACGTCACTTGAAATATCAACGCCAAGGATTCCAATAGTCGGGTTGGTATCAAGGGGAGCTCCCTCGAGTGAAGGGGCACTACGTCACAAAACAAATGCTCCACAGAATGCATTTGTGTAAGGCATGTGGAGAGGAAACGGAGTCAATGCAGCTCGTACTGTGCTACTGCAACTGTCTAGCTAGGAAAAGAATCGGACTCTTGGGATCGGTCTACGTTACGTCGAAATGTTCTTGGCGGGAAAGTTAAGAGTCATGACTGCAGTATTGTTTTATTTTCTTAAACTGCTAAAATTTGTGTTATGTCGAATATTAATGAATAATAATGATTATTAACCATTAAGTATTCGGGAAAGTGCACAAGTTTTGGCAAATACAATAAAACAGTCCAACGTCACTTTTCAAATTCTATCAAGAAGAAGTCCGCGTGAGGTCTTAGTTAGGCCCCTTGTTACCTAAGATACATTCCAATTATTTTCAAATTTTTCACGAAAATTATTAGTTTTTCAAGGATTCATATCTTAAAAAACATAACCTAAATAGTTTATTTTTATAATAAAGTGCTTACGATAAATAATCAGCTTTGTCTTCTTAATATTTTATGTCGTTAAACCTTTAAATCGCAATCTCAAAATCATGTTCGATGCATTTAATTGGTTTTTGCACTAAGGGTACGATTATGTGCTAACCGCACAAAGCCATCCGCTTTCACCTCTGTCGTTGTATGATATGGCCGCATGTACCTCTATCGTTGTAATCCAGCTTCAACTCGATGATCACAACAGTGTTGACGGTCTTGTAGTCGTGCTCGGGATGGGTGATGATGTTCTCCACCGAGCTGAACCACGGCGTGTCGGCCTGCGGGATGAACATGGCCTTGGTGTCTTCCCTAAGAACAAATAAAGTTACGTAAGCAGCCTGTCGGTTTTAGCCGAATGGTTCAAGCCATGGTGACCGACCACCCTTAGAGGTTCCTGTAGAGGACATCATCACTGAGACGTGTCTCTGTCCCCTACTTGATTATCGGAGGCGTCGAATCGGAATCGAGAGCAGAAAAACTCAAGAGTGCCTCATTCGGCAGCCGGTCATCATTCATACGATGCAATGCTGAGGTAGTGTGGTCATATGACCACACTATCTCAGCTGTGCCCAACATCTTAGAAAAGCTTTCATGCCCAACATCTTAGACTTTTTTAACCCAAAGGAACACGTTGAGAGTACCCTATCTTGAGAAGGCCTGACAATTATGTAGGAGTCACCCGTCCGCCTGTCCACAACCCACCGACCATCAGGAAATGCCATTGTCTCTAGTAGGCTGTCAAGGGAGAAGCCTAAAACTGGGAAGGGTGAGACGGAGGGGGATACCCACTGACCTCTGGTAGAACAAACTCCAATACAGTGAAGTCCGCGGAACCTTTCGCAAGGGGAATTGAACCGCGGAAAACATTCCAGACGTACGTAAGACTAGTATTGTTAATCAGTAGTATATAGTATCTTCCGGAGATGAAGAATAGCACCACCCCATCTCTTTCCGTCGGTGTCGGAGAAGCCGTCGAATGGTCTGTCTATTCCAGAGGATGGGCAGTAGCGTCTCTCTGAGATTACTCTAACCTTACTGCGATCACCAACCCGCCTGCCAAGAGTGGCAATTATGGCGAATTTCCCTCAAGATCCTTGATTCAGCGTAGTGGACGTTTTTTGGCTGAGTATACATGTCATCATCATCATCAGCTCATTTTTTTATGTCCCCACTGCTGGGGCACGAGCCTTCCCTATGGATGGATAGGGAGAACGGGCCATAAACCACCACGCGGGCCCAGTGCGGATTGGTGGTTGTTAACGACTGCTAATGCAGCAGGGACCAACGGCTTTACGTGCCTTCCGAAGCACGGAGTATACATGTACCTGAGCACATTCCTCGGCACTTTAGCGACGTCATCGGCGTTGCCTAGCGCATACTTGTCCTTGATCAGCACGATGCCCGTCAACGCAATCGTTATGGAGTCACCTTCTTCTGGAATAAAACGTTAGTGTTACTACGATTGGTGGCGCTACTGTGCGCTCGTGTACATCGATCTATCGCTATTTGTTAAATTTAAATTATAACTCAGCATATAAACTTGGAATCAGTAGTGTTCCCTGTAACTGGTCCTGCAAGTGTACAGTTCATTTAAATCAGTGCAAAAAACTCTTCATCAATGATAGAATTCTGACACATTTGCAATAGTGTTGAAGAAGTGCAGTGGTCTTTCGGATTATTAAATCTTCAGTGACAGTTATGTAGTACGTTGTGTAAACTTACAGTGTTGTTTTTGGTATAGGACTATAATATAAGTAACATTAACTTGCTTGATTAGTCTCCTAACATGCTTAACACAACACACACACACACTCACACATCGACTCACTTACACACACATACACACAAACATGCACACAAACCCCTTTTTATATACCTAATGTTATAAAAAATGTATACCATAGATATAATAACCTCTGATAACTAAAGTTATTATGTAAGGATCTGCTGTTATAGTGTACCGAACCCTCCTCAGTCTTGGAGGTAGGCGTTGGCAACTGCGACACAGTCATCCGACGAATGCGGTTGTTATCGTTTATAGATTGTAATGGTGCCAAATAAAGATTTTATTTATTTATTTATTTATTATAATGTCGATCACTGGTTGCTGTCGAACATGGTGCCACTACACTACTTTACTTCATCTTATATTAAAAAAAAATGTAATTGAAATAATATTCCGCTAACTAACCGCTAACTTTTATCCGTGCGGAGACGGATACAATATTATTTGCCCCTTTTCTCCGGTGGGTATCGTAAGAGGCGACTAACGGATTTTAGAGCTTCCATATGCATGGGCCCCGCTACTGCTTCCGCGGTATCGAAACGCCAGATTTGGCACTACTCGTCGGCAGATTTGCATAGTATGCGGGACTATTTCGCATCCGTTCCTTGAGGGCAGCGCTGCTTCAGTGGGAAGGACCCGACAGCTAGTGCGACTGCAGTTGCTAATGAGGATAGTCTTAGGAATGGAATACTGTATTCCGCACTCCTATCTCATCAGCAAAGCCAGGCGCAACCGATGGTTCAACCGCGAGTGTGCCAACGCTGTTGATAACAAGCAGGCGGCATACCGTGCTTGGATCAAGGGTATAGCTCTTGAGGATCCCGAAACCCGCTCGCTGAAAGCAGTCTATAATAATGCCACCAAGTTCTGCAACCTTAGGACCTACTTTGTTTCTACTATTTGTGAATGATTTGCCTAATACAGTTCAGAATGCTAAATGTCTTCTATTCGCAGACGACCTCAAGTTGAGTTTGGGAATTACAGACGCTCTAGACACTGAGGTTCTACAGAAAGACATAGATGCTGTATGGGAGTGGAGCCGTAAATACCATCTCCCCCTTAATGCTAAAAAAATGTAAGATTATTACCTGTTCACGCAAACGGCATCCTGTAAACGTAACTTACAATATATCTGACGCTCCAATCGAAAGAGTATTTAATATTCGTGACCTGGGTTTAGAAATAGATATAAAATATGACTTTCATACGCATGTGACAAAAATCTGCAAGATGGCTAATAAAATGTTAGGCTTTGTTATTAGGACCGCGGCTCAGTTTGACAATTCGAATGTGGCTATGGTATTATACAATGCATACGTTCGTAGCAGGCTGGAATATTGTACTATAATCTGGGATCCATGTGAGAATAAATATGTGCTCATGGTGGAAAAACTACAGCGCAAATTTGCACGGTAGGCATATAAAAAACGTTACGGGTACTACCCCTATTTGTATCCTTCGATGTTTGTCTCCGCTATGGTTGACATGGACACCCTTAAACTCAGGAGAGTGATGCTTCTCCTGAAGCATTACTTGTTAGTTTTAAGAAACAAAATCGAAAGCCCGGAGGTATTGGAAAAAGTGCGCCTGTTGGTCCCGGGTAACATTCCACGGGATGGGGGGGGCCTGCTCGCGCCTCGTCGTCGTCCGCGTTTGCTGGCGCGTCCCGTGACGCGCACCGCGCGGGCTGACTCTGCGCCCACCGCCCGCGCGCTGCGGTGCATAGGAGACTTGCTTGCTCGGCACGACGATATCGACATATTCGCTGATAGTTTAGGAATGGTATTAAATAAATTTTATAATTATATTATTGACATTAATATTTAATATTTATTGACTTATTTGATTTGTTGACATTTGTGCTTATGTATTTGACTGTATCGTATTGTTCTGTGGTCTGGCCAATTGACATAGTTGTGTTGTCTTTAGGTACTATTTTGTGTTGTATAATTTGACATCATAATAATATCTACTAATTATTATTTTTCGTTTTTTATTATTGTTTGTGTTTATAAATAATCTTATTAGCGCCTTGGATGACTCATCTGTTAGCTTGTAAGATGTCTGATTCAAATAAATAAATAAATAAATAAATAAATAAATAAAAGAGCTTACATTAGAGCGGATACCTAGCGCGTTGCACGGGTCGGCCAAGAATTACTGACGCATCCTACGGGCAACCGTAGCTCAGTAGTTACGGCGCGCCAGTGCGTCTGGCCAAAGCTGTGCAATCAAACTTCTGCCAACCCTCGCTGCCACCATTGAGATGTCCTGACGAAATTTTAGCTCACAAGCCGCAGGAGAAGGTCGATCTCCTGGCCAAACTCTTTGCGGCTAACTTCCGAATCGATAACTGCAATGCACAGCCACCTACAATTTCTCACTGTGGCCACACAATGCCCGATTTTAAAATCAGGCAGTGTAATGTCCGTGCGGGGCTGCAGTCAATCGATGTCCGAAAAGCTAATGACCCTGATAGCATCCCTCCAATAGTCCTAAAAGTGTGTGCAGCGGAGTTGTCCCCCGTTTAGCACGCGCATTTACCGTCTCTCGCTCTCTTCAGGTTGTGTGCCGGAATCTTAGAGAGAGGTTAATGTGCAACCGGTCCCCAAAAAAGGAGATCGGTCAGATCCATCGAATTACCGCCCCATAGCCGTAACTTCAGTTTTGTGAAAAGTAATGGAGCTAATTTTAAATAAACAACTTGTTTACTACCTAGAAGAACCCTCCATAATTCACGATCGCCAATACGGGCTTCGGCTGAAACGGTCAACGGGTGATCTTCTAGCGTACGTTGCACATCTATGGGGTGAGGCTACTGACAAGCGTGGTGAGTCAGTGGCTGTTAGTCTTGACATAGCCAAGGCTTTTGATCGGGTCTGGCACAAAGCTCTTCTCTACCAGCTCCCGGCATACGGTCTGCCTGCTTAGTTCTGCAACTGGGTCGCTGGCTTTCTGCATGAGCGCAGAATCCGTGTTCTATCTGACGGATGCGATTCGCGGCTTATGTCAGTGAACGCTGGGGTTTCTCGAGGCTCCGTTCTGTCCCCCACGCTGTTCCTTCTACATTTATTTATTTATTTATTTATTTATTTATTTAGGACAACCAACAAGACAAACACAAATACTAGCAATAATTAGTTAGAACATATGTACTTAAAACTAAGTGTCGTCTCAATTATAGGCTGCCACGGCATGCAACGTGGTTTACAGTATTTTTATTTTATTAAAACTACTTACTACTACTTCTTACTTACAGCCTCTTTATGTAGGTTAGGTATCATAAAATACTTTTATTTAATTAATACTACTTACTAACTACTACTTACTTACTAGGTACTGTTTGTGGGTATCAATACTATATTCGACTATAGCAAAAAAAAACAATAATTTACAGTAATAATTACTTAACTATAACTTAATAATTGAAACAGATCAACCAGGTGCCAATGCAAAAGACCGCAATATTTTGTGTTTGAATATCTGCGGCTTATCAGCAAAGACATCCATATCACAACACATACAGACATACATATCAATGATATGCTTCCACTCGGAAATATTCATTGCTATGCAGATGATAGCACGGTGCTTAGGGGATATAACGGCCACCCAGCGGCAGGGCGGGTCGAAACCGAAGTGAATCGAGTGAATCTTGTCATTGAGCACAATCGGGTACTGGACCTCATATCTAATTAGGGCTCCAATAATCTGGTTGAGTTCAATGCCAAGAAAACACAGGTATGTGCGTTCACGGCAAAAAAGTCAGCATTCCTACCCCTTCCAACTCTTCAGTACATCTTTAAGCCTGCAGAGCAGTATCAACATGCACGGTATGACGATTCGCTGCGATCTGAACTAAAGGGACTACATCGAAGCCGTGATCAAAACAGCCTCACGAAAACTCGGTATTCTGAACAGCGTGCGGTGATTCTTTACGCCGGACCAGTTGTGCCTTTTGTACAAGACATAGGTATGGTCTTACGCGGAGTATTGCACGCACATCTGTGACGGTTCCGCAAATTACCTTCTCGATGCCTTGGACAGATTGCAGCGTCGCGCTGAACGCATTATCGGCAATGCAGAAGTCGCAAATACTCTCGAATCTCTGCAATTGCGTAGAGATGTTGCGTCACTCAGCGTGTTTTACTGCTTATGCCATGGCGATTGCTCAGAAGAGCTCTTTGACCTCATCCCACCTTCTCCCTTCCTTTATAGGAGTACGAGTGCTGCTCTTCGGAGTCACCGCTTCGCTGTCTCAATTATCCCCATCGCGCACAAAGAAATTTGGTGACTCGTTTCTTTGTCGCACCTCCATAAGTTGGAATAGTCTACATTAGACGTTTTTCCTCCTTTCTACGATATGAAGTCCTTCAAAAGAGGCGTGAAGATGCATCTTGTGGGCCGGCAGAGTAAAGTTAACTGATGTTACGTTTGTTTTCACGCTGCACCAGCAGTGGGATTCCGGAGACATGGCACATTCGAGTGCGAAAACGATTCGAGCCAAGGATGTTTTAGTAGGACAATGATGAATCAATAAAATTGATTATATTTCGTTTTGCTTATGGACAAGAAACTACATTAAACAGAGGTTAGGCATTGAGATATGTTGAAAGGATACTGGTCAGTGATGCTGGCCAGTTTCAATATGCTGGCTGGTTGCAATCAACACTATCTTGACATAAGTTTAAATATTGTCTATGTTCTTAAAAGAAAGAGAATAGAACATATGTGTCTGTGTCATTGTGAATTGAGTCTCGTTGATAGCTTCTCATAGTAAACATGTTCTGAGTCTAGTTTTTATAAGTTTATTGTTATGTTGTTTATTTCGGTGTGTATATAATTAAATCATCTTTGGAACGCTCTCTTGTATTTCCTTTTACAGGTTATGGGCCCAGAGAGCGTTCATAACATTTAAATAGATGTTTGTGTGATTTGTGTGATTTATTGTTTTCGATGTTGTTTTGTAACTAAGGAATAACAGACATGCCAGAGTCTGATAAACATAGCAACCAGAGTTGTTGACATTTTAAGGCGGTAACTAAGGAAATATTTAATAGCCATGGAAAATATAAACAAGTTGAGAGATCAAAGCAACTACAAAAATTGGAGAAAAATAACAAAATTATTCTTGGAGTCGAAAGGACTAATTGAAGGAGCGAAAGATTATAATGATGCAAAAGCAAGATTTCTTATAATTAGTCTTATTGATGAAAAGTTTCTACACTACATTATTAATTGTAATTCAACCAAGGAAATTTTTGATAAATTGGATTTGATATTTCGTTTTGATAGCAAAGAATATAATCATGAAAAAATAATAAAATTTTACAGCTACATTTCAAAAGGGAATGTAATAGATGACATAAGCAATTTACAGAATTTATTTTCAGAAATTAATTTAGTAGACCCAAACAGCATAAGCGAAGATATGCTAATGAATAAAGCATTAACAATACTACCACAAAATTTAAATTATTTTAAGACAGTTTGGGATATAACACCAAAATCAGAAAAGACCATCTTCAACCTTATCCAGAAGATACAAAGACAAATAGAAAATTCAAACATGCCTAGTACTTCAGAATGGAGTAATCAAGCATTTAAAACAGACGAAAGAAAATGCTATAATTGTGGAAAAATAGGACACATCGCTAGGGCATGTAAACAAGGCTGTGATATTTGTCATAAGATTGGTCACAATACAAGAAACTGTTTTTCGGGAAAAATTTGTAAGAAATGCAATAAGAAGGGTCACATAGAAAAATTCTGCCGCAGCTATAATTACAACAATAATTATAACCCTGTAAGTGAACAATTACAGATTCCAGTCAAAGCTGTAATTGATTCAGGCGCCTCATCACATTTCTTCAGCAATAAAAATTTAATTCAAATTATAGAGAAAATAGAAGTGCAAATTAGATGTGCGAATGCAGAAAACTTGGTAGCGCAAGGGACTGGGATAATAAAAACCGACTTCGGACAGCTGAAGGATGTACTTTTTGTCCCGAATATATCAAGAAACCTCATCTCGGTAAGCGCTATCACAGACAATGGTGGCACCGTACATTTTTCTGGAGACAAGGTATTTATAAAAAATTTTAATAGAACAATTTTAATTGGTTATAAAACTAAAACCGGACTTTATGAAACGGAATTTTTGGCTAATTATACTCGCGAAGCGCTACTCACTGAGAGTACCAATATCTGGCATCGGAGACTAGGTCATCTATCCGACGTGCCTCGTCTGGCAAAAATGGTAAATGGTATAAAAATTGGGGGGGAATATTCAAACAAATTTTGCGAAATCTGCGTAAAAGCAAAAATGACTCGAAAATCGTTTGAAAATAATAGAATCAAAGCAAAATTCCCTTTGGAAATAATTCATACAGACATTTGCGGTCCAATTGAAGTTCCCACTTGGGACAACAAAAAATATTTTATCACGTTTTTAGACGAGTTTACGCATTTCTGTGTCGTGTACTTGATCGCTTTCAAAAGTGAATGCCTTAGCAAAATTAAAGAATTTGTATGTTTAAGTGAAAATCATTTCAATAGAAAAGTAAAGAAAATTCGATGCGATAATGGGGGTGAATATTCGAGCAATAACCTACATGCGTGGTGCCAGGCTAAAGGAATAGTATTGGATGTAACCATACCTTACACGCCTCAACTAAATGGAAAAGCCGAAAGATTGAACAGAACCCTGATGGAGAGAACGAGGGCTTTAATGTTTGACGGCAAGGTTCCGAACTATTTGTGGGGGGAAGCACTTTTAACAGCCAGTTTCCTGATCAACAGAAGCCCAACGGAAGGTAGAAACGAGACACCAGCAGAAATGTGGTTCAAGATAAAACCTAACCTATCGAACATCAGAAGATTTGGATCTACAGCTTACTACAAAACAAATTTTGGATTAAGAAAACTTGACGAAAGATGCAGCAAAGGAATACTCATTGGCTATGTTCGAAACGGCTACAAAATTTGGGTGGATGACAAGAAACAAATAATAAGAGCGAGAGATGTAAGAATAAACGAAGAAGAACAAGGAATATGTTTAGATGATGAAGAAAATATGGTTAAAATAAATGGACTCTGGCAGATGGATGACGATAAACAAATAGAAGAAGATGAAACAAGGCAAAACTCATCAGACCACAATGAAGGGTGTCGAGAAGGTGAAGATAGGAGAAGAATCATCAATATAGATAGTGATCGAGAAGGAGAAAAGTCTAGAAGATTCAGGAAAACAGTTGAAGTTAGAACAAATGATGATGAAACATTCAGGAAAACAGTTGAAGTTAGAACAAATGATGATGAAACAAATGGTGGAACAAGTTACAATCAAACAAATGAGAGTGAGAGAATAAATGAAGAAGCTGGAAATGAGAATAGTGTAAATAATAGAAACCTTTTTGAAAATGAGTTAAATTTTGATAACGTTTTACAACCAGAAGAAGATGAAGAGTTTTTAGATAATGAACAAGTTGAAGAAAGTCAGAGTCGAGTAGTAGAGATTGAAGCAGAAAATAGAAATAGTAATGAAGAAATTGAGGGAAGTCGAGCAGTGGAAAATAATAGTAGAAGAAATCAACCTGCGAGAGAACGTAGATTACCAGAAAGATATAAAGATTATGTTATGGAGTATGATACGGAAGTTTCCTTGTTAACGTATGAAGAAGCAATAGAATCAAGAGAAAAAGGTAAATGGAAGAAAGCAATAGATGAAGAAATCAAATCGTTAGAAGAAAACAACACTTGGACTTTTGTGGATAAGAAAGAGGCTGAAGGAAGAAAACTAATAACAAGCAAATGGATCTTTACAATAAAGTCAGATGGAAGATACAAAGCAAGACTAGTTGCAAGAGGATTCCAACAAAAGTATAAGATAGATTATGATGAAACTTATAGTCCAGTTGTAAATACAAATTCTTTGAGAGTTTTATTGTCAATTGTTGCAAATAAAAAATTGAAGATGAAACAGTTCGATATTAAAACAGCCTTTCTACATGGAGACTTAAAAGAGTGCATTTATTTAAAAGTTCCAAAAGGTTATAGCGATAAAGAAGATAAAGTATGCAAACTAAATAAGAGTCTCTATGGGTTAAAACAAGCACCATTAATGTGGAACATAAAATTTACAGAACATTTATTTAAAATGGGTTTTAAGCAATTAAAGTTAGATCAGTGTATTTTTGTAATGGAAGGTGAAAGAAAAATAATTCTTGCGATTTATGTTGATGACGGACTAGTAGTTGGTGAGAGAGAAGAAGACTTGGTGCATGTAGTGGAAACGTTAAGAAAAGCTTTTGATCTAAGAATCTGCGAAGAAATATCAAACTATATTGGGTTGGATATAACACAAGGAAAGAAAGGAGTTAAAATTTGTCAGGAAAATTATATTGAAAAATTGTTGAAGAAGTTTAATATGAATGAAGCAAGAGAATGCAAAACTCCAACCATTTTGATAGAACAACATCCAAAATTGAAAATAGATACAGAGAGTCATGAACTCTATAGGGAAATGATAGGGTCTTTGTTATATTTAGCTAGTAAAACAAGGCCAGACATTAGCTTCCATGTAGGGTATTGCTCGCGTCAGCAGAGTACTCCAAATTTAAACGATTTAAATAACGCAAAAACAATTTTTAAATTTTTAAAAGGTTCGAAAAACAAAGGTATTCATTTTGGTGAAGGTGATAAAGTGCTTCGAGGATACTGTGATTCAGATTTCGCGGGGGATCCAGATACTAGACGTAGCACGTCGGGCTACGTGATTTGGTTGAACGGTGGACCAGTGGCATGGAGCTCAAGAAAACAGCCGATCGTAGCGTTATCGAGTACGGAAGCAGAATATATAGCCGCAGCAGAATGCTGCAAAGAACTTCTTTTCATCAGAGATTTCATTTTTGAAATGACTAATGAGAAATTAGAAATTGAAATGAAAGTAGATAATCAGTCCGCTATTTGGCTTATGAAGAAAGGAATTATGAATAAAAGAAGCAAACACATAGATGTGAGATACTACTATCTAAAAGATCAGATTGATGCAAACAGAATAACGGTTAAATACTGTCCAACGGGTTCGCAGATAGCAGACATACTAACAAAGTGTTTGCCACCTGTGAAATTTGAGAGGTGTCAAAGAAAACTCGTATCAGAGTGAGTGTTAGGTAGTGATAAGTGTGGGCTAAAGTGAACTAAGTGTTTTTTCGGTCTTTATGTGGGGTATTAGTATGTAAGTTTTTATAGGGGTGTAATGTTGTATAAGAAAGAACTTATATAGAGTTGTGATGTAAACTTAAGGAGCCAAGTCAATTCATATTATCAGTTAAAGAGTTAAGGGGTTGCGTTAACATACAATGTTTAAGGGGGTGTAATTTTTGGCATATATAATGATTAATTTAAGGGGGTGTAGAGTGGATATTAGAAGAATTTTTAAACTAAATTAATCATTCTTTATAAATACTATTAGAAAGGAGCTACCAAACGAAACACAAAACTTGTAACTTTGAATAATACTATACAATGTTTTTTAGTAGATTGGCCTTAGGTTTATTATCACATTTATTTTTTATGAATTACTGTATATTTGTTTTTTTATTTTTATTATAAAGATGTGTTGAGTTTTTTATTAGTTGAGTTTGTGGAAATTTTGTATTAAAGCAGGTCGAGTAGGAGATGTGTTAATGTTATTAGTAGTTGAGTCAAATAAAGCAGGTCGAGTAGGAGATGTGTTAATGTTATTAGTAGTTGAGTTTGTTGAAGTTTTGTATTAAAGCAGGTCGAGTAGGAGATGAGTTTATTGGAAGTTGTTAGTCGAGTAGGAGTTAAGTTAGGAGTTAGATTGTAGGTTTGTTATAAAGCTGGTTGAGCAAGAGATAAGTTAATTGGAAGTTGTTATTTTTAAAGTTACCGTTAAAATTTGAAATGTTTAAGTCTAAGGGGAGACAGGGGTAAATGGGATATGAATAAAAAAATATTTTCTTTGTATATGGAAGGCAGTATGTCAAGGGTAGTTGATTGAGGGGGTGTGTTGAAAGGATACTGGTCAGTGATGCTGGCCAGTTTCAATATGCTGGCTGGTTGCAATCAACACTATCTTGACATAAGTTTAAATATTGTCTATGTTCTTAAAAGAAAGAGAATAGAACATATGTGTCTGTGTCATTGTGAATTGAGTCTCGTTGATAGCTTCTCATAGTAAACATGTTCTGAGTCTAGTTTTTATAAGTTTATTGTTATGTTGTTTATTTCGGTGTGTATATAATTAAATCATCTTTGGAACGCTCTCTTGTATTTCCTTTTACAAGATACACATCAAAAAAATTGTGAATTAAACATTATTCTTTAAGTTTTAACGTTAATTACAGTATTTAAAATTAAAATTAAAGATTTGTAGCCAAATAGTCCTTACGCCGATGCTGTTGCTGTATTGACGTTTTGTCATTGCACCAGTCAATTATAAAGTGACGCATATTTTAATAAAAATTTCAATAACTTCAATTGGAAAGACACTCCAGAAGCAAATAATAATAAAATAATAATACTTTCGAAGATGTAATAATCGGTTTTGTTACTGTCTTTATTGAAAGAAAGCTCATGCTTTAGACAAAAATGAAAAACGTGAACAAGCCAACCGAATTCGGACTTTATCGTCGTCATCTCTGTTAACCAGAGATGACGACTATGTACGAGTCTACAAGTTATCTGAGGAGCTATTTAACCAACTAGAGCTTGAACTGCTCCTCTTTTAACGTATTCAACGACGGGGTAAAGGGCTTACAACTCGTATAAAGGTGAGCAAGCATTCCCATTTTGTACCTTTCTATTGCATTGGTAGTTTATTTGATAATGAGTCTGTTAAAAAATCATGAAATCGAGTGAAATCATGAAATCATGAAATCTAAGTGTACAAGGGTAGTGAAGGAGTACTCTTCCTGGCTTCAAGGTTCGACAAAGACCGAAACTTTAGAAGTTTTCAGGAATCTTATTAGAAAAAATAAAACACTTTCAAAAGCAAAAATATTGGCAAATCTGCACATCAGTCTCTCTAGTCATAGTCATAGTCGTAGTCATACGACCCTGCAAAGGGTTCGTAACGTCAGGATAAAAAAATATAAAATCAATATGTAAAATAAACGCAAGTACAATGTGAAGTGTTCTCATATAATTTAGTAAATAATATCATCATCATCAGCTCATTTTATGTCCCCGCTGCTAGGGTACGAGTCTTCCCTATGGATGGATAGGGAGAACGGGCCGTAAACCACCATGCAGGCCCAGACATTTTTGGTCACCCATCTGATGACCGGCCTTTGCGAAAGTTGCTTAACCTCAGCACTCGCCGGGCGCGTTAATCACTGTGCAATAAATATTAAAGTACAGGTTTTATAAAAAGTTTAAGATTTCTGCACTAGTTAGTAGCATAGATTGCACTCTTGTAGCCATGAAGAGACTAGCAGAACACGAAGAGCGGTTTTACTGTCGCAAAGTCTACCATGCAACAAATGTCCAATTGGTAAAATTAACTTAATTGGTAAATGGTGCAAAAAAAATATTATTATGAACAAGCTTTCTACTTCTTAATTTTATTTTTTAGATTACTGATTTCTGATGCGATTCCTAACACGTTACATGCTGAACAAACATTATGGTGGTGCAACCCATGACAGTTTTATCTTCAATTACAGTGTTATAAGGGATCACTTAGAGGCATTGACTAATGCTGGTAAAGAAGTGGTTCTGCTTTGTAAGTATTGTGTTCAAAATCCTTTTAAAATTGATAATGTTACCATAACAGCGAAACGTCCCCCTAAACCAACAAATTTGAAAATTATATCTGAGTCACAACATCTCAGCAAGTTGATAAAGTTTTACTATTGCAACATCTCTCAAAAGTGCAGAGTTCTCTGGGAAATACCGTTTGTGTGATGGTACTTAAAGCTAAACACTGATTTTAATCCAAAGGCAGAGCTGAATAAATGAAATTTCATTTTTGTAGTGAAATAGAAAAATAATATTTATCCACTTTCACACACAAATTTTTCCACTTTTAAAAGCCGTTAATTTTGAAGTAAAAACTGGTTGCTACATTTTTTATATATCCTTAAGATATTACTTACATAAAATATCTATTGAAGGACGGGACGGACGGATCCCATGCAAAATTAGTAGAACTATCGTCGTCAAGTTGGTACAAGCATCGGCCTATTACTAACAAATTATATTAACATATTATTTGTTAAAAGAAGAACACAAGTTAAAATCAAACCATAACTATGTATTTTGATAGTAAACTAATATTTTTTTAAGGTGATTCCGGATACGCTCAGCGCGCCTACCTTTGACTCGTATTGGTAATACTGAAGAAAATACTCCAGTAGGCCTACCATCAACTTTCAAAAACGTTTTATTACAAGTTTTAAATAATATTAGTCTAATCATTAATATGCCCTCCATAAAACAAAATTGTTTTATTCCAGATAATGAATGAATGGTTTAACATTACTGTTTATTCCCTGGTTAGCATACCTACCTATGAGATGTATCCTCACTAAACTTATATACTTAAAATATGTACCTACTCTTTTTCAGGGCACATGTAATTTAATTTTTTTCAATTTCAATTTCATACTGTGTAAATTAAATTAAGTTAATTAAATTAAATTAAATTAAATGTTTTTATTTCTCAGACAACAAAGATCGGAACTAGTTTTTTATAACCGATATGATCGGCGGTCATATACTTTTGGCAAAGGGGCACGTCTGTCAGTGGCGTCTCCGGTTGGTTTAATGCTCTAAGCTGGGCGACCACTAGTATTGAAAATTTTGTAATAGACCTACACTAGTTATTGGTAGGCATCAAGAAAAATCGTACATAAATGTGTAGTGTGTGGTTTTGGGAGTACATGGTACCCAGGAGGATGTGAAATAAAATGTCACTGACAGATGACCCAGATTTTGTCGGTCATCAACTTAGAGCATTAAACCAACTGGAGACGCCACTGTCAGGCGTTCCCCTCTGCCAAAAGTATATGACCGCCGATCATATCCGTTATATAAAACTAGTTCCAGCGTGTTCCAGCGTCATTTGCAAATCACGGTGCACGCGATAAGACCTGAGCAAAAAATGCCAAATTGCAGCGTGTTTTCACGTAAAAAGCGATCAGAAACGTCGATTGTACAAAAGGATAACGTTACTTTTCATCTGTAACTATTTTTATCTTAATATTATTGAATAATGCACAAAATTTGCAAAAAACTGAAAAAATATTGTTAATCAAAAAGTGTTGCCACTAAAACGTCAAGTTGCAACTTTGCGTAACTTTTAAAGTTGAATAAGCCAACATTGAATTACAATTTATATTTCACGTTCTAAATATATTATTTATATTTCACGTTCTATAAAGTTAAAACTGTATTTTTACTATAAATGCTTATTTTATTAATGATAGATCACTTATAAATTGTAACTTATTTTGTTTTTCCACATTTTTTTTCAACTTAATTGCATGAAAAATTCTCAATACTATGAAACTGTATGTTTATGATCGGTCTACTTCATTAATATATTATATTTACGTCCCGTCACTTATCCCGAAAATAGGAAATTTTAATTTAATTACATTGGCCACACTGCAACAAAGTTAGAGCTGCGACAGAACAAAAACAAAATATTGATATCGACTTTATCATAATGTTTATTCTGGCTATAAAAGGAAAATAATAATATACTTATCTCCATTTGGAGAAAAGGTAGTGGAATATAAAGCGGGCTTCGTAGTATTTTCTACAAAAAAATTAAACGCAGTACATGCATAAAGGGTTTATGTGGGGAGCCAAATGACAAAAGTTTAACATACCAAAAAAGTCGTGGTGGCCTATTGTATGCATCAAAAGAAGTTATTGATATATGTCTCCTTTGTGAATTAAAGATCCGCAAACACTTAACTGATGATAAAAAAATAAAAATAAAAAACCTATAATAAAAGAAACCTATAACTGATAACCTATAAAACCTATTAAATTAATACAACATTATAAGCAGCAAAAGAATAGTTAATTACTGACAGAAATAACAACACCTACACCATAGAATTTACTTAAAACTATAACATTACATTTTTTATTCCAAATTTTTTTTTAAACTATATTATGAACACCTTGAGTAGCTTTAATGCATTAAAGAACTTTGCATCATTCAAAGATTTAACCTCAGAAAGCAGTTTAAACCTTGACAGCATTAGGTATATTTCGCTGTTCGTTTGTATGATATCATTCTGGAGTTCGGTACATACCTGTATATTGTTTATGTATTATGTATGTCTGAATGTTTGTTTTAATTTAAGTCTCTTGCTTTTAAATTCAGCCTTATTTGGAAACTTATACACCGTTGGCCTGAATAACCCGAAAGATTTAAACCACGTATTCTTAACGACAGTACGAGTAAATAACGTTATATTAACATGGGTCGAAATGTGTGTTTTAATTGACCCACTTTTTCAATACAAATTAAATCATAGTAATAGCGTGTTTCTTTATGGTCAAGCCTTTACTTCAGAGAGTAAGCGAATCATATTAATCTCAAGTTGAGAAACAGGGAGCGAGCATGACACTTCACGAATCCGTACACATAATGTATTTCCGCTAAATGTTCCGGCGGATAAGACGGCATAACGAATATTATTTATTAAATTATAACAGTGTAATTCTTACGTGACAATCAGTAATAATTTGAAATCAGTTTGTTTGAAATAGGTCACATGTATCAATCATGTTCAACTTTCAAACTATGAATCAGCTAGTTGTCAGTGAAGGCAAATAGGTTGCACTTTGCTGATTGAGAGCGGAATTAATCTAGTCTTATCAGTCTTACTGATAAGAGAATAACTACTTGTTATTAAAGTGTAATAAGAAAGATAAAGTTATAATTATTACCTACTCTGTATATCAGTTGCATGTTACATCTTTTTATCCACAATGAAAAATAATTATTTTCGGTAGTAAAACCTTTTTGTCGACAGGTACCAAACTTACTTAGGTAAAACTGGTTGACACCGATGCACCTAGGTAAGTGCGTCTGCGTGAAAGTAGTAGGTGTCTACGTCATACCTTAGGGTGTGTTATACTTGATATTTTTTTTATTATTCTTTGTTTTAAATAATGAATATCTCCTTTATTATGGGGTTTAGGACTATGTGTTACATAACTTTATATACTCTAATTAGGCTGTAGAATCGTTAAGTTAAATCTTTCGGGTTATTCAGGCCAACAGTGTATAGAAATAGAAAAAATCTCTCGAATAATTGCATTTGGAAATCTGAAAAATTAAGACCCTACGTTACCTACAAAAAAGAATTGATCTGCTTTATGGAACCATGAAAGTACTATACATGTTGTTCAGTTTTTCGGTTCCTCTTGTTTGAGAGTCGGTTAGATAGGTAGCAAACTATTTTTCCATAATGAAAGAATGAGATTGCAGCTTTTCTTAAAAACAACAATTCTCATTGGAATGGAATAAAATTTTATAGGTATATTTTGCAGATTTTGACTTATCCTAATTAATAACTGTCGATTTTAACAATAAAGAAAAGCAAAGTGTCTACCTTAATTAACCATACTGAAGAGCCTGATTTAAACAAAAAATAATCACATTAATATTCATCATCATCATCATCTCAGCCAAAAGGCGTCCACTGCTGGACAAAGGCCTCCCCCAAGGATCTCCAATACGACCGGTTTTGTGCAGCCCGCATCCAGCGGCTTCCCGCGACCTTTACCAGATCGTCGGTCTACCTTGTTGGAGGCCTGCTGACACTGCGCTTTCCGGTACGCGGTCACCACTCGAGGACTGTTCCGCCCCAGCGGCCATCAGTCCTGCGAGCGATGTGGGGCACTTGAGCTTAGCAACTTTTCGGGCTATGTCATTATTATTGGTATCGACAAATTTAATCGATAGTGTCAAGCACTATCGACGTTTACATAAAGTTGCCGTCAGACTCGTGCACGGACAGGTTATCCCTGTGTGTCTCCATTTGGTTTCATGCTCTAAGGTCATCAAAGGTCATCAAGGTATGTTAAATTTTACTAAGATTTAAAGTGAAATAGATTGATTTTGACTTGAGTACTTTTTTTAGTTTTCTTCGTCTGTATTATATTGAATTCTACTTATTTTTCCTTAATAAATGATTTTTGATTAATTTGTTATACTCATTTGCCTTTTTGATATTTAATCTTCACTATTGCCATATCACCCTTTTGGTCTAGCGGTTAAGACCACCCACCGGTCTCAGACCCAGAGACTCCGGCTTCGATTCCCAGAGGTCGGTGGAAAGGCTTGTTTCTACTCCGCTTGGCTAGCTACCACCATCTTATTTAAATGTTAGTAAAATTGTTATGTTCCGACATTTAGAGATAAGGATTCCGGATGACGAGCGCCTTCGGCCTTATTATCACAGGTGAGATGAAAGTCAAGTGCTTACTCATAAAAAAGAAAAAAACTATGGTAGTAAGTACTAAATAAAAAAATGAAAGTCCTAATTTTTGTGATATAGTAAGTGTGTACAGTAAGTAACGTTCAACAGCTCAACAGTACGTCTAACAGTATCTGTTCCAACCCTGTTCGTAAAAGAGAGTTGGACCTAACTATAGAGAGATAGCTATAACAGGTGCCTCCACTACGAGTAGGTACTTACGTTTTCTCAACTTCAAAAAACCTTTAAAAAATAAACGATTTATTGTGTAAAAGTATATTGACAGTAAGGGCAAACTGCTAAGCATCATTAAACGACAATACAAGGAGAATTTTGCTGAGTGCAATCATCTTCTTAACATCCGCTCTCCTCTTGCAGCAACTGGTGCAATCTGCCTTATACAGCGGCTTCTACTAATTTAAAAGTTCCTGAATGGTTTAATCTCAGCTTTTTATGGTGCCTTCACTCGTACGGTAATTTTCCATTCATACAAGTGGAACCTGATTTAATTAGAATATACACCATTTTGGGCAGACCTTCAACAAGGTGGACCGACGATCTGGTAATGATCGCGGGAAGCTGCTGGATGCGAGCAGCACAAAACCGGTCGTTGTTGAGGCAAGCCTTTGTCCAACAGTGACGTCTTTTGGCTGAGATGATGATGATACACCACTGTTAAAACCATTTCAGCGCATAATCCCGTGGGGATGTTGGCATGAGCATTCATTAGACTTCGTGCCATGTTGCAACGACTGTTCGATTATCCCTTACTGTACTGTGGACTTGTGGAGTATAGGGCATCACTATAGTCAGTTCTGAATGCCTTATTTACAGAGTAGTTATAGTTTTTACTTTGCCATTATTAAACTCGCCGCCGTTGTTACTAAACAATTCCTTTCTTGTTACTTTAGACGCTATTACTGCGGACAGCATTAGTGACTGGTTGACATGTACTTCAGCTTTCTATTGCATTTATTGCACTACTAAAACTCTTATATTTTTGGAAATCTTTCAAATTTTGCTTCATTTCGGCTGTCGCTGTCGGCGCCACGAATGGTCTGATTTTTTTGCTGTGCATATTGTCCATGAATCCCAGCATTGCCTTATGCGCTATTAGAATTTAGTAGGTATTCCAAGTTTTATAATTTTGCGAGTCAAAATTCCCAACATGACCTTTGCCAACGCGGCAACCATCGCTATTTTGAAGTTTTCAAATAGAAAACTATAATCTGCTACCACTTTAAGAAATAAATGATTTTTGATATGTGTAAAACTATATTGACAGTAATGTTCTGCGAAAAATAACAAGCAAGTTGCTAGGCAACATAAAACGACAATACAAGAAGGAGTATCTGCTGAGTGCTTAGACCATGAGTGCAATCATCCTAAACTCATCTACATCTTAAAATTATCTACATTATTTATGTACATGTATAACTATATTCTAAGTCGTAATTATTTGCAGCCCGACTTAAAGCAAAGTTACTTTTTGTAACACTTTAAAAATGCATAAGCCAAAATAACATTAAAAAATCCTCTATGAGAATACCTACCTCTTTTGTCAATAGACCGTGAAAAAGATAGCTCTATAGCTACTTATTATTTGAGAGGAAAATTCAAGATTTTGACACGGTACTGTCAAATCTGTATCGTTTTCATTTTACTACCACCTCGATAATTGGGGCGCTCGCAGCGTTTTTAAATTCAAGCTACATAGCTACTTTTTATTTGACATAAAAATACGAGTTTTTGACACGGTAATGTCAAAAACTCAATTGTGGTTAGTTCATTTAACTACCACATTGATTGGTGAGGCGCCCTCGGCGTTTTTGAGTTTTACTGAATACTATGCTGTAGTCCACATTTAAGCAACGACTAATGCTGTATTAACTATTTTATTGATATATGTATCAATGCCAAACATCTGTTTAATATAGTTTCTTGTTTAAAGCCTAAACGAAGTATAATCGATGTAATCGATTCGTACTGGCCCCACAAAAACATCCCTAACTCTGTCAAATCGTGAAGTCGAAAACAACATGTAACAGGAATCGACATGCAGTTATATTCGCGTCTGGACTCCATTTCCAAAATAAAAAATAAATAAGAATAAAAAAACTCACTCGTTTATCCAGCTTGGATGCAGTACGCAAGCACCGCCCTCCCACCCGCAAAAAGTATGCAGATGCAGGATAAACATTGGGTGCAAGCGAACATGCACACCAACACCGATACCCGACACGTGTTTCGCCCCTCCACGGGGTACCTTCAGGAGCTGTTGACTGGTCGAGAGCTGCGCACCGAATGTTACGGCTGCGCAGCTCCCGGCCCCTTAAAAACGCCATCCTTTGACATTTGTGACGTACTACCCGCGACAATACGTAATAATGGGGATGAAAATAAATTGGCAGCAGCATCTCTCTGAGGTTACCCTCAACCTACTGCGATCGCCAACCCGCCTGCCAAGCGTGGCGATTACGGCAAATACCCCTCATATCCTTGAGGGAGGCCTTTGTCCAGCAGTGGACGTCTTCTGGCTGAGGTGATGAAGTCTAATTTCAAGAAGGACGAGATTTGCTGTGGCAAGCTGCTGCTTTACCAGACCGTTGGCAAGGCCGACCAGATGCCGTCTCGCCGGAGGGATGGAACACAGAAGACATCTCCAGGACATCATCAGCCTGCTGAATGAGACCAACCCGGATAACGTGCCTTCATTCGTAGCGAAGGAGCTCCACAAGCTGCCCCCCGTCACTTTTGACCACGTCGATGTCACCAGGCTGCTAAAGGACATCACCTTCCAGAAAGCGAGTTTGGCTGAAGTGCATACCAAATTAGAGGCATCAAACAAGACCGGAAGTGATTTGCGTGCCGAAGTATCGTTATTAAACAACGCTGCTTCGGTAAGTAGGTCACACGATGCCTCTAATGTGAATGCACGACGTGAGGCGCAAAATGCATCCATCAGCAGTTTTGAGTCGGCGCATATGAATGTGTCACCGGCCGCCGCCGCCGCCACGTTGCCTGCACCGCGCCCCGCCGCCCATCTCTCCGCTCTGGCGGAGACGTCACCGAACACGTCAATCCCTCGGCGTCGTAAGCACGCCGCTGCCGCCGCTACGTAACCTCAGCGGCGATCAATTACAGGGGAAAAGAAGAATCGCCTTGATCCTGTCCTCAGAGTTCAGCTTCTGGTACCACGGCATGACCGTTGCGATGAGGAGGGTTTCATCAAGGTGGAGAAGAAGAAGAAGCCAGCCTGTCGCAACCTGCGTGGCACCGCACCGACGGGGCCGAGACACCTGCTGCGTCCAGCGATACCGACGACGCTGCTGTACGTGCCCCGACTTCATTATTCTACGAAGGCGGAAGAGCTCGTAGAGTACATGCGAGTGAAGTCCAACGCCACTCTGAGGGTCGAGCGGTTGGATTCTCGCCACAATGTGAATTTTAATTCATTTGTGATGAGAGTACCGACCGACCATCTGTCGACCTTCATGAATGAGGACTATTGGCCGAAAGGTGTCATGTTGCGGCGGTTTCAAGGCCGGCTACCGGACACCACGATGCGTCGCACGTCGCCGTCTTTACGCGTAGCATAATTTTTAATTTATATGTATTATTTGTATATATGTTAGTCTGTAAGGTATCCATTCTATGGGCCTCTTTGTATTTTACCATCTTTACATTGTTTTGTTGCCTGAAATAAATAAATCTAATCTAATCTAATCTAATTGCTCCAACACACACAGCCTCAATATTTTATTACAAACATGCAAAATATTATATATAACTGTTATTGTCGCACAAGGAATGGCCAGTATCAACTAAATGTTTTGCGAAATGTGATTTATCCGGATGGCCATTCCTATACGCGGCAATATGTTCCTTATATCTAATGTCAAAATTCCGGCCTGTCTGACCTACATAGACTCCATCACAATCAACAAATACAAATTAATTTATAAACACCGGATTTTTGAGTTTTCTAAACGATCTTTACCGTTACTCATCAATAATCTTATCTTATGTTATATTTTTAAAATTAAGTATTGATTATAGTAACGTTTGTTCTGTGACTACAAGAGTAAACTTACGTAGATACACCCGCAAGACGCCAAGCCAGGGGAAGTGGCCTCTCTGGCCAAAGTTGCCTTCCATCACACCGCCAACCTTCGTCTCATCGCAGAACAGCGAGTCCAGCAGTGGGCTCCTCTCTGCGAACACCAATCATCAGTAACAAGTAACTTACATCGATTAAAATACATATTTACCTGGCCCGATGTCACGATATGTTACACTTTATAAATGAATTTCAGAAAATCAAAAGCACTCTTCCATAGTTGTGAACTTAAACTATGCGAAATCTCATCTCTCTCTGTGCGCGCATTTTTAGTACAGAGTCAGTGGTGTGCCCAGGCCTTGAGATAGGGCAAGACCCGAAGCTTCAAATCTTGCAAACAATAATAAACGTTGCTAAAGTAAAGTCGTTTGCTATTGTGTCATGATCAAATGATTAAAATGGATAACCATGGCCGGGAGTCTACGGACAAAATACTTCAACCGCCACTCGGTTGGACTATTTCTTTTGTTCATAGTTCACCAAATGACACCACTCCACCTGATGTTAAGTGGAAACGGAGTCCAGTCCAGTGTCCACTATTTATGTACTATGATTCACTTGTACTATATTATGACAGTTTTCTCTCCCTCTTGTACCTTCCTTAGGCCCCGTTCCCACTTATAACGTAAAACTGCCGGAAGGGCTAGCGGCAGTACAATTTATATGAAACTATTCACTTTATCCCGGATCCGGCTGCGTTTTGTCACTGCGAAGTGCCGGTAAAACCAACGGACTAGAGTAATGTGTAAACGGGTTTGCGCCGGTACCTGCCATTATGACAGCGCAAGTTTGCTTGCAGAGCACAAAGCGATATGTTACCTTAGCCTTTACGAAAGGAAAAATAATAGCGCTAGACCTAGCGCCGAAAGCGCTAAAATTGTAGCAAATCTGCCGACCCGGCGTAGCCAGTGTAATGTGTACACCTCTGTCCGGTGTCCGGTTTCCGGCAAATCTGTCGGTCCGGCGTAGTGGGAACCCGGCCTAACTACAATTCTTGTCTCTTAGCAAACACCTACAGTCGCATTATATTATTTCAATAAAATGCAATGCGATTTATTTTTGTCTTGGCGCCGCGGTTTTGTATTATTTTCTAAAATTTATGTTATATTGAATATTAATGTGAAATAATGGTGGATTATTAACCGTTAAGTGTTCGTGAGTGTGCGTGAGTGAGCAAATGAAACAAAACATTGCAACGTCACTTTTCAAATTCTCAAGAAGTCCGCGTGAGATCTTAGTAAAACCCCACATCTTTACTGGTTGGGGGGTATGTCATTTCTCGCTTTTCATTTCTATTATCATTCATCATCATCATCATCATCATCATCATACAGGAAGGAAATATTGTTGTAAGAAAAATTACTTTGACACTGACTAAATGTGCTAATCACACAAAGCCATCAACTAAACGAAAAAACCCGACTGGAAGCGAAGCGGATTTAATTGGTGATTGTCCCCGCCTGCGACAACTATCAATATTCAATGTATTTATAAATACTCATTTAAATACTCTGGTATCGTAGAGCTTGTTTTTTTCTTTTCAGTTTTTTCTCTTTGCAGTTTTTTTTTGTATGTTAGTCCGGTTTTTACAAGTATATAATTATTTTTTAAATAGTTGTTTTAGCAGTCGGGTTTTTGTTTTATTTTAATAATTTAGTTTATTTCATACTTTTTAGTTTTATAAAGTAAATAAGCAAGCATTTCAACACCTACATAAAATAATTATATTAAAACGCCTTTCAAAGGAAAAAGCAAGGTTGTCGGTTACTTTTATAGTGAAAGTATTATCCCGTGGTTTTAATTTACCTGTTTCACGGTTTATGACGTCCCAAGTGGCTTTAATTTTATTGTTAGACATTTTTATGTTATCTTGAATGTAATTATATTTAGCTAATATGCACACTCTCTTAAACGTTTTTGAAAACTTTCTAATTCCGTAAAATTATCGTTTTGGTTACATTGTCTTAAACTATATAACTCATACAATTTATTTCTACTTTTATATATACCAGTCGTGGCCCAGTCACAGAACTTAAGTTTATGAGTTAATTTTATTGTTTTTTGTGTAAACACTTGGTCGTATTTAGTCTTTATGAAGTTAAAGAGATTACTTACATTTGGGTCATCTTGTACAAATGGCAATGTATTAATTTTACACGCTTTATTATTTTTAAAACACTCCACTCGCTCCTTTGTAACTGGTTTACAGTTCACTATTTTGGCTTATCCTTAATATTAAATACATAGGTCACCTTCAAACCGCAATGGTCAGACGTAAGCTTACTAATGAACTAATGACTGACTTAGAAACAGGGTCATAGTCTTTATCATGACAAGTGGCTGAATGTGAAGTTATTCTAGTGGGTTCGAGAAATAGAGTAATGAGATTAAAACATTTAAACAAGGCAATAAGACGGACACTGAATGAAGTGCTTTCTAGAATATTTATTTTAAAATCGCCACATACAAAAACAAATTTATTATTTAATTTTAATTTCCTTAGTACATCCTCCATTACAGATTCGAAAATACTGAAATTGCCCGATGGGGGTCGCTATACACACACTATTACAAAGCTATTAAACTCCACACATGATAGCTCAATGTTACGCTCCACTGATAGGTCTACAATATCGTTGCGATCTTTATATTTTATATCACTTCTTACTAGTGTTAGGGTCAGTGTTATAATAATAAATGTTTTAATTTGTCATAAATGTTCACGCTAATTTGTTTTTTAAATATCATTGGTATTGTAACGGTCGCAGTGAAACTTTTTAAATTATTAGACTGGCAACATTGATTATGACGGGGCATTCTGTCATAGAGAAATATAATTATACGGAAATCTGTTCCGAGCTGTTGGCGAGAGAGGTTGTGCGTTGAGTTGTTGTAAGGTGTTAAAGTCTAATCACTTCTCTAGCGCCGTTATAGTGTCATTGAGATACATCTTATTGAGTTGTGTAAACTGTGAAGAAGAGAAATAAACATATATCAACTCTTGTGGGTGTCTTATTATAATTCAGAAGTGGTAAGTACCGCCATAACTTTATCTATGTCAACTATTTAACAAAAAATAAACCATGATAACCATGATAAGTTTTGACGATTTATGTTCATTTAGTCAAACAGGTCATATTTGTGACCTTGGAATATTTTAAAAAGTACCTCGTGTTAAAGCTTAAGCATTTTTTAGTTAGTACGTAATTAACACGCCTTCCTGCTATGGAAATCTTTAAAAATCAAGACCATCACGATAAATAACAAATAAATAAAGTGGTGATTTTCATCGAGTGCTTAAATTAAACGATGCTATTAGCATATTCTAGTTTAATATTCACCAAAGTGTTTTGTCTTTTTCAAATAATTATTTTGCATCCATCCAACTATATTTTATTAATTATATTTTTGCACACCATTGCAATGGTTAAATATGGCGCTCTAATATTTATAAGACCTACATTTTGTACTCATATTTTGCAATATATTAATAATTTGAATTAGGGACATTCTTGTTTCTGGGATCGATGCCGATGGTCTCAAATACATTTTCTAATTAAATCCAATAAATTATACAGATATTTGAACGGGGATCAAGATAATATTCGATGGGTTGTTCCAAAGGGTGCAAGGTGGCAACTTTGCCGCATAAACCATGACGTCATAGGGCATTTTGGAGCCGAAAAAACGTTAGGACGTATAAAGAAGTCCTACTGGTTTTCTAAAATGTCGAGATTTGTAAAAAAATATTGTGACGCGTGTATCGAATGTGCATATGCCAAGAAAAATAACACTACAAAAGAAGGCTATTTACATCCGATTGAAAAGGTGGAAGTTCCATTTCACACCTTGCATGTTGATCACCTTGGACCCTTTGTCAAATCAAAACGAGGAAATACTTATCTTCTAGTCATTGTAGATGTGTTTACCAAATATGTGTTTGCGAAACCGGTACGTAATACTAAGTTTTCCAGCGCCGTAAGGGTCCTAGATGTTATCTTTTATACGTTCCGCGTTCCCGACCGCCTTGTCAGTGATAGAGGAACATGTTTCACGTCCAACACTTTTAAAAAGTTTTGTACTGACAAGGGCATAAGACATATTTTCAACGCCGTAGCTAGTCCTCGATCTAACGGACAAGTTGAGAGGTATAACCGCACCATCCTTAATTCTTTAAAAGCTCAGATTTTAAATGAGGACGAGAGGAATTGGGATGACGCGGTTGGAAAAGTACAGTGGGGGTTGAACAACACGTGCCAAAAGACCACGGGCAGAACTCCAGCCGAAATAATGTTTGGCACGTATATGAATTCGGAAGTAAATCCTAAGCTCAACGAAGTCCGCCGAGAAACCCGCGAAGTTAATGATTTGAATACTATTAGAGAGCAAGCTAAAGATTCAATTAATATTGAGCAAGAAAAACAGAAGCAGAGATATGATAAGGGCAGACGACCTGCTCGAGTTTATGCCGAAGGAGAGTTGGTAAAAATAACAAAAACTGCTTTTACTAATGAGGGAAAAAGTAAGAAACTCCTTCCCGCATATGTTGGACCGTATCGCGTAGTCTCTGTACTTGGAAATGATAGGTATAGGGTAGCTGCCATTCCAGGTCTTACGGGGACAAAGAATAAAAAGCAAACAACTGTAGCCACCGACCGTATGTTGCCTTGGGTCAATATTGCCGCACTGGAGGTCAATGAGTCTGATAGGACCGACAGTGACGAGGATAATTCTGAAAATGACAGTTGCAATAATAATAATGATTAAATAAAAAAAAATGTATAATTATATATTTATAGTAAAATTGTTGATTATTCCGTATAAGTGTACGCTTAAATGTACGCCAATAATATGTATATGTTTAAAATTATATTAATATTGATTTTGTTCTTAATAGAGTAATAATTTTAAGACTTCAAAACGTAAGTGTTTAATCAATTAATGTAAAGGAATAAAAATAATAAAATAAAATTGATTTACTGTATTTATAAGGTAATTGATGTACTGTGTAACACATGGCAAACATTTACTTTAAGATATTTGAGCGTTATTACAGCAAAAACATCAAATATTAGAAATTTACTGCATAAATTGTTTGATTTAATGTATTTGTATTGGTTATTATGTTGTTTTTGGAATATTGGAACTATCTGATATTCTATAGCTATCTTGGTTACGAGAATGGATGGGTTCGTGACCTTGCTAGCGGGATGTTGGTATGAGGTGTGTTCGATTTGTAAGAATGGATGGGTTTACAAATTGAACTCACTTTAGAACAGGTTCTAGTGGTGTAAGAATTGATGGGTTTACACACGGATATTTATTTTCATTTAAATTATTTTGCGAGAATTGATGGGTTCGCAAATAAATGTTAAAAGATAAATGATATTAAAATGTAACTAATATGATGTAACGTTTGTTCCTTTGTGGTGCATGAGGACATGCACAATGTCAGGATGGGCGCTACTCGCGTCGGCCGCCCCCCAGAATCTAGCGGGGGCGCCGCGGCGGCGTCGCGGCCACGCCCCATTATCGTCCGCCTGGTGCGTCGCGCGGAGCGCGATGAGCTGCTGCGAGCCGCTCGCGTGCGCCGTGGAGTAACAACCGAAGGCGTCGATCTACCCGGGCCGCCACGGCGTTTCTACGTAAACGAACGTCTGACGCGTGCAAATCGTTAATTATTCCGGGAGGCGCGCGAAGTCGGGGAGCGGCTGAGCTGGCGCTTCATCTGGACGAGGGATGGCAAGATTTTCGCGCGTAAACTCCCTGGACAGGATGTTCCTCGACATCGCATTCGCACGTTAGCGGATCTGGCTCGAATTTTTGGGTCAAGTGCCGTTGGCTCACCTATAGTCACCGCGGCCTAAAATGGTTAGAATTATATACTATAAACATTACTTTACACATTTGCCTGCTTCATATTATTGTGTGCTTAGTTTTTTTTTTCATTGTTTTTCATCGAAGGAAATGTTCTCAATGTTATTACACGGAAATGTCGATGCATGTATAATACTAGCGATAAATACTGTTGGCTATGATGTAACTTGTGTTTTGAATGATGTTTATGCCACTCTTTGTTATTTGTACACTGATCATTTTAAACATTCAAAACTCAAAACTTGTGACTATGATTTTATTGTCTATATTATCTATATATTTTACGATTATTACACATATATGCAAACAAAACATAGACACCATAGAATACCACATGATATGCGGTATGCACTCGGTATGTTCTTAAATACACTACTTTTTAAGCTACGGCTAAAACATCTCGCTTCTAAATTAAATTTTTTTATAAATGATTAAAAGTATGAACTTAAAAGTTGGTCTCTTTAACGCTGGGTCTTTAAGCACGGGGCATGAGGAGTTCATTGTGGCTACTAAGGATCTGGCTCCAGATGTGCTGGCCATAAATGAAACATGGTTAAGGATGGGACAGAGTGAAAAGGCGCCGAAACTGGCGAACTATAGGTTTTGTCATATCCCAAGGCCCGACAGCATTCGTGGTGGGCGTGGTGGTGGTGTGGGGTTCTACATTCGCAGGGGAATGAATGCACGCGTTTGCTCACACCCTGTTGTTGCAGCTGTGGAGCAGATGTGGTTGAAGGTACGTCTTCACAATTTGGACATAGTAATCGGAACTGCTTACCGACCACCATGGCAAGACGTAAATGTCTTCCTTGACGCAATTTCAGAGTCAATCGCCTCTTTTCCAAATCAGGATGGCCTGATACTGGTTGGGGACTTTAACATAGACCTCCTCAATACAGCCAGTGGCAAGACCAGGTTTTTTGAGCAAATCCTATGCTGCATGAACCTGAAACAAGTGGTCAATGAGCCAACGCATTTTACACAGCACAGTCACAGCCTAATTGATGTCATCTGTTCTGATATAACGGTTCTCAATGTTACAGTTAAACATACCCCAGAACTGGGTGGACATGCTATGGTGACAGCAGATTTTAAAATAAAAAAAGATAAACCATTGTCTCAATCGGTTACTTATAGACCCTTTAAGAGCATAATTTTGGATCAGTTTAATGTCGATCTTGAATGTGTCAACTGGGATTATTTCAGGCGGTCAGGGGAGAATGTTGATGTTCTTGTGGATCATTTTACGTCTGCCATTACAGCACTATTTGATCTGCATGCTCCAGTCACAACTAGAAAATTTAAGTCTCCCCCTCACCCCTGGATAACAGACACAGTTAAGTCAATGATGCGCAAAAGAAATAATTATCACCAAAAACACAAAAGGTACAAAACTCAAGCCATCAAAGACAGATACCTTTTAATGAAACACCTAGTGACTGAAGCCATTGAACATGAAAAGACTAGCTATTTTGCTAATAACATAAACAATAATATAGGCAATCCCAAAAAGTTATGGAAAAACCTCAAACAGAATATACTTCCCAGCAGCAGGGTCGAATTTGTTCTATCACCATCTTGATAACCCTGATGCAATCAATAGTCATTTCCTTGATGTACCTGGTGAGGACCGCGTATCAATCTCCTATCTCACTTTCTTTGAACACCATAGGCATAGTGTAGGGACAGTGAGGGGTGTCAGTGAGGATGTGGTACTTAAAGCCATTAGAAGACTAAAGTCTAACGCTCAAGGGGATGACCATATTTCACTGGAGATGTTGCAGTTGACTTTGCCGCAGTCATTGGAAGCAGTCATAAATATAATAAATCGCTCTATAGTCGAAAGCACATTTCCAAGAAGCTGGAAGCAGGCAGTGGTAAAACCCCTACCCAAAATTTCTCATCCCACGACAATGAAGGATCTCAGACCAATTAGCCTGCTTCCTTGTATTTCTAAGATACTTGAAAGAATAGTCTGCGACCAACTCACCAGGTACCTCGAGGATCACGACATATGTGCCGGTTCGTCACGTACTTAAATAAAGCAAGATAAAGCCTGTCCATAATTAAAGTAGATAAAACATTACGAGATAAGTCAGGTTGTATTTTATATATAAGAAAAGACATACGTAAATAAATCAGTGTATTAACATCACATCTGCGTTTACTTACACTCCCTGTTCACCGGTATATTTGGTGACCCCGACAGAGAGCAGTAACCTTCTGCACAGCACATAGAAGAAGTCATCATGTCACATCCATCTCCCTGCAAATCGAGCAACGCTGAATCACATGAAGTAGCCGTGAGTACTAACGTCGTATCACGTATTCCAGAGTTTTGGTGGGACCAGCCCCGACTCTGGTTCGCTCAACTGGAAGCAATAGTAGCGCCTCAAAAACAAGGTGATGAATTCAAATACAACATGGTTGTCGCTAAGCTAACCAAAGAAGAAATCATCCTGGTTAGCGACATAATAACGACCCCACCGGCGACAGGAAAGTACGCAACTATTAAAGAACGCCTAATTAGCAGCCTAGAAGAATCCGAACAACAACGCCTTCAGAAACTTTTGTCCGAGGTACATCTAGGAGATCAGAAGCCATCACACCTTTTGCGCCGAATGCGAGAACAAGGACGAGGAATAATCGGCGACGAAACCGTTCGGGTCCTGTGGCTCAGGCTACTTCCGGTTCCCGTTACATCTGTGTTAGCCGCCTCAGAAACGTTGGACCTAGATAAAATGGGCCATGTTGCAGACAGGATAATGGAAAATATTAAAACAAACGAAGTATCCTCAGTCGACACCAAGAAAGTACAGACCAGCGCAATGGAAAACATACTAGAGCAGTTAAAAGAAATGCAACTAGAAATGTGCGCTATGAAGCACGTACGCGATAACGCCCGACGCAGCACTCACTTCCAGCCAAGGCAGAGGTCAAGGTCGCGTAGCCGAGACAGACTTTGTGTTTATCATTGGAAATTCCGAAAGAATGCGCGCAGATGCATTAAGCCTTGTGGCTGGAATAAAAACGGTTTCCCTCAGGACCAGGGAAACTAACATATGCACAGAATTCGGCGGGCCTCTGTGCTATTCACCCGTCTAACCGCCTCATTGTTACCGACCGAAAAAGTGGTATGAGGTTTTTGATTGATACGGGAGCAAATATTTCAGTAATGTGTAAGCCCATGAAAACAATAACAGCTAATGATCAATATAAACTTTATGCTGCAAATGGCTCAAAAATAAAAACGTACGGGGAGAAAACGCTCGCTCTCAACCTGGGATTGCGTCGGAACTTTACATGGACCTTCGTTGTGGCCGACGTGACCCAGCCTATAATTGGAGCAGACTTTTTGGAGCATTACAAATTATTAGTAGACATCGCAGGAAAGAGACTTACCGACAAAGTGACTGAACTATCAGCCCCTGCATCGTTAAGCCGAGCCAAACATCAAAGCATTCGCTCGATCGATGTGGGGATAAAGCCACAGGTTAAGCAAATTTTAGAAAAATACGAGGATATTACTCGCCCCTCGTCCTTATCAAAGATCCCAAAACATAAAGTCAAACACCATATCATCACAAGAGGACCACCAGTGTCCGCACGAGCAAGGCCACTACCGCCCCATAAATATCATATTGCCAAAAAGGAGTTTCAAAACATGCTGGAGCTTGGAATTTGTCGCCCATCTGACAGCCCGTGGGCCAGTCCCCTGCACATGGTTAGAAAGAAAAACGGAGAATGGAGGCCGTGTGGAGATTACAGGATGTTGAATAATATCACTCTTCCCGATAGGTACCCACTTCCACGGTTGGCCGACTTTACATACATTTTGGAAAACGGAAGAATTTTTAGCAAAATTGATATACGCAAGGCCTATTTTTGTATTCCGGTCGAAGAAGTGGAGAAAACAGCAATTATTACACCCTTTGGACTTTTCGAATTTCCGAGAATGCCCTTTGGCCTTCGTAATGCCGGACAAACATTTCAACGATTTATGGACTCCATATTTAGAGACCTAGATTTCGCCTTCATTTTTTGCGATGATATATTACTAAGCGCTCCAGATGAAGCTTCCGCACTCCAGCAACTAGAAACAGTGTTTGAAAGATTGTACGATAACGGAATTACAATAAATTTAGAAAAATGCAAGTTCCTCCAGAGCGAATTAGATTTCTTAGGTTATCTATCATATAACGAGCCAAGGAATACGCCCGACTGAGGAAAAGTATAAAGCGATCGATGAGTTTCCCAAACCGAGAACAGTAAAAGAATTAAGAAGATTTTTAGGTATGGCAAATTTTTATAGGAACAATACACCGCGCGCCGCTGAATATCAAAGCGTTCTAAACGCATACCTGAAAGAATCTAAAAAGAATGATAATTCACTCATTCCCTGGACGACAGAAGCCGAAGAGGCTTTCGAAAAATGCAAGAAAAGTGTTAAAAACGCTGTGATGACCACTCATCCGTCTCGTAACGCCGAGTTAGCCCTTATGACAGACGCCAGCGCATCCTGTGTCGGCGCTGTTTTGCAACAGAGAGTAAAGCATAAGTGGGAGCCGCTAGGTTTTTACTCGCAAAAATTAAGCGACGCTCAAAGAAAATACTCAACATTCGATAGAGAGCTACTGAGCATCTATATGGCGGTAAAACACTTTCAGAGATTGATTGAAGGAAGAGAGTTCACTATCTTCACAGATCATCGCCCGTTAACCTATGCCTTCTCCAAAAAACCGTCGGTTAACGACACTCCGCGTAGAGTACGCCAGCTAGATTACATATCGCAATATTGCACAAATATTAAACATATTAGTGGACGTGACAATATCGTTGCCGATGCATTGTCACGCACTATAGAACAAATTGACATTCCGTCACCAATCAGTTATGAAGAGATAGCGAAATACCAACACAATAACGCGGAACTATCACAGCTGAAAAGAAATGTTAGATTGCAGTTTGATAAGGTCAGATTACCAGGGTCAAAAGTCACGATTGTATGCGATACGTCTACGGGGAAAATTAGACCTTACCTACCATTACAATTTCGGAAACAAGTTTTCGACATTATACACGGCCTTAGTCACCCTGGTACGCGTACGACACGGAAACTAATAACACAAAAATATATATGGTCTGGTATGAATAAAGATATCAACAGCTGGTGTAAAACCTGCTTATCATGTCAAAAGTCTAAAGTGCATAGGCATACAGCTTCACCGCTGGGAAGTTTCATGCCCGCGCCAAGGTTCGCCCACGTCCATGTCGATATCGTTGGGCCCCTATCTCCATCGCAAGGGAAGCGGTATCTAGTTACAATAATAGATCGCTGTACATCATGGCCCGAAGCTTTTCCGGTAGAGGATATTACAGCAGAAACAGTCGCTCGAACCATTTACGAAGGTTGGATTACGAGATTTGGGTGCCCGTTACGTATCACTACTGATCAAGGCCGCCAGTTTGAATCATCGACCTTTCAAGCACTTTCAAAGTTCTTAGGAGTACACAAAATTAGAACCACTCCTTATCATCCTCAAGCGAATGGAATGGTAGAAAGATTTCACAGGACGCTAAAAGCAGCTCTTATGGCAAGGAACGCTAACGTTAACTGGGCAAAAGATATTCCCTCAGTCCTCTTCGGATTAAGAAGCTGTTTTCGCGATGACACAGGATATAGTGCGGCCGAGATGGTATATGGCACCTCGATAAGGCTTCCTGGCGAATTTTTTGAGAATACCAGCAAGAATACTACCTACGAAGAATTTATGAGAAGTATTCAAGAAAGTATTGCAAAAATGACCTCAGTTCCGAAACGACAAAAACACAGCCACTCAATATTTGTACATCCGGAACTTTATGAATGTTCTCATGTCTTTGTTCGCTGCGATAGAATACGAAAAAGTTTATGCCCACCTTACGAAGGGCCGTACCCAGTTATAAAGCGAATGGAAAAAGCATTTTTAATTAAAATAAATGACAGAGAGTCAACAATATCAATTGACAGATTAAAACCTGCATTTATTATGAATAACGGTTGCGAAAACGTGCCTGAGAAAACAGAAGGAAGCACGTTCGTTACAAGATCTGGAAGATCGGTCAAACCGGTAGTTCGATTCAGTTTTGATGACTAAAACGTTTATTTTTATATAAATACTGCGTTATTAAATAATGGTCAATCAAGTAACTTCACCCCAAGTATCAACACCATACAACGCAGAGAACCACCAAAATGGGCAACCAGAGCTCCAAGGACCAAATAACCTTCAACGCCGACAGCTGCCTTAACCAAGACGAGGCAGACCAGCTAAGGAAAGGGATCTTGGAGGAAATGCGATGGACTCGCAACATAGTAGTCGGGCAAGTCGTATTGATTATATTAATTATGTTAGTATATGTTATTACGAAGGCCTTGGATAGAAGGATGAAGTCACTGGCCGGCGCAAAAACCCATAATTGCCAAAGCAATTAAAGAGTTTACATTTATCACAACCACCGCATTCCTCGCACCGCATCGAGCACCCAAACAGACGTCAGCAGTTTTCGTCAAGTTCGCAGCGGACTCGCGTCAAAACAGACGTCAGCAGCTCTTCAAGTTCACGGCCGGCGGACTCGCGCCCAAACAGACGTCAGCATATCGGCGAACTCCATTAATTTTTTTTTTTTCATTTGTCTATATGTAACGATATTTATATGTTTTATACAACTTAATATTGTCATGTTTACATTATTGTTAAAAAAACCAAATTATGTACCTAAATTTAGTATAATTTGGTCGTTATGTTATTGTCATATAATATTTAGTTTTGTATCTTTTTAAAAAAGGGGGGGAGTACTGTGCCGGTTCGTCACGTACTTAAATAAAGCAAGATAAAGCCTGTCCATAATTAAAGTAGATAAAACATTACGAGATAAGTCAGGTTGTATTTTATATATAAGAAAAGACATACGTAAATAAATCAGTGTATTAACATCACATCTGCGTTTACTTACACTCCCTGTTCACCGGTATAACATACTCCCACAATGGCAATCGGGATTTCGTAAGGGTCGTGGCACCGCAACTGCCCTTTCAGACGTTGTGGACAATCTCTTGGCTGCACAGGACCATGGAATGGTCAGTGCGCTGCTGCTGCTGGACTTCTCCCGTGCTTTCGACTGCATAAATACAACACTTCTGTTATCCAAGATGACATACTATGGCTTTGACACGAGTTCTGTAAAATGGTTCCATAGTTATCTAACAGGCAGGCAACAATATGTTGAGCTATCTGCAGCTGATGGGACTAAATCACGGTCTCACTCTCTCCCTGTCACCAGAGGCGTACCGCAGGGCTCCTTGCTGGGTCCCATTCTTTTCATTTTGTACAGCGCAGATGTAATAGGCAGTATTCGCGAGTGTCGCTATCACTTGTACGCTGAAGACATACAGCTTTACTGTTCATTCAAAACATCTGAGATCTCCACTGCTGTAGACAAGGTGAACAGGGACCTGGCCAGGATAGCAGCATGGTCACAATCTAATTGTCTTGTACTAAACCCTCAAAAATCTAAGCTCCTGCTTATTGGTAGCAGAAAGAACATTAATAAGCTCAATGACAGTACACTAAATATACACATTGATGGTGTAATCATAGAGCGGGTGGAAAAAGCCAAAAGTTTGGGTTTGACTTTTGACAGTTCTCTTAATTTCGAGACTCACATTGCAGAGTGTGCACGCAACTGTTTCTACAGGTTAAAGCTGTTATACAAAATAAGAAAATATTTATCAGAGCAACTTAGAATTGTGCTATGCGAGTCATTGGTTTTGTCCAGGCTCAATTACTGCGACACAGTCTATGGCCCATGTTTACTGTCAAGGACAGCCCGGCTCATACAAAAAGTGCAAAATGCGTGCGCGCGCTTTTGTTTCCACATTCCACCACGAACACATGTCACCCCCTTCCTAAACTCTAAGGAACATCCGGCATAAGCAGAGATAACGAGGGAAAATTTAAAGCAGCGGAGAAAAAGTTGCCGATTTTTATTACGAATGTACACAAGGATACGATGGAAAAGGATATAACAGATTATATCTACAAGAAGACACAGGAGTTAATTAGTCTCGAGAGAATAACTTTTAAACAAGATAGAGATTATCATGCCTATAAATTTTTTGTGGCGGAACAAAAGTTGTTTATGTTCCTTGATGACAAACTATGGCCTAGTGGTATCATATTTAGGCGGTTTGTGAACTTTAAGCGGAAGAGTTCGAGCGGTGATAATAATAAAAGCACTGCCAACGGCACGATACCTTCTTTTAATGACAAATGTTCATAATCTTATAAGTTTTAACTGTAAGAGCGTTAAGCGCTCTGTGGAGTATATACGGCAATTATGTATAACGTCTGATATAATAGCCTTGCAGGAAACATGGCTACTTCCAGATGATATTCATTTTCTGAGTTGCATCGACAAGGATTTCGGATACGTTGGTACATCAGCGGTTGATACGGAGGCTGGAATGCTGAAGGGTCGCCCCTACGGAGGAGTGGCACTGTTGTGGAAGAAGAGTGTTTTCCCAAATGTCTCAGTAATCCCATGTAATAATCCGCGTGTGTGTGCAGTAAAAATAAGTGTAGGACAAAGTGCATTCATAGTCTGTTCTATATACATGCCCACGGATAGTGCAGTGAATCTTGCGGACTTCACGGACTGCCTCGCGTTGGTGAGTGCTATAATTAGTGATGGCAATATTGAATCGGTCTATTTACTCGGTGACTTTAACGCTCATCCATCTGAGCCTTTTTATAGAGAACTAGTTAGTTTTTGCTCTGAATATGATCTAACCTGCGCGGATGTTGAGTTATTGGGATCAATGTCAGGCACGCATACCTTTATAAGTGAATCCCATGGATCTAGGCGATGGTTGGACCACTGTATTGTGACTAAATGTGCCTTGCAGACTATTGTAGGTGTAAATGTATTGTATGACGTTCTGTGGTCCGATCATTTCCCTCTAGTGATAAAATGTAAGCTAGATACTATTAAACCAAAAATTGTCTTTGAGTCTAAGGAGGTAGATACTGGAGTAAGGTGGGGGGAAAGAAAACCCGACCAGCTGAGTTTATATAGTACATTGAGTCATCAAAAGTTGCGACTAATTGATTATCCTAGTGAATTAAGTTCTTGCAGTGATTACAGTTGTACGAATGTGGACCACAGATACGTTTTAGATAAATTATATGACGATATTGTAAGTGCGTTATCTAGAGCAGCGTCTGAGAGTTACCAAGGTAACAGTAGGAAGAAAAAGCCAGTTATTGGTTGGAATAAACATGTTAGTGAGGCTCACAGTGACGCTAGGTATAAGTATAAGTTATGGACACTTTATGGCAAGCCAAGATCGGGTTATGTCTGGAAAGAGATGCAAGAAAGTCGTAAAATATTTAAATCCCGACTTAAATGGTGTCAAAATAATAGGGAGCAATTAAAAATGGACATGCTAGCCAAACACCATGAGAAGCATGATTTCTGTAGCTTTTGGAAGTCCACCAATAAGTTTAAAAACAAGCCGGCTGTGCCTGTGAGCGTCAATGACATCAGTGATCCTAAGCTAATAGCCGATATGTTTAGAGAGCATTTCACAGTGAAGTCACCATTGGGACGACCACAGCAGCAGTGTGGGGGGGGACAGCACGGACGGGTGCTAGGTGCCAGATTCACAGCTAAAATGGTCAAGGATGTCATAAGTTCGATGTCGAGAGGAAAGTCACCTGGACATGATAATCTGAGCATCGAGCACCTAAAACATGCTGGCCCCCATCTGCCAAGAGCTCTAGCGATGTTTTACACGTTATGTGTCAGTCACTCTTATTTGCCTGCTGAAATGATGAAAACTGTGGTGGTGCCAGTCGTGAAGTGCAAAACTGGTGACATTAGTGACAAGACCAATTACAGACCGATCTCGTTGGCTACTATTGTGGCTAAGGTTCTTGACGGTTTGCTTAATTCTGAGCTCGACAAACACCTTAATATCCATGACAACCAATTTGGTTTCAAAAACGGACTCTCTACGGAGACAGCAATTTTAAGTTTAAAGCAAACCGTCAAGTACTACACGGATCGGAGGACACCTGTGTTTGCCTGCTTCCTCGATTTATCGAAAGCGTTCGACCTGGTTTCCTATAACATCTTATGGCAGAAATTAAACAGTACTTCTATGCCTACTGAACTTGTAAACCTGTTTAAACACTGGTACGAAAACCAGGTCAACGTGGTTCGCTGGTCGAGTGCATACTCGGACCCATATAGGATGGAGTGCGGGGTGAGACAGGGAGGGCTGACCTCACCTAAGCTCTTCAACCTGTATGTGAATGCTCTTCTGGAGGAGCTCAGCAGCACACATGTGGGTTGTCACATTGAAGACGTTTGTCTTAATAATATAAGCTATGCGGACGATATGGTGCTGCTGAGTGCCTCAGTATGTGGGTTGTATAAGCTGTTAGCTATTTGTGAGCGATACGCACGTAGTCACGGGCTGCTATATAACTCAAAAAAGAGCGAATGTATGGTCTTTCGGGCCAGCGGTAAATGTCTAGATAACATACCAGCTATCAAACTTAATGGCTCGCCACTTAAGAGGGTTGAGAGTTTTAAATATCTTGGGCACATAGTTACCGCTGACCTTAAAGACGATGCAGATTTAGAAAGAGAGCGTAGGGCGCTGTCTGTTAGAGCCAACATGATCGCACGCAGGTTTGTTCGTTGTTCGGAGGAGGTCAAACTTACCCTGTTCAGGGCATTTTGTACGTCCTTCTACACTAGCAGCCTGTGGGCGGACTATACAAAGAAACAGTGCAGCGCTTTACGTGTTCAATATAATAATGCTTTGAGGGTGTTGTTGGGGCTGCCGCGTTTCTGCAGCGCATCGGGTATGTTTGCCGAATATCGAGTGGATTGTTTTTACACGACCATGCGTAAGCGGTGCACATCTCTGGTGCGCAGGGTACGCGCCAGCCCTAACAGGATCCTCAAAGTGTTTTCAAATCGATTTGACTGCCAGTACATGAACCATGCCGCTATGGTTCATGTAATGACATCATAACAATATGCCCAATTTTGATTTTAATTTAATTGTAATTTTATTTTATTTTAGTTGTGATTTTTATTATTTTATTTAAATTTGATTTTTGACGTGATTTTAATTTTGTTTTTATATTTGATTCTAATTGTAATTTAAATTATTTTATTAAATTTGATTATGTAATATTATTAATAATGAATTCAATGAAATGCCTGTATGATCTAAAGTGGTCGAAATAAATGTATTTTATTTATTTATTATTTATAAACTCTGCCAACATACTGAAAATGGAAGCGCGCAGGCGTGTGCATCTGGCGTCCCAGTTGTTTGGTATCATCCACACGGGTGAGCCACAGTATCTCTTGGATAAACTGGAGCGGGCACAAGATCACTACAAGTACTCAAAAAGGTCCTGTACTCATGTGTTCTCAACTCCTAGACACCACTCTGTAGCATTTCGAGGTTCGTTCAGATTTGCCGCCTCTAAGTGCTGGAATGATCTTCCTCCTCCGTTGCGAGATCTAAGGACAAAGCAAACGCTAGTGAATCGCTTGAAGCGTCACTTAATGACGTTGCAAAATATGCAGCCTTAAATTCAAAAATAAAAATAATTAATTTTTATACCTTTTATTTTTACATCCTAGGGGTAGCGCTCGACAGGCGTGGGAAATGTTTGCCTTTTTATAATATTCCTACTTTTAATATTTTCTTCCCATTCGTGTCGCTCCGTTATTCTTCGGCTTCGACTAATGTCACTGTGTCAGACACGAGTGCAATCAATAATACATTTGCTTTTTTTTTATCTAAGCACTTCACTTGCTTATTGCAATATTACGTGGCATAAATGGCGTCACGTGGCGCCACGTAGCAATAATAGATGTAAAATTTTTCCACCATCTGACAGTTGTTATTTTTATTTTTATTTATTTATTCATACCCAATGGAAAGGGCTAAGGAGTTTTGTTCTTTCTGCCAACGTTTGTGTTTAAAATTTTTTCTGTCTCTTTTGTTTCGATTGTATTTGTATTGTATGTGTTTCGAAAATCCTTGTATGTAAGTAGTAATTGTAAGTAATAGTAACCAATAATTGTTCTGCACCGCGCACCGGTGGGCGCCGGTGGTGGCAGGCTCCGCCAGAATACCAACGTTGTTGCGATACGTTCCGTTCGCAACGACACAAGCTGAGGCGGGGTCCTGATTGACCTGTTGTTTGTTTTATGTTTTTTATTTTTATTTTATTTTGTATGTGTCATGTGGTCAATAAATGTTTCTCTCTCTCTCTCTCTCTCATGGGCGAATGTTAGGGTCAGTGTTATAATAATAAATGTTTTAATTTGTCATAAATATTCACGCTAATTTGTTTTTAAAATATCATTGGTATTGTAACGGTCGCAGTGAAACTTTTTAAATTATTAGACTGGCAACATTGATTATGACGGGGAATTCTGTCATAGAGAAATATAATTATACGGCAATCTGTTCCGAGCTGTTGGCGAGAGAGGTTGTGCGTTGAGTTGTTGTAAGGTGTTAAAGTCTAATCACTTCTCTAGCGCCGTTTTAGTGTCATTGAGAGAATTTAGCTCTTTGGGTCCTACACTTCTTAGAAAGGTACATAGTATCTGACGTCAAACTTTATTAATATCAAAATATAAAATAGTGTAGCTATGACGACAAATCAAATTAAACAACAATAAATTAAATTCATAAATGCGCTTATTTTGTTCCCATGTCAAATTGGTACAATAGGGATAAGATGGTGGCAGCTACCCAGGCATCCCTAAAACAAGTCCTACCACCAACCCAAATTCGTTGAAGGAAGGAAGGACAGAAGGAATTATTAAAGGAACTGATTATGTATTGTACCTACATTAATTATTATTGTTCTTATCAGGCATTACTTTCTCACTGCAGTGCAAAGGCCTTCCCTCCTTCCACTTATCTCTATCCTGAGCTAGTTCGTGCCAGTTTTTCAAGTGGAAGTCCAACTCATCTCACCATCTCCGACTATGCCTTCTACGTTGTCATCGTCCGTTTTTGGGAGCCTTACGTAGCTTATTTGCCCAGAACTCATCCGCCATACGGATACATAAATAAAACAAAATATAATCTATTCTATTCTATTCTATTTTAAAAATAACGAACACTTACCATACAAAATCAACAGGACCATAATACAAAACGAATAGCTCCTGCCCCCCATATCACTCAACACTCATTACTGGCTGCATGCAATCATTAACGAGCACAGCTACACAAATTATGCGTTTAATTGATTGGAAAACAATGATTAATTTGGAAATGCACGCGAACGAATGGTGCGGAGTAAACATCTGCCAACAAAACAAAAATATTGTCAACAAAAATAAAAATATCATCAACTAAAATCATCTGTAAACAAAAATATTGACATTTCTTTGAAATAATTACGTTTGCTGTAGCCGGAGGTTCGAAAAAAAAACAAAATTAGTTGAGTAATTTATTAAAAGGTTCAAAGTTACAAATTAGACTTAAATGTCTAAATAGCCTAGTGATCTATTCGATGCGAGAATATAGAATGCCTGAAATTAACAATTAATTATCAACTAATAAAATTGCAGCGTCGACAGCTCGTGGCAAGTTGACCTGATTAAAGTGCTTCCATGCTATGCGGTGCGTCGCGATGGCGTAAACTGTAGGATCAGCGATCTGCCTGGAGTAGGTATACTTAACTAAAGTGCTTCCATGCGGTGCGTCGCGATGGCGTAAACTGTAGGATCAGCGATCTGCCTGGAGTAGGTATACGTAACTAAAGTGCTTCTTGCGGTGCGTCGCGATGGCGTAAACTGTAGGATCAGCGATCTGCCTGGAGTAGGTATACTTAACTAAAGTGCTTCCATGCGGTGCGTCGCGATGGCGTAAACTGTAGGATCAGCGATCTGCCTGGAGTAGGTATACGTAACTAAAGTGCTTCTTGCGGTGCGTCGCGATGGCGTAAACTGTAGGATCAGCGATCTGCCTGGAGTAGGTATACGTAACTAAAGTGCTTCCATGCCGTGCGTTGCGATGGCGTAAACTGTAGGATCAGCGATCTGCCTGGAGTAGGTATACGTAACTAAAGTGCTTCCATGCGGTGCGTCGCGATGGCGTAAACTGTAGGATCAGCGATCTGCCTGGAGTAGGTATACGTAACTTAATTTTTTATGATTGGTTCTGTAAGACGAATTTGTTTTTTATTATTTTATATTTTGTATGTATGTTAGTCTG
This sequence comes from Eudonia mercurella, assembly GCA_963082485.1. Classification (NCBI taxonomy): domain Eukaryota; kingdom Metazoa; phylum Arthropoda; class Insecta; order Lepidoptera; family Crambidae; genus Eudonia; species Eudonia mercurella. The sequence goes on from OY720046.1 coordinate 13,936,668, forward strand.
TAAGGTATGTATTATATGGGCCGCTCTGTATTCTTACCATCTTTTACATTGTTTGTTGCCTGAAATAAAGATTTATTATTATTATTATTGTCTCCTTTATTTATTTTCTTTCTAAGAACTTAATCCTAGAGTACCACCAGCAGCGGGGCAGGACCCAAGCTACCGGTGGTTAGGGCTGCAGAGTGAGGAACCTTCTGACAATACGTGCCGTGTCAAGGAGTACTGCCTTTTGCATCTGACCCTTGACCCAACCTTTCAGCGAGAGCCTCTCTAGGTGTTGATCGAGGCTCTTCGCTATCAGACCGTTTGCCGAAACGACTATCGGTACGATAATGGTTGAATCCACATCCCACATGGCGGAAACCTCGTGAGCCAAGTCAAGGTACTTACTGAGCTTGTCCTTCTCGGCTTTCACAAGGTTCTCATCATGAGGTATGGTGATATCTACCAGTATTGCACGGCGCTGGGATCGGTCGACCACTACGATATCAGGCTTATTGGCGACAATAGTCCTGTCCGTAATGATAGAGCGATCCCAGTTAAGCGTTGCATGACCATTTTCGAGTACTGGCGCAGGTGCTTACTTATAGTACGGCACCTCCGATTCAACAAGGCCATATCCAAGAGCAAGTTGCTGGTGAATTATTCTGGCTACTTGGTTATTGTGGTGGACTGGTTTATTTGTATTTTGTCTTTCTTAGGTTTCCTGCTCACACATTCTGGGCATATCCACGAACGTTCTATTCCAGCAGCATAAAATGAATAAAAGCGTTTGCTCTCGACACTAACACACTCCAAGTCATATGCGGCTTTGCATGTCGAACAGCGCATAAACTCTCTTATAGGTAACAGTTTTGCACATCCTGCACAGTTTCCTGGGCCGGGAGCTACAATAGGTTTTGCTTTTGAAGACCTCTTTATACGTCTATATTTAACTTTAATCTACATATTTTCCCAAAAAGCGGGTCAGTATATGTGACTTTTATTTTTCTTGTGCTGGCAACACTATATGTTATAACAGACAACCTCCCTCTGCCTTCGCTTAGGGGAGATTTTATTTAAAACAACAAATTTGTTTTTTGAACTGGCAACACCGCCGGTGTAAACAAGGTGATCCGTACAATTTTAATGTTTTAAAATATGTTTAAGTGCATTATGCAACTTTAGTGGTGTTAATATCCTAAATAAGGAGTATAATTGTTCGCCACTTCATCTTCAAAGGATTGTCTATAAAATTGCAACAGAAGAATTTGGACGGCAAGTGGCAGGCAAGCAACGGGAAGTGCAAAATTTAAAGCGCAGATAAGTGAATCGGAATTGTATTATGATCCTAAATATTTGATGGATCCCTGCTACTGGTGCGGAGTGGGACAATTTAAGATGGAATATTGAGTTTAATTGAGAAATTAAGCAGGCTTACTTTTTACATTTTATTTCATTAATGTGGGCAGCCTGTGTTTGAAAGTGTGAAGAAACACCCACATTTTATAATCTGCCAGACACATTCGTAATGTCAAGACAAGTGGAATAAGGAGTCGCAAAATTCGCAAGTTTACAAAGTATGCAAGCTGGCTTCGCCGTCGGGTGTGACCGTCGAAATCTAAAAGATTTCATGAAGACCGCAGATCAAATCCAGCTGAACGGGGCGTAACGATTAAATTTTGTTTTTTACATTTAAGGGGTTTTTATTTTCTTTTCTTTTAATTTTTTCCCTTTTTTTTAATTTTTGTTAATGTTAGTATGTTTTTATATTAGACATTTATTAATTTTTATTTTTTTTTCAATCCTGACAATTTGATCGTATTTAATGTACTTGTTTACCATATTAATAGCTTAATTTTTCTTTCTTAAAATTTGGTTTTAATTGTATGATTTTAAATTTCAATAGATGACTTTATATGTATAATGTAATGTTTTAACAATGCAATAATATAATGCTTGTAATAAGTAGGTACAGAGCTGAGATACTGCTGATAGGGGTTTTATAATGAGTAGCTGTTTATTTAGTACTTTGACATTGCGTTTGTTTCTTATACATTTGTTTATTTGTGCTGCTTATACTCGACTCGTATCAAATTGTAATTGTCATTACTATTATCTCCTTTATTTATTTCTCCACATTTTAAAACGCTGGACTGGAAAGGACGTGGCATTAACATCAACGGCGAACACATCTCACACTTGCGATTCGCGGACGACATCGTCATCGTGGCCGAAACGTTGCAAGATTTACGGTACATGCTGAAGGATGGCCGTCCACCAGACATGCCATCGGCCTATAGGCCGATTGTCCTGCTGGACGAGGCGGGTAAGCTTTTAGAGCGTGTGCTCGCTGCCCGCATCGTCGAGCACTTGGATACCGGCGGGCCCAACATTGAGCCATCTCAGTATGGGTTCCGCCGGGGCAGGTCGACAATGGACGCGGTTCTAGACCTCAAGAGGACCACCGAAGTGGCAGTTGCGAGAGGGGAAAGGGTGTTGGCGGTCTCACTAGACATAGCGAACGCCTTTAACACCCTCCCCTTTAGTTGCATAATCCAGGCCCTCAAGTACCATCAGGTGCCTTGGTACCTCAGGAGGGTCCTGGAAGACTACCTGCAGGACAGGGTATTCCTGTACCAAAAAAAGGGCGCGGAGCGCATAAGTGCTCGTCGCATGATGTGCGGTGTTCCGCACGGGTCGGTCCTTGGACCCCTCCTGTGGAACATCGGATATAACTGGGTCCTGAGGGGGACCTACCTCCCCAGGACGGGTGTCATATGTTACGCTGACGACACCCTGGTCACTGCGCGGGGCAGTGACTACCAACGTACGGTGAGATTGGCGTCGGTCATGACCACTCTGACCATATCGAGAATCCGCATGCTGGGGATGGAGGTGGCCCTCTCTAAAACGGAGGCCATGGTTTTCCACGGCCCCCGTATGAGACCCCCCGGAAACCGGACGATAGACGTCGACGGCGTCCAAGTTGGGATAAGGTCCCGGATGAAATATCTGGGCCTTACTCTCGACAGTCGCTGGACGTTCGAGCCTCACTTCGCCGAGATGGCGCCTCGGGTCGTAAAGGCGGCGATGGCGCTTGCACGCGTCTTGCCAAACGTCGGTGGACCTGGTGAGAGCTGTCGCAAGTTGTACACCGGAGTGCTGCGCAGCAGGCGCTTTACGGCGCACCCGTCTGGTCAGACTCGCTCTCCCGCAGAAACGTAGCGTTTCTACGAAGACCACAAAGAGTGGCTGCGGTGAGGGCATTACGAGGGTACCGGACGGTGTCGTTTACGGCGGCGACGGCCCTAGCGGGCATGATCCCGTGGAAGCTCGAGGCCAAGGTTCTCACCGAGGTTTTCGAGTTCCGCACGGAGAGGGGAGCCGATGGCAAGCGGCCGTCTATGGAGAAGGTATTGGGCTGCAGGCGCATTGCGCGGGAAATGGCGGTGTGGCAGTGGGAGCTTAACTTGGAGTCCCCAGCTGCCGGTGTCCGAACCGCCGAGACCATTCAGCCGGTCCTCGCGAAGTGGGTAGACAGGCCATTTGGCACAATGTCTTACCACTTGACACAGTTACTGACCGATCACGGGTGCTTCGGTAAGTACCTGTGTCGAATTGGCAGGGAGGAGAGTCCCGAGTGTCACCAGTGCGGAGCTGGCTGAGGACACGGTGCAGCACACTCTCCAGGTGTGCAGCGCTTTTGCCTCGCAGCGACGCACTTTGGAGATGGAGTTGGGAGGAAGAGGTAGTCTCGCTCTTCCAGACGTTGCAGCTACAATGCTGGAGAGCGAGAACAATTGGGGTGCGGTGTCGCGCTTTTGTGGCACATGCATGAGCATGAAGGAGGAGGCGGAGAGGAGGCGCAAAAACGCGGTTGACGCCACTTCTGCCAGGAGACGGAGGCGCAGAAGGAGGCGGAGAGACGCGGACCTTCAACCGCCGTAGTCTGCCCCCCCCCCCCACAGAGCGGGTGTTCGGTGTCGGGTTCTGCCTCTGGTGACGGTCGAACCTGCCAAAGACCGGTGTATTTGTGTGTCGTGGTTGTTGTGTGCCTCGAGTGAATGATTGTGTGTGTGTGTAAAGGCTACACTGTCCCCGCAGACTTTGTAGCCTCATGAGGTAACCTCTCCTGAGGTTAAACCACAATACACCCTCTAGGGGGTGTAGTGTGGTACTAGACGTCGCGTGCGCGTACCGCCCGTGTGGCTGCGCGTGCCGGCCCTAAGCGCACTATGTGTGGATGGGCCGACACGGGCGATCACACGGGCGCCAGGGTGAATCCCGCGGTTCAATTCCCCAGGAACAGGCCCCGCGGCCTTCACCTGTTTTCGGAGTTTGGTCCCCCAGTGGGTATCCCCCTCTGTCCCGCCCTTCCCGGCCTTGGGCTTAGTCCCTTGGCAGCCGACTGGAGACAATGACGTCTCCGGATAGTCGGTGGGTCGTGGAAAGACGGACGGGTGAGTCCCACATAACCTGGGGCCTCCTCAAGGCCCCACGTACTCGTAAAGAGTTCCTCTGGGTTAAAAAAAAAAAAAAAGGAACTCGGTAGTTAAACGACACAATCCCATCGAGTTTGCCCTCGTTTGATCCGTCTTGACGAGTACTTTGGTGCTAGATGGTAACCAGAGTCTGATAATGGAGCTGGAAGATGGCCATAGGAACTCGGTAATTAAACGACACAACCCCATCGAGCTTGGGCTCGTATCAATCGTCTAGACGAGTACTTTGGTGCTAGATGGTAACCAGGATCTGATGATGGAGCTGGAAGATTGCCATAGGAACTCGGTAATTGAACGACACAACCCCATCGAGTTTGGGCTCGTATTATTCGTCCTGAAGACTACCTTGGTGCTAGATGGTAACCGGGGTCTGATGATGAAACTGGAAGGTGGCCATAGGAATTCGGTAGATAAACGACACAACCCCATCGAGTTTGGACTCGTTTGATCCGTCTTGACGAGTACTTAGGTGCTAGATGATAACCAGGATCTGATGATGGAGCTGGAACATGTTCATAGGAACTCGGGAAAATAGGTTCGTTCGTTCCGTTTGTTATGAATGTAGATTCTGTCTTTGGTTAGATGGATTAGATGGATGCCCTAATGCCAAGGTGAGCACGTGCCGAGGGCTGAATGGTATGAGGGTATATAAACATGCCATATCGTTAACTTTGCGCCTCAGGGTACCAGGGTAACCTAACCCTGTTGTACTAAAGCCCTTATCCCCCTACAAAAATACTAAAAAGTTTTTGAAAACAAGCTTTTATTACTAATTAATAAAAAAAGAACTAAAAAATAAAAATAATTTAAAACCTGATGATAAGAAAAAAAATATTTATAAATAAAAGCGTGTTACATTGTGATTGCAAAAAATCTTTGTTTCAGAGACACAGACCGGTCTGTGTTCAGAGAGCACGCGGCATCTGTGACACCCAACACCTGGCTGCTGAGCTTCAGCATGTCAAGCACGTACTACAGGATAATAAACTGAAAGTTTCCTACATATATGAAAGGTGTCACTGACAAGATTGGACATATCTAAAAATGAGCTTCAATCAACACTTACTTCAAGCCGTCGAAGATCAGACAATTTTTATGACCAGTCAAGTGCAACATACCCCTTCAAAATGCAGGCGTGTACAAACTGGACTGCGACTGTAGGCTCTCTTACATCGGGCAAACACAGAGAAGTGTAGGAACCCGCGTTAAAGAACATATAGCTGACGTCAAGCATAGGCGCGAAAATAAGTCTGCCGTATGCGAACATTCCCTAGAGGGGCCGAACCATTACATCAGATTTGATAAACCACAAATTCTCGCTAGAGAACAATGGTTCATCCCTAGGATAATACGCGAGGCTACTGAATTTAAAAAACATCCTGACTTCAATAGAGAAGATAGTTGGAATCTACCACCGGCCTGGGATCCCATCATACACAATATTAAATCCCAGCCCCAATACCATACTGCCAGACCAAAAGATACTGTAAGCTCTTTCTACGTAAAACGGAACGCACCTGATTAAATTTAAATGAGGGTATACAAGCTACTAACTAATTATGAGACGACCGACACCTCAGTGACCACGGACCCTGCAAAGGGTTCGAAACGTCAGGATAAACATTATCTATAGTAATGTGTGAAATTAACGCGAGTAGATCCGTAAAAGTAGTTTCATTTCAATGTGTTGTGTAGTGTTCGCGTAAACTTAAGAAAATAAAGGTCGTAATATTAAATCTGAAATAAAAACTCTGCCTTTCTATTGCTTTTTCACACCAAAACCATTGGATCGATTTGATTGAAATTTGGCAAATAGGTAGTTCTGGTTTATACTCCCATGTAAATTGTAATTAGTTTTATTCTAATCTAAGCTTTAATTTTTATATAAAACGAAAAACGTCCTTTGCTAGATAAAGGACTAAGTACAAAAATAAATTTTATTTTTAACAAATTATCATCTGTTTCATTTATGATATCATCTTCATATTATAATCTGTTTCTTCATATACTTCCATGGCACACTAAAAATGTGCGGGTATAGCGATAACGAATTACTCCATAGAAATACTAAAACATACTTATAAACTTTGGGAAAACTATCAAAATCGCTTGATCGTAGTTTCGACACAGTATTGTGGACTCGCGAGCTTCAATGAGTAGTCGGGACGCTTCAATACCTATTCTTGCAGAGTGGAGATTTGTAATAGGGCTCTTAAGGTAAAATATTGAATTATCATAATTATTTGTATGTATGAACATTATTATAAATAAATGTCACTTTAAACTAATTAATAAACAACAAATTGTAGTTTGACAGGTAAACAAACAGGTTGATCGTAGTCTATATTGTCTATAATTGTATTGCTAATATATATACTAATTGACAGGAAATCTCTATAGCGCGATTTAGGCAATACTTGAACGCGCAGATGGAACTATTTTCTATTTGCAAGTTTGGGCTGCTCTTACTTTCTAAACATTCCGCCCCCCAAAGAAAGGCTAGTCCTTTAAAATTATGACAAATCAAAAGTCTACGAAGCTCAAATTAGCTACTATACTAAATAACAAAATATAAAAAAAAATGTTGTATAACTATCAACATAAACTAACTTAAAGACTATCAGCTGGCAAAACACAAAGTTTATGAATCGGGCTTTTGGTGACAGTATTTTTACACTTCAATGTAACAACTCTTACTAAGCCATCACTACCAGGATGGTTATCTATAATTTTAGCGTTTAACGTTAACGTTTTTGGAAGCCTCTCATCTTTTACAAGTACAATTATTGTACCTACATTTTTATTGGGTTGAGTTCCAGTCCATTTCTGGCGTTTATTTAAACTTACCAAATAATCATGGCTCCATTTATGCCAAAATGATTGTAACTTTTTCTGAAGATAGATCCATCGTTTAGTGTATGGAATACTAATATTACCTAGCTCCGGTTCGGGAACTACTAATAGGGATTCACCAATCAGGAAGTGATTTAATGTTAAAACATCTAAATTATCATCAGAATTAGCATCAATGGGTGTTAATGGACGGGAATTTAAACAACTCTCTAATTGACATAATAATGTTGAATATTCTTCATAAATTAACTTAGTATCACTAAGTACTCGATTGAGGTGAAACTTGACGGATTTCACAGCTGATTCCCATAAACCTCCCATGTGGGGTGCTCCAGCAGGATTAAATTGCCAGTCAGTTCCATCTCGAGCGAGCAAATCAGCTATTTCTACAGGTAAGTTATTTTTGCTATCTATAAACGTTTGTTTCAGCTCTTTACTAGTTCCTATAAAGTTTGTGCCACAATCGCTAATGAGCTTGCTACAATGACCTCTACGAGAGGTAAATCGCCTAAAAGCGGCTTTAAAACTATCTGTACTTAGGCTAGTAACTAGTTCTAGGTGTATTGCTTTGACTGTGGTACAATTAACACCAGTACTTCAATAGTTTTAGAGAACATTGAAGATTTTATTACAATGGACCACGACTGTAAAGGGTGACCATAATTTTAATAATTTAAGGATAAGTCCCTCCTTTAAAAATATATGCGGGAGAAAATACACTTTTTATCATGATCCCAAAATTAGCCTTTTCATCTTAGCGTTACATGGTACCAGATAATGGCTAATTTCTCCATGGGCATCATCTGGGTCTGATCTGAGCGACCAGATTTAGGTTGATTAATTTAGAAAAACTCGTATTACAAATTAACCTAACTAGAAATAGTCACTGCGCCAGCCCGTCGAGTTATCGGATCTTTACAAGAAGAAACAAGAAAAAAAAATACAAAAATATTTATTTTCGTAACTAGAGTAAGGATACATTTACAGATTTTTGGGGACTTTTTTTAGACATACGTAATATCTGTTTCAGAAGACCCCGCTCTTCCATAGCCATAAACATTTCCAGTTTTTTATTATTAACTAATTATACGTATAAATATGAGTGGTGTGTGACATGTCTTAAACTTTTAAAAATCCACGTTAATTTCCTTATTCTATTTGAAAGGTGTTCAATTTGGTTGTGCCAAGACAATCTTTGAAGCAACGCCACATCCAAACAGTAAGTACACGTACTTTTAGTAGTTCGTCATGTAGTTTAAAAATTATATGAGGAGTATTTAAACACGATCTTTGCAATAGGACAAGCACCGCCAAATCCAAACGGTACGTGCTTTTAGGAGTTCATCATGTAGTTTAAAATTAAAGGAAGAGTCAATAAAACACATAAGTAATTGTATATAAAGTTGTCTTTATTCTTAATCTTTAAATATTTTTTTGACCTTTTCATATCACAGCACATGTAGATATACAAGTATCTAAGGTCACATTTTATCAAACTGAAAATATTTTGAGGATAAATTCAACAACATATATAAACCAATTCGGGTCGAGCCAATTCGGGTGCACAGAGTTTAAGCACTCTAGCTGGAATTCCGTCCGGGCCGCTGGCTTTATTCACGTCAAGATTTTGCAAAGATTTTCGTACTTCTCTGGTGTGAATGGTGATACTCGGCATGGAAGCACCACAATGAGGTATCGTAGGTGGATTTGCGTGTTTTGTTGCAAGACGTGAATTGCCCGCGAACAGAGATGCAAATAAATTAGCTTTCTCCGTTGCAAAGTGGGCCAACGGGCCATCAGGTCGCAGCATGGGAGGCAAATTGGGCGGCAGAAGTTTGACTCGACCGACTTGGACAGGGACCAGAACTGCTTGCTACCAGCTGGGTAGGATGCTAATCTGGCTCCTATGCGGCTTACATGGTCGTATCACGCCTTACGAATCATTCGTTTGCATAGCTTAGCTGCAGAATTGAAGGCCTTCTTCTTTAAGCGAACCCTCCGAGCCCGTACTTTGCGGTCACGAGCACGCACCCAGGCTTGGTAAACGGATTCTTTACGCGCTTCTGCGCGAGCACAGTCCGCATTAAACCAAGGTCGGGCATTGTGACCATGGGGGATGTCGGAAAACGGAATAAAGTATTCCATTCCCTGACGAATCACTTCCCCGATCGCATCTGCGGAACTAGAGGGATCGCTTGAAGAAAAACACACTTGGCGCCAAGGGTATAATGCAAAGAAATGTCGCATTTCGTCCCAATCAGCTGACTCATATCGCCAAACACGCCTCGTGCCTCTGGGGCTGTTGTCAGGAGGCGAGCATACTGACACGGATTTCACCACACAATGATCAGACGTTCTCAGCGGGGCTGAGGCCGATACTGAGTGTTTATTAGGGTTCGTCGTCAGCAAAAGATCTAGACAGTTCGGCGTGTGGCCATCAACATCAGGTACTCGCGTTGCTACATTCACCATCTGGGTAAGATCCAGCGATAATGTAAACTTGCGCGTTTCTCGTCCAGCATGGTCAGTTTTCTTAAACGGGTACAGCCATGCACTATGGTGAGCATTAAAATCCCCAAGAAAAATGAGCTCTGCTGCAGGGTACCTTTGATGGGCCAGATCTGCTGTCTCAGTTAGATACTCCATGAGCCTAGTCGTCTCCTGGTCGCTGTTGTGTGAACGGCATCCTTAAATATTATTGCTTATTTTTTTACAGATTGTATACAATCGTTATAAGTATTTTGAAATAATGTTTCAAGGGACGTAAATTATGTACGAGTATATGTAGTAGTAATCTAATAATATAATTTTATTAGGGTACATACGATAAAATTAAGTTAACAATGTAAAAAAATTCTTATATTTTTATATTTTTACCAATACTAAATTAGATACCTTAAAAGCTTAAAAAAATCAGAACATTATCAAAATATCAACATAGAGACCGTTAACGAATTTAATCTTCTTGGAATAAAAATTGACTCAAATATAAATTGGACAAAACACATATCACAAGTCAAAACAAAATTGGCCAAATTTAGTTACGCTTTATTTCAAATAAAAATCAGCACAGATACAGACACCGCAATATCTACCTACTATGCTTACGCCTACGCTTGGTTGCGGTATGGCGTGATACTGTGGGGAAATAGTGTGGACGCTCAAGAACTGTTCATTATGCAAAAAAGATGTGTTAGAATCATTGCTCAAATAGGTAACACAGATAGCTGCAAGCCGTATTTTAAAAAATATCAAATGCTGACTTTACACTCGATTTACATCTACGACATTTGTTTATTCGTTTTTAAAAATAATAAAAAAATTGTGAAAGTTAGTGATACCCACGCGTTAAATACACGACATAAAAATAGACTAAATATACCTGCCTCAATCTAGGATAAAAATGTTAAACTGCAGTCCATACTATATGGCTGTAAAAATATTTAACAAATTACCGCCTGATATAAAAAATCAAGTAACCTTTCAAGCATTTCAAAAGAAGTTACGAGATTATCTTATTGCAAAGTGTTTTTATTCTGTTAATCATTTTCTCACCAACAAATAAATACATTTTTTGCTTACCTTCACATTTTTAATAAATAGAAAAACTTATAATTTAATAAATAGTCTAGACATGCGATTATTTAATTATTGAATTGTTTAATTTAATTTAATTATTTTATTTTATTTAATTTTATTTTGTTATTGTTTTATTTATTTTTTTAACTTTTAGACTTAAGATATTATTCATAGCTTTATATAAAAATAATACTCGGGAATACTTACTACTAGAAAATACTACTAAGGAGCTCTCTATAAATTTGCCGTGTCCGAAAAGGGCGACAAAGTTTTTATGTTCCTTCATAAATGTACAACGTGTTATACACTTAGTTAGCAGTAAAGAATTTGATTTGATTTGATTTGACATTTTTTAACTTTAACTCTTCTCGTATGTCGTCTCTCTTCGTTACGACAAATTGCAGCTAGCAGCCTTTATTACGTAAGAGTATTCCAGAGTATCGAGTGTGAGTTTTGTTAACTATTGGCGTATTCATTCGATCACGTTAACAGAACGAAAATTTGTAGAGCAAAATCTTAACTCTTCTCGTATGTCGCTAGGAAGCGCTGCTGCTTGCGTGTATTTGACCGTACAGCACTACTACTACTACTTCTACTTATCTCGAAATAATGATCCCATTTCCAAGCGTTTAGGAAAAAAATTAAGGTGTCCTGCCTGAAGAAATTTTAATCCCGGTCACTTTTGAAGTACTGGTGTTAATTGGTAAATGAGGCATTTGGCATGACTAAATAACTTAGAATCTCTGTTTAATTTATATTTTCATGCAAGATTCACGATGATTTTAGAAGTTTAGATCGTGGTCCCTCAGTTCACCCATTGTCAAATAAATAATTGCTTATATCTTCGTCCCAATTATCATTTTTAGTTGTTTTATGTATTTGTTGCTGTCACATATGTTGTCACATTGGTTTGGAATGGTCATATTTTCGGTACATTCATGCGATTACGCAGAAAAGACGATTTTTGACTTTTTAACTTCAAAATCCATGTAGACTGAGGGCCCACCGAAATTGATTCATCCTTCTTCCAGGAATCCGGTACAATGAATTTAAAGGCTAAAATAAGGTTTCATATCTCCGTCACAATTGCTCCAGGTAGGCAAATCAGCATTCTGTGAGGTGGGCCTTCAGTTTACATGTTCACAGTTAAATTACATTTATTTTTAAGTTTATTTTTAACAAAAAAATTTATTACAGAACAAAACTTAAAACAAAAAAAAGAAACAACTTAACTGAACTTAAAAAAACCAAAGAAATAAAAATAGCAAATTAAAAACTAAACGCCTATAAATAAAAGATGTCTTCCAACTGTGGGCTCATGGGAACGGTCCAACGGTCATTTTTAACAGAATCAACAAATCTTAACATTCTAGACATAACACGAACGAGTTTAGTTAAACTAGAGTATCTACTAAACAACTCTTGAGCTAAATCACTTTCACTATTGGACTTTTGACACACAACACTATTATTCACTGACATATTAACTATTAATTTCATCTCTAACTCCGTAGGTTCGATGACAGGGTGACTGACGGGCAAGGTGCTTGTCTCTCGCAGCCAGGTAGGTCCTTTCCACCACAGCCGATGCCTCGGAAGCTCTAGCGGTGAGATTCCTCTAGACGTTACGTCAGCGGGATTATCTTCGGACGCGACGTGGTACCATCTCTCCTTCTCAATCAGGTTAGTAATCTCTGTTACTCTAGTAGCTACAAATGTACACCAGTAGCTTGGTGATTTCTGCAGCCATGCCAAAACTATTGTAGCATCAGTCCACGCGTATGTATTGCGACTAGAGGCACGCAATGCAGACTGTACTCGATGCAACAATTTAGCTAACAATAAAGCCCCACAAAGCTCTAGCCTTGGAAATAAAACTTGTTTGACAGGTGCGACTTTTGTTTTGGCTTCTACTATTGTTATTTTAACTTCATTTTGCTCTAGAACTCTACAGTATATGTACAACAGCTGAGTAAGCTATGCTAGACGCATCAGAAAAACCATGCAACTCTACTTTGACCGTATCATCTGCTATACCTAACCACCTCTGGACTGTAATAATTGGCATATCTACTAGTTCTTGTCTATAAGTCATCCAGTTTTGTAAAAGTATATCAGGTAATGATTCATCCCAGTCGACCATTTCTATCCATAATCTTTGTAGCATATGTTTTGCAACTACAACTACGGGAGCTAACCAACCAGCAGGATCATAAATGGTAGCTATGTCTCTTAACACTGTACGTTTACTTACTTTATTTGTTGGTGAGGGTAATGCTATTTGCAATTCAAACATGTCTGTGTATCCATTCCAGTTAACGCCTAGTATTTTACGATTGGATTGCTCTGCACCTTCAATTTCAGAACTGTTTGACGCCCACTTGTGAAGTGGAAATCCTCATTTATTTAATAATTGTGTTATTTTATGTTTCAGATCTACGGTGTCTCCAAAAGAATCTCGTCTCCCAAGGAAATCATCTACATAGAAGTCATACAGTAAGGCGTCTATGATGTCATCATCGAAGTTCTCTTTCTCGTATTTACTAAGATTTTATTTCGTTGTCTAATTGTTTTGTGATTTTTTTATTATATAGATAATTTGAATTTAATTATTTTTAACTTGCAACTTTGTTATAAGTATAATTTAACTAACAGGTACAGTTTTGTTTTTTCCCTGGAATTTTTAATTATAAAATCAAAGACTGATTTCCTGCGAGCTAGCGACTCATTTGGCGCAAGAAATAATACTTATATAATTGAGTGTTATTTTATATTTAATAATTTATACCTAATAAAGGCCGATTTTCCATATTTTAAATGTTTTCTTACATTAACCTATTTAATATTTCATTAACCTGTAGCATTTTCTCGTTAACCTGTGTTATTTATTTTATAATAAGCTATATTTATCACATTTATATGAGGATTCCATTCCCTCAAATTGATTCTATTTAAGAAAAATACTGAAAATACATATTTGAAAAGTAAATTAAATATTTCGCCAAATTTAAAAAATATATAATTTTAATCTGACGGCTCTACTACTATGAGCTCATCATATTGATATGGTTGTAAAATTAGGACCCCTAATCATTGAAATAAAACTAAAGGTTGTAATACAAACTACCAAGGTTTATTCAAAAGCGAACAACGATATATTACTACGCAAGACTAATATCAAACTGGCGTGAAACTCCGTTAGCGCCATTCAGACAGCGCCATCTGTTGCCAGTTGACCCAACTACATACATAAGCTTAACAAATTTACTTTAAGCATCTACTATCTATTTGGACATACCGCCCACCAAGGAAAACTGTTTTTGTCCTTAATACAGAAAACCGCCCACTATGAGGTCAAGGGGGTGTACTTATAACTAGAGAACTACAATAATAACTTACAACTACGCTACGCAACATTACTTTGCTACAGGAAGTACACATAACTTTGATGTAGGCCTCTTAATTATAGAGCCATTGCATTTGAGAGTAACGACTCGCGGGACTTTATATATTATATATATTTGTAGGTAGATAATCCTCCTTTACAAGAACTACGTCACCTACATCTGTTTTTTTTTTTTTTTTTTCCTATATGATCGGAGCTAGTCTTAGCTATTTCTCTTTCATGCCAGTTCTCTCATTTTTTCCTCTCGCACTTCCATTCCACATACTTCACATCCATACATCATCTTTCATTCCATGGCAGTAGGTGTTCTGCCTATTCTAATCCTAGTCTCTACTATAGCTTTATTTCTCATCTAGGTTATAAGGTAGCGGGTAAATAATTTTTTCAGTGATGTTGTATTTGCACTAAGATATTTCAAACAGTATATATGTATGTTTCTATCTTATTATCTACTTTTATTTTACACGTCGTTCCCTTTAGGGTCAATCTTTTTCCTTATATCTATCTATATGTTAGTTACAAAACTTTTATTTATATACAATATAGTTCTTAAGTTTACATTATTTACTTATTTATTAAATTGGATATGGTTCATTTATGCAGCAGTATAAATGCCATTTCTATTTTAATTAACTAATGACATATTTTTAGTTCTTGTTTCTATTTTTAACTTTTGTCCTACATCTGGTTCTGGAGTATGCCTTGACCATTTGTAACGATGCAACAAGTTAACTAAGTACTCGTTATACCACCGTCGCCAAAAGTCCTGTAACAGTCGTTGCGCTACTTGCCACCGTCTTAAACTGCTCAGCGTTGAATCTATGTAACTACAGTCCGGAACCGTGATAAGAGGCTCACAGATCAAAAAGTGACCTGGCGTTAATGGGATTGGTTCATCATGGTTGTTAGGTAACAGAAAATGAGGTCGCGAATTGAGGCACGCCTCAATTTGACAGAGCAGTGTGGCCATTTCCTCAAACGTGAGAGTTGCGTTGCCAATTACCCGTTTCAAGTGGAACTTTGTCGAATTTACCCCAGCCTCCCATAGTCCACCGTAGTTAGGAGCATGAGGCGGGATAAAATGCCATGAGACATGGTTGCTGTTTAACCAACCTCTGATTTCCTTTGCTACCGAAGAAATTTCAACTGCGACAATGGATTGTAGCTCCTTGGCAGCTCCAACAAAGTTCTTCCCATTGTCACTCCAAATCTCGCTACAATGACCTCTCCTAGCCACGAACCTTTTAAACCCTGCTATAAACCCTTCCGAAGTCAAATCACTGATGGCTTCTAAATGCATAGCTCTCGTGACCATGCACACGAAGACACAAATGTAGCCCTTATAACTTCTGTTGCCTCGTTCCTTGGACATTCTAATACTAATTGGCCCGGCAAAGTCAATACCGCTTCGCAGAAACGCTCTTGCTGGTGTCACACGACACGATGGTAGCTGACCCATCAATGGATTATTTGTGACTGCTGCGTGTCTAGAGCACGTAACACATTTACGCACGTAAGCTTTTGTCACATTTTTCCCTGAAATGAGCCAGTATTTAGACTTTATATAATTTAACATTAATGATGGACCACCATGCAAAGTTTTCTTATGCGCTTCATCAACTAATAAATAAGAAAAATGATGATTTTGCGGAATGATGATTGGGTGTTTGATATTCTCATCCATGTTAGCATTTTGCAACCGACCACCAACACGTAAAATACCATCCTCATCTAAAATTGTGCATAAAGCCAAAGCCAAGGTCAAACTACTGCAATGTATTGACTCACTATGTATGGAAACAAACTTCGAATGTTGTGGTATACTGTTACCCGAATTGAACTATGTTGTCATCTGTTTGTATAGAACACCTGCTTCTAACTTTGATATATTCATTAAAGCTTTAGAACAACTATTACATAAAATTACTCTCCGTTCACACTATGTTAAGAAAAAAGTTATTATTGCTGGGGACTTCAATGTAAACATTCTTGATAGTAACACATCAAAATGTAAAATATTAAAAAATACTTTGCTTAAATATAATGTTAAGTTCACAGTAAATGAGCCAACTAGAATTACTCCTGAGTCAAGTACCTGTATTGATAATATTATAACTAACTTTAAGACCTTTAGCACGAAAGTATTACATCTTGGCTTATCTGATCATTCAGGACAACTTATATGTGTGCCATGTAGTCAAAGTTTTATAGAAAAATATTGGTATGTATATAGGAGAGATATAGATAAATACATAGAAATATTTATAAATTATATTTCACAGTTAAGTTTTTCTGATATTTATTTGCACAATAATGTAAACATGGCTTTTGCTACATTTTCAAAGCTATTTAATTTATTTTACAACTTATGTATACCTATGACTAAAATTAGAGTAACATATAAGAGAAAAGGAAACTGGCAAACAAAAGGCATATACAGAGCAAGCAAGATAAAAAGAAGTTTACATCAACAAATTATAAATAAAAATAAAGCCTATCTTATCCCATATTATAAAAAATATTGTAAAATCTTAAAGTCAGTAACGCGTAAAGCTAAACGAATATCTAATATTTCATTAATAAACAAAAGTACAAATAAAAATAAAGCAACATGGAATTTAATAAAAAACCAAACTACTCCAGTAAACAATTTTAAACCCACTATAAATAAAATCACTATAGGCGACCGTACAGTAACCGACGTAAAGGATATGGCCGAGATTTTCAATAGTCATTTTACTACCGCAAATTTGTCCCCTCTTTTGAATAATAACTACCGGACTTCAACTGTAGTATTAAATAGCATATTTGTTACCCCTGTTGATGAAACAGAATTAAGGAAGATTGTCATGAGTTTTAAGAATAAAAAAAGCTGCGGTTATGACAGTATTCCAATAGAAGTTATAAAACTTTCTCTAGAATACATCAGTAAACCTCTTCTATATATTCTAAATCTAATGATTGAAACGGGTGTATTTCCCGATGAGTTAAAAAGAGCTAAGGTAAAACCATTGTTTAAGAAAGGAAGCAAATGTAACGTAACGGACTACAGACCTATAGCACTACTATCTAGTTTTTCAAAGATCTTTGAAAAAACTATTTATAACAGACTTTTAGACTTTTTTAATAAAAATAATTTAATAAATGCAAGTCAATTCGGTTTTCAGAAACAAAAATCAACTACTTTAGCAATTTTTATAACATTAAAAGATATATGGGAAGCTTTGAATATAAAGAAATCATGTGTTGGATTGTTTCTAGACATGTCTAAAGCATTTGATTGCGTAATCCATGAAACCCTTCTATATCAGCTTGATAAATTAAGTATTCGGGGAATAACACTAAAACTACTGGAAAGCTACCTTAAAAATAGAGACCAATATACAGTAATAGATACTTTTGATAAGACAACAAAAACATTTAAAGAGGTAAAATCTGATCCTAGAGAGATGCTCCTAGGTCTACCACAAGGAAGTATTCTTGGCCCTCTTCTTTTTTTAGTATATGTGAACGAACTCCCGAATATCACAAACAACTTATGTGTTATGTTTGCTGATGATGCTACAATTTTCATACCCAATAATCAAAATGATAACATTAAATTTGAAAAAGAAATAATTAAAACTCTAAATGAAACCATATGTTTTCTAAAATCATTAAATTTGACAGTAAATCTTTCCAAAACAAAAGTACTACAATTTAGAAACTATAAAACAAATTAAATTAAACTAAATATAACGTCCGAATGCAAGTCAGTCATCGAAATTGTGGATGAAATAAATTTCTTAGGTGTAAAAATCGACTCACATCTAAATTGGAAGTTGCACATAACAAAAATTAATAATAAAATATCGAGCTACTGCTATGCTCTATCTATACTTGCGGAAACATCATCTGTAGATGTAGCCAGAGCCGCCTACTTTGGCCAAGTTTATCCTCTTCTTACTTATGGAGTTATTTTCTGGGGAAACTCTGTTAATGTAAAATCTACCTTTATACTACAAAAGAAATGCTTGAGAACTATTTACAGTATGTACTCTGATGAGACTCTGAGAAATATTTTTAGAGAAAAGGGTTATTTGACACTGACGGGTATTTATGTTTTAGAGATGGCTGTTTTTATAAAAAGCAATATTCAGTATTTTAAACGTAAAAGTACAAATAACTGTAATTTGCGGAAGAGATATACATATGACTTGGCTTTACCAAATATTAATAATGCCCTGTATCACAAGAGTGCCTATGTAACTGGTATCCAAATATTCAATCATCTGCCCACAGATCAAAAAGCCTCAGTAAATTTGAGTTGTTTTAAGATTAAATTAAAAAGATGGCTTATAAATCAAGCATTCTACAGTCTGGCTGAATATTTTGGTACAAAAACAGCATAGCGGCTGTTTCTATGTATCATGTACCTACCTACTAAAAATTGCATGCCCGACTAGGGTAAATTGTTTGTTCCCATTATTATGCTCAACACCTGCTATGTATTTTACACAATTTTATGGCAATAAAAATTTATCTTATCTTATCTTATCTTATCAAAGTCAAACATTTATTTGCACAATATTGTGTGCAGTACATTGAGATGAGCGACAATGTTGAGCAGGGTCAACAATATTCTGCCTTAATTTTGTAGGCATGCAAATTTCAACACAATATAAAATAAAAAAAAAACAACATACCTAAATAAATGCAAATTAATTTCAATAATTATATAATGAAATGTCAATAGACTATACAAATTATTAATCTACTATAACTTGTCAATTAATATTGCAATGAACTAATTAAAAGTAAATAGACTACCTATAATTATAATTTTTTGTTCATGTACTCATTAATGGAGTAAAAATTGTGCTGTAAGAGCCATTGAAATAACTTTTTTAAAATACGTTTTTGTCTAGTGGCTGATCAATAATGTCCAACGGTAGTTTATTAAATATTTTGATAGCCATAAAACATAGTAAGCATTTTTTTGAAATAAATTTAATTTACATTTGGGTATGGCTAATTTATTCTTTCTCGAATTTCGTATATTTGATCTACACTCTACGACCACACTAGTGTTATATTTTGTAAAGTATTCTGGGTGTTTCCTTACTAATAGACATATTTCTAGTATACGAGTATACATGCACGGTAGAGGTAATATTCTATGTTTTTGGAATAAGGGTTTACAAGATTCTTCTTTTTTTATCCCGCATAAGGCGCGAATACACTTTTTTTTGTGTTCTAAAAACTCTTTCGAAATCTACACTGTTACCCCACATTACTATGCCGTAATGAAGCAAATAAGAAACGTATCCGTGGTATGCTTGTAAAGCTACTTGAAAAAACGCAATATTTTTGATTCTATTTAGTGCAAATACAAACTTGTTCACTTTAGTGCAGACTGTATCTATGTACTTTTTCCAACTGCAGTGTTCATCTAAATGTATACCTAAGAATACTGTGATGTCTACGCTGTCAACTTTATTATTATTGTAGTGTATGTCAATATTAAGTTTTTTTGCTTTGTATCTATGAAATCGTATAGCTTTAGTTTTTAATATATTAATTTTGAGGTAATTTTTATTCATCCAATTAATTATGTCTAAAGTGTTTTATTAATGTCATATTCAAGTCGATCGATATTTTTGTTTTTAAATAGAAGTGTGCAGTCATCTGAAAATAAAAAGCAATCATTTTTAGTTATATCGGGAAGATCGTTGATATATAGAATGAATAGCAATGGCCCCAAGATGCTACCTTGGGGAACTCCGTTACTTATTTGTCGGTATTTTGATCTAGCATTTACTCATGTTTGGTTTTCAATCCATGTTTTTTCAGTACATTGTTGTCTGTTGGACAAATAGTTAGCGAACCATCGGTGTGCTATCCCTCTTACACCATAGTCGTGAAGCTTTTGTAGCAGTATTTCATGATTTACGTGATCAAAAGCTTTTGACATGTCAAGAAATACAGCTATTGTTGGTATCTTGTCATTAATTCCTTCTGTAATTTTTTTGATTAATGAGAAACAAGCTAGTGAAGTCGATTTACCCTCCTGAAAACCGTATTGTTGTTTGCTTGGTAATAAAAGAGTAAAGACGTGTCGCCATCACTTTTTCAATTATTTTGGATATCACAGGTATAAGTGCGATGGGCCTATAGTTACCCATATCACTGTCATCTCCTTTTTTTAATAAAGGCTTAACTACTGATAATTTGAGTTGTTCTGGAAAACTTCCTTTTTCCATACACAAGTTGATTATGTATGTCAAGGGAACACAGATTTTTGATGAGCAAATTTTAAGAATATCAGTTCGAATTTCATCATAACCCACTGATTTTGTAGGTTTCAGACTCATAATGATTTTTTGTACCTCACTTTTAGTTGTATGGTACAAAAACATACTATTACTTAATCTATTTTTATTCGTATTTACTAATTTATTACCCGTATTTTGTGCAATGTCAATAAAATAGTCATAAAATAATTTAGCTATGTCATTTATATTATTAATTATAATATTTTTATGTTTGATTGATTTTAATTCATTGTGCTTAGGATTTTTGTTTATATTATTATTTATTATATTCCAGGACGCTATGCATTTTTTTTTACATTAAGTATGTATTTAGAATTATTAATTCTTTGCGCAGCTTTCGTACACTTATGCAGTAATTTGGTGTAGTTCTGATATTGTCTTTTATTATTTTCTTTATTATTTTGCGTTTTTTTACTCAGCTTTTTTTGAGTCCTTTTGTAACCCATTTTAATTTTTTTAAATTGAGATCTTTCTTTATTCTTGTGACGGGAAAGCAAAGATAATAAAGAAGAGAAAAGATTTCATGAAATGTGTTAAAGGCCTCATTAGCCTCTGTTTCCTCAAATACATTGTTAAATGTCAGGAAATTTATATGTCTAAGAAACTGTTCTTCATTTTCAGTACTTAAATCTCTTTGCAGTTCATACCAATACAGCTTTTTATTGTAGATTTCTAGATAAACTGATAGAATTTTACATTTTGTATGATCAGACAATGATAGTTCTTTATTACATCCCGTGGCTTCTTTTAAATTGCTAGCCATCAAATCTAAGCAGGCTTTTTTTCTGGTAGATGTTGTAATATGTATCTGTAGGTTATAGTTTTGCAAGATACTGATTAAAGTCTGGGTATTTTTGTTACTTTTTAGGGTGTTAATGTTCCAATCCCCACATATTATTATATTTTTTTGTTTATTGTTTATATTGTGTAATAATTTATCTAGTTTGTCAAAAAATATCAATACATTTGAATCAGGGGTTCTATACACACAAATTACAATTTAGGCGATTAACACACGGCACCGGTAAAGCGGATTTTGTAGCGGTGCTCCGCGCGGTAAGGCGGTTTGCGCGCCTGTCCGAGCGGATGGATTTAACGCGGTTTCGATCAGTTTGATCACAGACACTGGCAAGAATTTTTTCAGCACTGTCTTTTTCACATTTCTATTAGTTTCAATATGTAGTACTATGTAATATTGAAGTTTCATTTTTGAAAACAACGACTACCTGAAATAAAATATTATATTGTATGATGTATTTTTAAAGTTAAAATATGTATAGTGTATGTATGCATAAACCCGTAACCATTATCCCCCAAATGGTGGTTAGAGACCATCATATCTACCCAAGCCATAAATTGGATCGATGTCCACTTTTAGCAAAAAGAGCGACTTTGTTGTTATTTATGCAAAGGAAGTTTTGAAATTTCGTTTTGACTATTATTTTGTTTTGAATTAGAAACGCTATTTTTTATGTTGTTTACGGTAAAATACAGATTGCATTTTCTTTTCTGAGCTCCAAGATGGCAAGCGGAAGCGGGTGGCGGAAGGGCACAGGATAGGACAGTTCAACAGTTCAGCGCCCCATGTGTGAGGCGCCGCCCCTCCGCGCTCCCGTCCGCGCGGAGGGGCGGTGGCGGCGAGAGCACCGCTCGACCGCGCGGTCGGGCGGTGTACGTGTGTTTGGTATCAACGGATTTAATAGAGGCCAATGCAACTTGAGATCCGCTTCACCGCCTGCCGCGGCGGTGCGCGGTACCGTGTGTTAATCGCCTAAGTTCAAATCTTTAATAGTTAAACCGCAGCACTCAAAATTTTTGTTACACCTAAAATACAACATACTAAAATACAAGAGCCTCCTCTTTTTTCGTGTTCACGAGACCATATATATGGATCCTATTTTATAATTTGCTGATTTTAAATTTTGTTCGTGACCTCTTAGGATAAAAGTTTCTGACAGACATATACGTACGTACATAGACGTTAGTAAGTGCAATTTCAAGTTGATCTTTTTTTTAGTACACTGCATATATTTTGATGAAAACAGTAGAGATTATGATTGTCGTTTGTCTCGAAAAAAAGTGTTTTTCTTCATATCTGTCGAAGGATTTTTATTTTTGAAGTAATAAGGAATCGTTCCTTTTTTTGTTTTTGTAAGTTTTGTTTGGTGTGCAATATTTGCTGTTCGGTAACATAAAGCGACTTTTGATATTGTTTATTAAAATAATAAGGAATTGTTCCTTTTTTTGTTGTAGTCAATAGTGTCGATTTCCAGTTTAATTTTATAACAAATATTTTGTAATGTCATATTATGTTCGTTTTCGGTAAATGATAAATATTTACAGTTTTTCTAGTTTTGACTTATTAATTTTATTTGTTTATTTATTATTGTTACGTTTAAATGTGTGTTAATTGTTGTTTGAATTAGAAGTATCTGTGTGTTTTGACATTGTGCTAAAAATACAGATAATTCACAAAGTTTCTTAGTTGGTATTTATTTGTAGCCTTTAATTTACTTTTATTGTTAACACTTCCTGCCTTTTTAAACTCCTTAATATCTCCTTCAAATTCTGATTTCTGACAATGCTTAATACAAACTTTCAACGCGTCTGTGATTTCTTCCTTAGTTAGATAAGACTCTACCTTAATTTTGTTCCTTCTCCATTTTATTGAATTCAAAAATCTCTTGCAATACGCTATTACTCGAATCAGTTTCTGTAACGATGAAAATTTTGTCCATACCGGAATTTCTTGTACATTGTCAACACCAACATGAGATTTAATCGACCTTTGTTCCATATTAGTGTTTATTGATTTTGGCCTTGTGTAATTAACAATATCGTCTTGTAGCCAGGATGGTCCCTTCATCCACAATTCATTACTGTTCACACCGCAGCCGAATCCAGTCCGGCTGCCCCTCAACAGCCGGGTAGACGTTGTTGGCTGGCGGTGAGAGCCTTGCGGGAGGTGGATAGGTTCGGACGGCGTCAGCTGGCCGCAACTTCTCCTCGCCGTCCCGCGTGTCGTAGGCCGGTCGCGGGTTCTGGGTTCGGGGTTCCTGAAGGGAGGGGTGCCACAAGTGCCGCACTAATAAAACACTGTTCACGGTCCAAGTTGTATTTACGCACTAAGGTCACAATGATAATTAGGTATCACAATGGCGTCTACGCCACGCGCCTCGCTGTTACACCCGCGCCTCGCGGTTATTTGTGTGAACTTAACTTTCACAAGTATCGCGTCGATACAAAGGTCCTAGACCTACAGGTAACACACCATGTCTACTACGTAATGGCGATACCTCCGATATTACATTAATGCCAGCACGCGCCGCGACGATGCGTTCTGCCAGCTCCTTTCGGTTCGCAACAGCAAGATGAAGTGTCGCGGATGCGGAAGCGCATCCCCGCTCGGTGGTTTTTGACGTTAGTAGTGTCGTGTCACGTATGCGTTCTCACTAGAGAGGCGCAATACATCGATTTTGCATGAACATTCCTTGGGGCCCCAGCAACGAGGTTGGGAAACCTAGTCCCCATCTCCAAGCGGTAATTTAACTAACTTAACGACTGGCCTAACAAGCTCGCCAGATTGAGTTCTTAACTTAACAGATCGAACAACATCGTCCTTACCCTTATACAATTCTAACACCCTACCTAGCTTCCAATGCAATGGTGGAGTATTTTCATGCTTAATGAAAACAATATCGTTTACCTTTAAATTTTCAACATCACGATACCATTTATTCCGCGATTGCAGCGTGCTAAGATACTCAAGATGCCAGCGTGACCACACGTTCTGGTGCAGCTTCTGCAGCATCTGAAACCGAGACAAGCGTGATACATTAGTATCAGACCAATTATTCTCAGGCACTGCCACCAGTGGCTGACCAATGAGAAAATGTCCTGGCGTCAGGACTTCCAAATCCCCAGGATCCTCAGACATCGCTACGAGTGGTCTGGAATTTAAGATAGCCTCTATCTTGCATAAGAGCGTTGATAGCTCCTCATACGTCAGTATGGTGTCACCGATTTCTCTTCTTAAGAGCTGCTTCACACTTTTGACAGCTGCCTCAAACAGTCCACCCATATGTGGTGAAGCCGGTGGGTTGAATTCCCAATGTATACTCTGCATTCTGAATTGCTCCTTCAGAATATGTTCCTTGTCCAACAAGAACTGATTAATCTCCTTGAGATATGTATTCGCTCCAACAAAATTAGTCCCTCTGTCAGACCGTATGAGAGAGGGAAGTCCGCGTCGACTTACAAATCTCGTAAATGCGGCTACAAATGCTTCAATCGTTAGACTAGACACCAGTTCCACATGAACGGCCTTCGTAGCTACACAAACGAATACGCAGAAGTAGGCCTTCACTGACTTCGCGTTTCTTAATAAACTTGATTTTACCAAAAATGGTCCAGCGAAGTCCGTAGCGACTCCGTCGAAAGGTCGTGCACGCCGTACGCGATCCGCGGGAAGGTCCGCCATACGCGGTGGTTGCTCTGCCGCCGAAAACCGAAAGCACCTTGTGCACTGCCGAACGGTCCTGGCTGCTTGCTTTCGGACTGACGTTATCCAATATTCCCTGCGTAAAATTGCTATTAAACCATTAGCTCCAATGTGACAATATACCTTATGATAATACTCTACGAGTAACTGAACAAATTTTGTATCTTTAGGTAGCAACATTGGGTGCCTAGCACCATACGTGAGATTTGAATGCCTCAGTCGGCCCCCGACTCTAATGACACCCTCGGCATCAAAAAATATACTTAATTTCTGAAGTGACGTTATCACTCGTTTGTGTTGCTTCAACAACTCTATCTCTTTACTGTACTCCAAGCCTTGGACTCGCTTGATCCAATACTTAGTAGCTTCGCGTGTCTCACACAGCGAGAGTACTTTACTAGTTGGTCGCCTCGACTTATCTGTCCTCAGATTATTGATATATCTAAATACATACGCCGTTGCGTTGATGAGTTTGGTGAAACTGCTCACTCTGCTCAACAATCTGATATCCCATGGCTCCTCCTGAACAATGTTAACGTTGGCTACCTTCTTAAATCCTGGTAGTTCTGCGGGTCTCACATGCTTGCGAGGCCATTCCGATGGTTTCTTCCGTAACCACGGTACTGTCCACCATAGTGGATGTTGAGTTAATTCGTCAGCTGTCACGCCTCGTGATGCACAATCCGCCGGATTCCAATCCGATGGTACGTGTCTCCAGGTTAACTTGCGAGGAGATCCTTGTATATACTGTACCCTGTTACATTCAAAGGTCTGTAACAAATGTGGCTGCGTCTCCACCCATGCCAGCACAATTGAACTGTCAGACCACGCATTTATGTTATCAATCTCGATTGATCCATCGTAGCCATCCGCTACGTGGTTAAGTAATTGACAGACCAAATGCGCCGCGCTAAGCTCCAGCTTCGGAATCGTTTGTCTCGTCTTCATTGGTGCTACCCTAGATTTAGCCATGACCAGACTAACCTTGACATTTCCTCGGGCGTCCTCGCTACGTAGGTAAATGCATGCTGCGTACCCTGCTTCGGACGCGTCACCGAAACCATGCAGTGTATACGACACTGCGTTGGGTAGGGCGATATACCTTGGTATCTTTAGTTGTTCCATGTTGTATAGATCCTCGATCATATACCTCCACTTGACTATGTTATCTGGTATCGCCTCGTCCCAATTCAGCCCATTCATAAACAATTCCTGCAACAGGTTTTTGAATCTTATGATCACCGGTGTGCAATAGCCACATGGATCGTATAGCCTCGCTATAGTACTTAATATTGAACGCTTCGTTATTGCTTTATCTTCTGGTATGTTTAGCCGATACGACATCGTATCAGACATCGGCTCCCATTGTATTCCTAATACCTTGATGAAGCTCTTGGGGTCGTTCGCGTCGAACTCCTTCGGTTGTTCACAATGATCATCTGGTAGATCCTGCAGCAGCTGTGGTTTATTTGTGGACCACTTACGTAGCTCATAACCTGCGCTCCGCATGAGCTCTATGAGTTCTGTCTTCAGAACCTTAGCTTCCTTAATGGAGTCCGCTCCAGTTAAGATGTCGTCAACGAAGATACTGCGCCTGACGACGTCTGCGGCCTTTGAGCCGGGATGTTGGCCTTCCCATTGCGTCGCCAGCTCCAGCAACGTGCGTATTGCCACATACGGGCTTGACCTTAGTCCATAGGTATTAGTATTCAACTCGTATACCTTGAGCTCCTGCGTCGGATCACTCCTCCATAATATGAGCTGGTACCTCCTGTCCTCAGGGTGAATCCAGGTCATCCGGAACATCTGCTTCACGTCCGTAGTGAATACCACTTGATGTCGTCTGAAATTCATCAAGATTTTTGTAATATCATTCTGTAGTGCTGTACCAGAATGCAAGCATTGGTTTAATGACACCCCAGTAGTTGTCTTACAACTGCCATCAAACACTACGCGGATCTTATCCGAATCCTTCTTAAATATACCATGGTGTGGTATCACATAGTGTTCGGCGTCGAACTGAAAGTTTGACACGGACATATGGCCACACTTCTCATAGTCCTTCATAAACTCTCTATATTTTTCTGCAAACAATGGATGCCTCTCCATTTTTCGTTCAAGAGCATAAAATCTCTGAGTCGCCGTTTCAATAGACCTTCCTAGCTCCGGTCTAATTTTCATCAAAGGCAGACGTACCACAAATTTCCCATCAGTTAGCCTCACTGTAGTGGTGTCATACAACCTGTCACACTCCTCATGTCGAGGATCCTTCGGTGCTTCCGTCGGTGGCTCCTCCGACGTCCAGAATCGCTTGACGGCCTCCGTCAGCGTCGTGGTAGAGACTGGCCTCGGTGCCGTAGTCTCGTATCCGTCCACCGGTCCCATAATAGCATGCCCGAAGCACGTTCCGTAGGCTGCTGCGCCATCTGTACCAATATCAATTTTAGTACCATCTAAAATATAATTCAATACATCAGCTCCGAGTATTAGGTCTACCCCTTGCGGTAGTGTAAAGTACTTGTCTGCAAGTCTCATTGTGGGTGGTGTCTGCTTCAGAATACCCCTAGCTGGGACCTTCTCCACTGGCAGCTCTGCAGTTAGCTCCTGCATGACTACTGCAGTGGTGCATATTACCGGTACTTGCCTATCCAAAGGCTTAATAACAATCTTAACCTTATAAGCGGGTGACTTCACCATAGTGTTTCATATTCCGACTATTTCCATAGAGCTTTTCTGTCGGTGTAGTTGTAGTCGGTCCACCAAAGCTGCTTTGATGGCAGTCACACTAGCGCCAGTGTCCAATAGGGCACGAGCCTTCTCGTATTTGCCTTTACTATTCTTAACACCTAATGTCACAGTAGGATTTAGGCAGTTTCTAAAACCGCTACCTATCGTGTTATTAGCACCGACAGTAGCGACTCTTCAATAGCTGTCCCGTTCCTGCTTCGGAATATATGACGGTCGACCATACCTCAAGTCGTCAAATTGTGACTGGGCTTGCTGGTACCTAGCGCCGACCGGGCGCCGGCCTGGCTCCAGACAGTACGCTTGCTTTTCCTCCCGCTCCGGGGTGCGTCGCTGCGACGTCGATGGCCGATCGCGCTCCACTGGGCTGCTGCAGCGTGGAGGCGTCCTCACACGCGGTGGGCTCCTCACCAGCGGTGGTGTCCTCACTTGAGGCGGCGTACGTGGAGGCGACCTCACACGTGGCGCTGCTCTCGTCGACTGCTGCGTCGTGCGCTTCGGAGCTTCCCCTGCAGTACACAACAATGTATGGTGATATTTGGAGCCGCATGACCTACATCCGGCTCCGTTCCTACATTCTCGGGCATAGTGTTCCCCCAAACACGTAAAACATGCACTGTGGTTTCGTGCCCAGGTCTTACGGGCTGCGCGAGCCAAGCGTGTGAACTCATAACAGCTCACGAGCTCGTGCCCTACCTTACCACAATAGGGGCACCTTGACTCTAGCGACAGAGTAGCTACCTTGCCGCGGATCTTATCCGTCGGCGGCGACCTGCGTCCGGTCGCATAGGCCTTGCGCTGCGCGTTGGGCGATCTTTGTTGCCGCGTCGGCTCAGCCCTTCCCTGCTCCAGGGTTGGTGGTGATATTAATTGCCGCCTACAGACTTCGTCGAGGAAAGTCATTAGGGCTGTAAAAGTAGGCAGCTCCCCCGGTGCTGCTCCGCTCCGCTCCTCAAACTGATTTCTCAGTCGGGACGGCAACCTTTGTTCAACGATGAACAGCAACATGTATGACCACTCCGCTACGGGTAGTCCCAACTTCTGGAGAGCCTGCGTCGACTCCAGGAGTGGATTATAAAAGGCCATCCTTAAACCTTCCAGCGTCGGAGGTATGACGGGCAGTGACATTATCTGCTCCAGATAAGTGTCTGCCAACAACCTCGTGTTTAGGTACCGGTCTCGCAACAACCCGAGAGCTACCTCGTAGTTGGCTGAGTCGACCGGTAGGTGCTTCACCAGAGTGAGCGGCTCACCCACCAAACAGCTCCTTAAGTAATAATGTTTCTCCGCATCAGGCAGATTTGGTCGTGCATGGACCAAGGATATGAACAGATCATAAAAACTTACCCAATCCATTGGGTTACCATTGAACTGCCCCAGTTGTATGAGTGGCAGTTTGACCGCTACGCTGCCCTCCTGCGAGCCACTCGCCGCTGTCGCCTTAACTGGTGGTGCGGCTGCCACATCAAATTCTTCTGTCTTTGTTTCCACTGAAACTAAAAGGTTAGTGACCTCGGAAAATACTGGCCCCAGGTCATCCAGGTCATCTACCTCGCCTGCTACAAGCACCTCATAGGCATCCAAAAACTGTTGGTAATACTTGTCGAATTGCCGTTTTATTACCCTTACGGCAATCGACGAGTTAATAATGTTGAAATCCCCGCTCGGTACGCAGCGAAAACAAGCCGCTCCGCGCTCAAAAAATCCGATAAACGGGCAAAAGTGCGTCGATTTTGCTGAAAATCGCAGAAAGTTCGTTTTGTGTGTGTACCTAAGTGCGGCCGAAAATTGGACCAGTTTGAGCGAGTTTTCAGGCTCCTGGTACCAAATTGTGACATTTTGAGGTTATAAATTCTTGTGAACAAACTTCAACCTCAAACGCTGCGAGAACGAGAGCGACACCCCACCAATTTTTTGTGTGCGGCGTGAGCACATCCGCCCGGAGCAGCTTCCCACCAAGTTTCGGATTTTTCCCGCCGCGCCTTCAGAAGATACAGCCTGAAAAATAAAAACCACGTGGAGGCCAAGTTCCAAAAATTGGACCATAGAAACCTGACACCGTGGTTTCTGGATAGCCCTGAAGAAGACGAAGACGGGGACATATCGCACGCCAGCGTACGTCAAGGGGGACCCGAGGAACAACTGCAGTGCGGTCGACGATAAGACTACTGGATCTTCAAGGAGACGTGGAAAAGTTTTTCCAGCGGTGACCACCCCTGGAAAAATTAGGAGTGACAGCCCACCTCGTCCTCTCCAAAGCGACACCCGAGCGCCAAAAATCGGCTAAGCACTTTTTGTTTTGTCGATTTTAACTTGTGACCTGTCCCGCCAAACGACCGCACAACAAAGTTTGTAATCTCGGACTTTGTGTGTTTTTGTATAGGGAAATATCTCGGAAACGGTGCGTCCTAGAGCAAAAAGGACGAAATTTCGCCCCCCCTCGCCTTTCAAATCCACTCCCCCATCTCTTCAATCGGGGCAAAAGTTGGTGGGTGCGACTTTTATTATCCATCAAATTAAAAATTATTTTACTTTTTGTTTAATTTTCTTTCTTTTCGGCTCTTTTGCATTCGCTCATCTTATTTTAATTTTAATTTTAAGTTTTTCGAAATTAAGCCAAAAGTTGGCTAGTGCGATTTTTATTACTTTACATTTTACATTTTAAAATTTTTATTACATTACCATTGTTTAATTTGCGTCTTAGGTTAACTGTACCCCTGTTTTGAATCAGACCAGGGGTTGGCTGGTGCGACTTTTATTTGACCAGTCCACTCCTAAAATTTTAAGTATAGATTAAATTGGACATTTGCTCATCTTATTACACTCTAATTTTGTGTTTTTCAAAATCGAACATTTTGACTGGTGCGATTTTTATTACTTTATAATTTATTAATTATTTATAACATTACCATTTAAAATATCTGTCTCTTTTTGGCAATTTTAACTTAATGTTATCCCTGTTTTGAATTAGACCAAGGGTTGGTTGGTGCGACTATTATTTGGCCAGTCTACTCCTATAATTTTAATTATATATGTTAGACTTAGTAATAGGGGTCGGAATAGGTAAACGTTACGCTTGCCTATTTTACCAGAAGCAACCGTCGTGATTGGTGCGACTTAAACTTTTAGGAACTCAATATTTAATTTATCTATTTTTTTGTTTGTGATAGAATTGTTAGCTTTAAAATTTGGTGCGAGTTTTAACTATATTTACATACCTATTTTATTTTAAAATTTTATTGTTTACAAAATCTTAATTATCACTCATTTTATTTAAAAAAATTTTTACCACTGACGGATATTCTGAGTTCCAAAACTGGTGCGACTTTTATTACTTTGATTTCAATTTATGTTTTCTGTGTTAACTCGTATTGAATATTGATTTGACTGTGTCTTTGTTTTATTTTACTTTCGTGTGCACAAATTGGTGCGACTTTATTGACCTAACTATTTGAATCTCATCTTACTTGAGTGGAATCGTTACCTGACCCAACTAATTATTGACGGCATCTTGCAAATTTAAATTTAATTTTAATTTTTAACAAGACTGGTGCGACTTTTATTAGTCCAAAAATTTATTATTTGTTTGTTCTGCTTTGTCAATTGTTGTATTCCTGTGACTAAATTACCACCCTTGACGGTGTTTTGTGAATTAAAAAATTCTTTTGGAATTTTGGTAACTGGTGCGACTTAAAATCACGTTTTTCTTTTTGCTGTAACTCCGAAACTACGGCACCGATTTCTACCGGATTTAGACTTCTGTGGTTGTTCTTGGGAGCTCTACCCCTCCCAACCCACTGGTAGAGTCGGTGAGTAGAGTCGGGGACAAAGTTGGCAGGTGCGATTTTTAACTGGTTTAATTAGTTTAGGCATAGATTAAATTAGGTTAAGGACTATTGGGCAGCTCTACAAAATCTTTATTACCCAATTATTTACAATTTTAACTCTAGTTTAGGGACATAAGCTGTGCCTTTTGGCTAGCTTAGTAGGATAACGAACTCTACATAGAGTCAAAATCTTTATTTTTTTATTTTACTGCATTTATTGTTTTAATTACCGTATACTTTGACTGGATTGCGCTTTTTGGCCAATCCAATTAGGTTAAGCTGACTCTAGGTAGAAAAAACTTCTAGTCCAATTTTTTATTCTTTATTTATTGTTGTGTGTGACTTGGCTGTGCTTATGGTCAACCCAATTAGGATATTCTGAGTAACAATTTTATTGTTAAATTTATTTTATTTTTTATTTTTATTTTATTTTTTTAAATTTATTTTATTTATTTTTACACTCCTTTTGGATTTTAACCACAATTCAATTTTAATTTAATTTTGAATTTCATTGCAATTTTATTTTGAGTTTTAATTTGATTTAATTTATTTTATTCTAATTTATACTCTAATTCATTTGACGCACACCTCCAATCTATTAAAATGTTGGCTAGGACCCCCGCGAAAAGCACTAAAGTGGTGAGCCCAGAGTCTTCACCGATTGACTTGGTGACTTTTGACCCCTCTCCACCAAACAAGACGTTCAGCGTGAGAAGGAGTATTGGAGAGATAGAGGAGAAGATGGATAGGCAGCAGGACACAACCGCAGCGGAGGTAGTGAAGAGGACCCAGGCGACCTCGCAAAGAGCGAAGCAGAAGAATGCCCTCCCAGTCGTGGCGAAGGTACCGACTCGCAATGCCTCTGTGGATGCCCTGGGAACGCCGCCTGGAACAAAAACCTCCAATTTTAAATCCACCGATCGAGTGATCCAGGCCCGTGCCTGGCTTCAGAAAGCCAAGGCACATATGGACGATTCCCGAAATCTGAGGACAGATATAAAGGCCGGGGTCACTCAAGCGGTGGACAACCTCTACCGCCTAGTGAAGGAGGCAGCGGCAGCTTCGACACCCACACCCGAAGCTGGGAAGACGAAGGAGTCGGAGGTGAAGGTAGGCTTCACTGGGAACGATGCGGAGAAAGTCATGGAGATGCTCAAGGAACAAAGCCGCAAAATTGACTCCACCTTTCGTGAACTCGAGCTGCTCAAGACGAAGGTACTCACACAGCAAAAGCCGGTAATAGAGCAAGACAGAACATACGCAGGTGTAGTATCCGCCAAACGCGTAGAACCGGCCTTGCACTCACTTGTCGTATCCTCGACCAACGACCAGGACACGGGGGAGGAGGTCCTGGAGAGGTTAAGGCAGGCGGTCAACGCAACCGACGGGTGGGTGAAGGTTGATAGAGTACGGAAGGTGAGAGACCGCAAAATAATAGTAGGATGCAGAACAGAAGAAGCTCGTAGCAAGATCAAAGAACGACTTAAAGGCGCAAAGGACTACCTCACCTTTGAAGAGGTCAAGAATCAGGACCCGTTGGTCGTCCTAAGGGATGTACTGGCCAAGCTCTCAGATGATGAGGTCATTCGGGCGCTTCGGAACCAGAACAAGGATGTCTTCGCAGATCTGGACAAGGAAGACGACCGGATTGAGTTCAGGTTCCGAAGGAGAGCCCGAAACCCTCTCATCTCGCACATGGTCCTGAGGGTTTCCCCGCGGATCTACCAGAGGCTGACCAATAGAGGACATGCCCATATCGACCTGCAAAGAGTGAGGGTCGAAGACCAGTCCCCACTCCTGCAGTGCTCTATGTGTCTGGGATATGGACATGGCCGAAAATTTTGTAAAGAGGCGGAGACAAAGTGCAGCCATTGTGCGGGAGCTCACACACGCGACAAGTGCCCAAAGTACAGTGCTGGAGTACCCCCAACCTGCTGCAACTGTACTGCGGCCAGCATTGTCCAAGCCGAGCACAACGCATTTGATGCAGAGTGCCCCGTGCGTAGAAGGTGGGAAGCACTGGCAAGAGCCAAAATAGCATATTGCTAAGGTGGTCCTAAGTTGTTCACGGGCAGGCAATCACCCCGCCAGAGGATATGCAGTGGCCCAAGCGAACCTCCAAAGAAAACAGTTGGCAACGACTGAACTCATGGTGGTAGCCAGCGAACGCAAATTAGCGTTCGCACTGATTCAGGAGCCTTACGTTGGGGGGATTCGGAGGATGAAGGACTACCGCGGTGCGCGCGTCTACCAGTGTGCAACGATAGGAGATGGGACAGTGAAGGCAGCTATTGTCGTATTCGACAACGATCTCAGCGTCACACTGTGCCCGAAACTCACAACCAATAACATCGTGGTAGTGAGGATCCGAACTTGCGACTGGGAGATGACGGCGGTGTCCTTCTATTTTGAGCCCGACCTACCAATTGGGCCTTACCTGGATCGGTTGAGTTTGATCGTAGAGGAGTTGGGCCCAAGAAGACTGCTGATTGCAGGAGACTGCAATGCAAAGAGTACCTGGTGGGGTAGCACCATAGAAGACCTCAGGGGAGCAGAGATGTCCGGGACCCTGGAAGAGTCTGGATTGCAGGTATTAAACAGAGGTGACACTCCAACTTTTGACACCGTGAGAGGTAACAGGGAGTTCACCAGTATAGTCGACATAACGGCGAGCACCGACGACCTGTTGGGGCTTATAGAGAACTGGAGGGTAGACCAGGGTTTGATAAGCTCCGACCATAACACCATTCTCTTCGATGTTAAACTCCGTAAGAGTAAAGGCTTACAGGTCCAGAGAACGACACGTCTATACAATACAAAGAAGGCCAACTGGGATGAATTTATAGACGCATTGGTGCTAGAAAAACATGAACGCAATATTAATATAAATAGCATAAAAGCCTTAAATGACAAAAACTCGCTAGAAAAGGCCGTCGTAGAGCTCACGACAGCGATCACTTCAGCTTGCAGGAAATCGATCCCAGCGAAAAAGAGCGCAGAAACCCTCTCCATCCCTTGGTGGAATGAGGAGTTGAGCAAGCTGAAGAAGACGACGGCCACGTACAAACGGAGAATCAGAAATGCTGCGCCACATCGAAGAGAAAAGGTCGTTGAAGAATACCTGCAGAAGAAAGAAAGCTATGAGTGTGAAGTCAAGAACGCCCGTATAACGAGCTGGAAAAGGTTCTGCGAGAAGCAGGACAGAGAAGGGGTATGGGAGGGGATATACCGCGTTCTGAGGACGACCGCCAGGAGACAAGAAGACTTGGCCCTAAAAACCGAAGAAGGTACATATCTAGAACCCCAAGAATCAGCGGACTTACTGGCCGATACTTTCTACCCTGAGGACCTGGAAAGCGAAGATAACGAAGACCATCGCCGGGTCAGAGAAACGGCAGAGAGAGTAAACGATCGGACAGATGATGACCATCTGGATCCTCCGTTTACCTCGCTCGAGCTAAAGACCGCGATGGGAAGTTTCAATCCAAAGAAGGCCCCGGGAGCGGATGGCTTTACGGCAGACATCTGCAGCAGAGCCTTGGAGCATAACATCGAAGAGTCGCTTGCCCTATTCAATAAGTGCCTAGAATTAGGACATTTCCCGGACATCTGGAAAGAGGCCACAGTGGTGGTACTCAGAAAACAAGGCAAGGATGACTACACAGTACCGAAGGCATACAGACCCATCGGGCTACTGCCGGTGCTGGGCAAGGTTCTTGAGAAGATGTCGGTAGCACGGATCAAATACCATCTCGTACCGAGGATTAGTACTCGCCAGTACGGATTCATGCCCCAGAGGAGCACCGAGGACGCCCTCTATCATCTAATACACCACATCAGAGGTATGATTGAGCTGAAGAAGCTGGTTACCCTAGTGTCATTGGATATAGAGAGGGCCTTCGATAGCGCGTGGTGGCCAGCCATCAGAATCCGACTGGCTGAGGAAAAGTGTCCGGTAAATATCAGGAAGCTACTCGACAGCTATCTCAGCTGCAGAAAAGTCACAGTAAGATACGCTGGGGAGGTAAGCACGCGAAGCACCAACAAAGGATGCGTGCAAGGGTCAATAGGTGGTCCAATACTCTGGAACCTGCTTCTCGATCCACTATTGAAGGGGCTGCATGAGCGGGGAGATTATGCACAGGCATTTGCGGATGACGTCGTACTAGTCTTCCACGGGGATAGGGCTAGCGACGTGCAGCGACAGGCCAATGCCGCTCTCGCCTATGTCCAGCAGTGGGGTGTCCGGAACAAGCTGAAGTTTGCGCCGCACAAAACTTGTGCTATGTTGTTAACGCGGAAGCGGAAGCACGACACACCACGGCTGAGCATGGGTGGGATCGACATAGCAATGTCGAAAGAGATCAAGATTCTGGGGCTCACCATTGACGATCGCTTAACATTTAAAGCTCACATCGCAAACCAGTGCAAGAAGGCTATTGCTTTTTATAAGCAACTCTCGAAAGCCGCGAAAGTTAGCTGGGGCCTAGACCCTGAGATAGTTAGGTCCATTTATACCGCGGCGGTGGAGCCGGTTATTTTGTATGCTGCGGCGGCATGGGCGCCGGCGGCGAAGAAGTTGGGAGTCAGAAAACAGCTCAACACTGTTCAGCGGGGGTTCGCGCAAAAGCTCTGCAGAGCCTACCGCACAGTCTCCCTACACTCGGCACTGGTGCTTGCGGGGATACTGCCTCTCGACCTCAGGATTGCAGAAGCAGCCGCTCTGTACGAGGCAAAGAGAGGGTCATCCCTGGAAGTGCTGGGAGATAGAGAGACTGAGAGTGCGGTGGACTTTGCTAGTGCTCCACATCCGGCGGCGCATATGGGTTTGGAGTTCGTGTGCCTGGAAGACCAAAACCTAGTGGACAGGTACAATGTGCAGCAGGTGCGTATATTCACCGACGGCAGCAAGCTTGAGGGGAAGGTCGGGGCAGCACTTTCCATATGGAAAGGTGAGGCCGAGACCCGATCCATAAAGCTGAGTCTGTCCGCGTACTGCACAGTCTACCAGGCGGAACTTCTAGCGATATGCAAAGCCACGGAAGTGATTGCGCGGGGAAAGGAAGAGAGTTATGGTGTGTACAGCGATTCGAGGGCAGCGCTGGAGACGATCGCCAACCATCACTCTCTCCACCCCCTGGCGGTGGAAGCACGGAAGAACCTGCGAGGGGCCTTCATCCAGAACAAAGTTGTATCTTTGTTCTGGATCAAGGCGCACGCGGGACTTCCAGGCAATGAGCGGGCCGACGAACTGGCCAAGACGGCCGCTCTGACTTTGAAAAAGAGGCCCGACTACGACGCTTGTCCGGTCTCGTACGTAAAGAGACTTCTGCGGGAGAGTACGATTAACAGCTGGGACCAACGCTATCGCGAGGGGCAGACCGCCTCCATTACCAAGATGTTCTTCCCAGACGCTAAAATAGCATACAGGACAGTTAGGAAGCTGCAGCTGACAGGCCCACTGACCCAGATTTTCACGGGGCACGGAGGGTTCGCCCAATACTTGAACCGTTTCAAGTGCAGGACGAGCCCTTCATGCATCTGTGATCCCGAGGCCGAGGAAACCGTCCCTCACCTGCTTCTAGACTGCCCCTCCACTGGCCTATACAGGTATAACCTAGAAAACAAAATCGGGACAGCATTAAATAAGAGCAACTTGCACAAGCTTCTCTCGTGCAAGAGAACAAGTAAAGATTTTGTGGAATACTGCCGAAAAATTTGTGAGGTAGCTATAGGTAGGAACAAGGACACTGGGTAGGTTTGCTTCACCTATAACCGTAGCTATAGCGCTGTAAGCAAACTAATAACTTGAGTGTCCTTGTACCTAGTTGTACCTAGTTAGTAATCGTAGGTTAAGTTAAGTATGTAAATGTTAAATATGTAATATTGTATAAGAGATTGTATAAGATTGTGCCAAATACTGTTATAATAAAACTGTGCTCCTTTTTCCCCGCTCCCAAAAAGTAGAATAATAAATAAATAAAGAAATAGATAAGAATAGTATAGTAGAGCTCAATGGCCAGAGCCGAATAGACGGGCATCCCACCCGCAAAAGTATAAAAGACGATGTATGAAAGAGTAGTATGAGGAATGAAAGTACGAGAGGTATACAAGTGAGAAATGGTATGAATGAGAAAGCGAAAAAATAGGCTCCGATTATGTTGGAGGTGCAGAATTAAAAAAAAAAAAAAAAAAAAAAAAAAAAAATCGACGAGTTAGTAGCCTCAATTGACGCCGAAAAATCGTTGAGCATCTTAGCCCGTGACACAAAGGTTTGACGCGCCGCCTTAATATCCATTGTTAAATGTGAATCTACTCCACCAATTGACAAGGAAGTAAAAACGTAATAAATCGAGTCAAATATCGACCAAGAAAAATTTACCTACTAAAGTATTGCTACAATACAATCGGTCTTAAACCTACATAAACTATAATGTAAACAACTACGAAATGAACTGACTAAAAGTAAACAAACAGTCGCGCCGACTGACGTTATTAAATAACAAACAAAGAAATCCTAATAGCACTAATAGCACAGTCGCGACGACATAAACAAATCAGTATCTATACTGAACAGATAACTTAACCTACTTACGGTTATTACCAGTGGTCGGAGTAGGTATATTGATTTTAGATACTTGCGTCATGATATCATAACATGGACATGCATTTCTTCCGGAATGTACCGGAGTTTCCAAAAATTTGGTAAATAGAGTAATAAAATAAAAAACCATATGTAAGCAAACAAAATTGTTTATTGTTAATACAAATAATCATTATTACAGTTTTATTAAAAATAATTATTTTTAATCCTCATCGGTTACAAGTTCTACATTTTGATTTTCTGTCTCTATACAATTAAAATAAATAACTATAATTTTTTCAATATTCTCTAATTTTAAGCTATTTCTTTTAACATCTAAGATCCATTTGTAAGTGGAAAATGATCGTTCAACATCTGTAGATGTCAATGGAGCGAATTTGAAATAAAGTTTCTGATTATTTGCTACGCTTTTTTCAATACTCTCGCTGTATTCTCTAATTGTATCTAAATCTGGATTTCGTTCCATAACTGATTCTATTTTATTTTTTATATTCTCATTATTGCACTCGTTAAGCGTAGCCCTTACTTGATCAAATACTAAAAGTGAATCAGCTAGAGATAAATTTTGTTTTTGTAACTCTTTTAGGGCTAGTAGTATAATAGAGTAATTTTCTTCAATATATTTTAAATCATTTTCTAAATTTTGTTTTTCCAAAATGTTTTTTGCGTTTCGTATGGCTATAGCATCAGAACTGCTCAAGCAGGATAAAACTTCTTTTATTTTATCTAAATGTTGAGCGTAGTAAGATGCTGCCTGTAACCAAGTACCCCATCTGGTAATGACTGGTTGCGGAGGCAACGGTAAGTCAGGATATTTTTCTTTTAAAATGTTTACCCTACTAGGAGCCTTTAAAAATACTTTTTTAACATTTGATATAAGAATATCAACATCGTTGTATTCTGACCTTATCTGCTCACTTACACGATGAAGAGCGTGCGCCAAACATGTCACATGCTTCATTTCAGGTAAGTAATGTTTTAAATTTCGCCCTGCAGATAGCATGTACGCTACACTGTCAGTGCAAAGCATTAAAATATTGTCAACTTTCGCTTCAAAAGTGTTTTGCCATAAATTTTCTAGACATTGCAGTACAAATTGTGTTATTGTTTGTCCATTTACTGCTGTTAGCATTTTACAAGCAATCAAATAAGGCCGGCCTGCACTATTACTAGGATGCAATGGTTTTATTAGGAAATTGACTATGTATCGACCAAAAATGTCTGTTGTCTCATCCAGCGATATCCATAGTTTCTCATTTTTATTAGTTTCATAAATCGAATTGATTTTATTCCTATAAAACTTCTCCAAATAAACTTTTCGTAACTGTGATTCGTCAACCACTTTACGATTGGTACAAACGCAACAACAAGTACTGCACATATATTTCTGAAAAAACTCTTTGAACGCTGGATTTTTCATTTGCGACCAAGGAATATTGCATAGAATCAGGAACTTAATGAGGTCAAAGTAAAATTCCTCTTGCGGTCTCTTAAATTTTCCTTGATGTACAGCGCCTTCAATGTGTTTGGTAATGTTGCCTCTATTCACAGCTTTCAAATGACTTTCACACTTTGTACAGTATATAGTGCCACTAGCGTTATCGTAAAGTAGCTCAGGATAGTGCAATAACCACTCTTGCACTGTTTCAGCCTTGACCTTTGCCATATTTATTTATATCTCACCTAAAACAATGATTTAAATTTACAATATATACATACACAACTGTAAAGTCGATAATGAAATTCTGTTTCATATAAAGTGTTTTTTTTAACTGAAGCGGTGATAGCCCTGCGGTGTGCGTACCGGACTCTCATGCGCTGTGATGATTGCTATAATATATACAATATATAGTATCGAAAGCATCCAAAGCTCTCGGATTTGTCATGCGTAACTCGAAAGAATTTACTCAGATTAAGACCTTAAAAATTTTATACTGTACGTTTGTTCGTAGCAACTTGGAGTATGCGTCTCAAGTGTGGAACCCAAGATATCAAACTTATATATCACGAATTGAAAACATTCAAAAAAGGTTTATCAAGTATCTTTGCTTTCGTTCCAAAGACCGGTATGACTCAACGCAATATCTTGGTTTTTGCAAAAGACATCACCTACTTCCTTTGGAAAACCGCCGTGAAATTGCCGATATTTTGTTTCTACTGAAAGCTGCGTCTGGTTACATTGACTGCCCGGATCTACTGTCACAAATATCTCTCAGAGCGCCTACTAAGCTTCTTCGGTTTAGCCCGCTTTTATATCTGCCCCCTTCCTCTTCCAACTATAGGCAGAACACGTATATCTGGCGTGCGAGTAACAATTTCAATGCCTTATCTAATAAACTTGATTTTGACCTTTTTAACACAAGCGATGCATCGGCGAAACGGCTCATGAGCCAGTTATTTTTTGAGTAGTTTAGTGAATAAGTTTAAGTGTGTGTTTTTCTTGTTAGTGCATCACATTGTTATTAATTTTGTTTTTATTAGTGAGGACCTATAATTGGCTTTCTGTCACTATTTTTAAGTTTTTAAGTTGTATCATAGCTGTTGGTCTTCCTATAAATAAATAAATAAATAAATAAATAAATAAATAAAGTGATTTTTTTAACTGTTTCCAAGTTCTAAAACCTTCTTAAATAGTGAAAATAATTAAAACTTACCCGTACAAAAACAACTTCAAATGGGCCCAATCCAAGAGTAATAAATCGATGTCCGTAGTTATAAGCCAAATTCGTCGTTTTAAGTAGATTTCAGAAGACAGTAAACAAGCCAGGGTCAAGTCAAGATATTCACAACACATAAAATAAGCGCACTCCACGAACCGAAATAAGTGAGTGAGCCACTTGGTCTGGATGTCGGTGCGAGCGCATTGTTTTCGAACAAACAGTCAATGAGTCATCCTGGATACTTGATTCTAATTGGTCAGATGCGTTGAGCATAGAGATAAGAGGACAAAAGACCCTGTTTGCCGGATGTCGTGTGTTGAAATGAATATTATTATTATATCATTTTATACATGCTTAGGCTTTTACTCCAACACTTTTACTACAACAAGGTTTTTACACACCAGTCATTTTTTACTATTAAATTCTGGTCATCTACGCCACTAGCAGCATAGCGTTGAGAGTATTGATACATTTTTAACTAGTTTCATGTAATAATTTCGATGTTTCGGTATTTTTATCATAATAATCCGGAAACTCGGAGGAGTATCCATATTAACATATACGTTTGATGTCAGTGACCTTAATTCAATATACCTACTCCGACCACTGGTTATTACTCAATGTCCATATTAGAGATGGCGTTAATGGTTGAAAATATTTATTCGTTAAAAGTTAATTGATAAATATTTTTAACTGTTAATTTAAATGGTTGAAAATATCAGTTAATAATTTTATCGAAGTAGTAACTTTAAACACATGTACGTTAAATTGAATAATTCTTTTAAAGTGTTACTTTAAAACTATTCAAAGAACTTTCCTTCATACTAATTTTAAACATTAATAATTATAGACTATATTGTATAATATTATAGATGTGCCTCTCATAGAAAAAAAGATGGGATAGAGAGATGGCGCTAAAAATATATATAATATTTACAAAAAACTAGTTATTTTTTTTTGTGTATATTATTATTGTAAGATTGATATAAACATATTAAAAACTTATAAATGAACATAAAATTCAAAAAAATATTAAATTATTTTCGAAGGATCGAACTTAGGCTTTCTCTATTCTATCACTACTACCGCACGATACGTCGTCATAGCCACTAGGCCACCGAGCTTCTTAAGGAGATGACAAAAGTTATGGTTATAAGTAAGTTACTAGAAAATAACTAAAAGTAATTTATTAATTTAAAATGCTATTTATACTACCGCCATCTAGTGACATTATATGGATAACTAATAATTAGTAACGGAGGTTCCTCCTACGGAACATGGCGCTGCCGTATATGACTTTTTTTTGTAATTATTCAATGTATGGAAGATTCACCCCTCTTTAATAATTTTAGTTCCTATAAATATAATTCTAAACAAATTTAAATACAGAACTTAACTTAAAAAAATCAAAGAAAAAATAATTAGAAATTAAAAACTAAAGACCTATAATTATAAATATATTCTGCAACATGCAATGTTGTCCTCTTCACTACACTTTTCAAAATGACTTCAAATTTCTGTATGACGTCTTGGCATTTTATTAATGTTCAATGAAAACCTAATTACCTTCTTACTTAATCAACTAAGAACTGTATAAAATTAATTAACGTCAGCTAACAACATCGATTTTGCACTCGAATCGCCACGCAATCCTATCTACACAACGATCAACCACCGACTGCGCTAAACAATAAAAATATCATATCAAAATATCAGTTTAAAATATTACATGGCGAACGAACGATAAATCGTAATAAATAAAAAGACTTTTATTTCTATAGCAAAAGAACATACAATCGAGTGCATCCAAAATTATTCAATAAATGACAAGTTGAAAAAGAATAAAAAACATATCAAAGAAAAATGTGCTTTAGCTAATAATAGTTAGGGGTCAATTTAGATTTGACGTCAACTGATAGCCGATGTCGTGTCTCTGTCGCTCGTCGTCTGTCGGGTGCCTCCGCGGTTCGCTCGGCGCCATTCGCCGCGCGCGACGTTAACTAATATTTTCAACCATTCAACTGATATTGTTAATTTCAATTATTGAATGTTAGTGATATTTTTTTTTATTAGTTTATTTTAATGGTTAATGAATATATTTATCATCTCTAGTCCATATGTCTTCTAGTTAGGTACGTTGTTCGTGAGCACCTGAGTCAGCTGAGTGCCGTGAGCCGTAACACCCGCGAATGCACTGTCACACACCGCCTTCGTTACCAATCACTGATAGCACACGCACACAACCGCGTATCGCGTCGATCGCCGCCGGCGCCGCTGTGTGTGGCTCGGTGTCGTTAGGTATCAACGGCCCAGGTCCCGGGCCGCCCGCTGCTCCGTCGCCTCGATGAAGCAGTAGGTACTAGTGAGATGCTAACAGGACAGCCGCCTCGTCGTCCGTAGCTCGCCTCGTCGTCCGTAGCTCGCCTCGCGGTGTTATGCAGCTCCGTGTTGTTGTGTCGCTTCGACGTAGGTAAACAACCGCCGCTAATTGCCGTGGGTCGCCTCGACGTAATTAGGTACTGTAGTTATTGCAATTGTGCGATAAAGCGCAGCTTCGCTTCAATTAACAGATCGCCTCGATCGTCTTATGCGCAGGTTGTATCTCGACTGAATGAACAAGTAACAATAATAAAAAATGCCGCTTCGCTTGCAGTAATGACCCTCTCGGTCGTATTAAGGCGTAATAAGGTCCCTTTTCGTTTGTGCCTATTTGTTCGCACTTCGTGACCTTATATGGCGTGGCCGCTGGCGCTTCGCTCCTATTGG
Source organism: Eudonia mercurella (assembly GCA_963082485.1). NCBI lineage: Eukaryota > Metazoa > Arthropoda > Insecta > Lepidoptera > Crambidae > Eudonia > Eudonia mercurella. The sequence goes on from OY720046.1 coordinate 13,980,407, forward strand.
TCGAACCGTGTCGCCTTCCTAGCCGCTGCGCGTAGGTACTTTCGCGACGCTGTTTTGCATTAACTATGGTTCTGATGCCGCTGCTTCGCGATGGTGATGGAAGCTTCTTCTGTCACCTGGCTCCCGGATTCCAGTTTCAGGTTCCCCTCATGGGCCACCAAAAATGTTCACACCGCAGCCGAATCCAGTCCGGCTGCCCCTCAACAGCCGGGTAGACGTTGTTGGCTGGCGGTGAGAGCCTTGCGGGAGGTGGATAGGTTCGGACGGCGTCAGCTGGCCGCAACTTCTCCTCGCCGTCCCGCGTGTCGTAGGCCGGTCGCGGGTTCTGGGTTCGGGGTTCCTGAAGGGAGGGGTGCCACAAGTGCCGCACTAATAAAACACTGTTCACGGTCCAAGTTGTATTTACGCACTAAGGTCACAATGATAATTAGGTATCACAATGGCGTCTACGCCACGCGCCTCGCTGTTACACCCGCGCCTCGCGGTTATTTGTGTGAACTTAACTTTCACAAGTATCGCGTCGATACAAAGGTCCTAGACCTACAGGTAACACACCATGTCTACTACGTAATGGCGATACCTCCGATATTACATTAATGCCAGCACGCGCCGCGACGATGCGTTCTGCCAGCTCCTTTCGGTTCGCAACAGCAAGATGAAGTGTCGCGGATGCGGAAGCGCATCCCCGCTCGGTGGTTTTTGACGTTAGTAGTGTCGTGTCACGTATGCGTTCTCACTAGAGAGGCGCAATACATCGATTTTGCATGAACAATTACTATGTAATTCATTAAGGGTTACACCTCTTGAGGCTATGTCAGCTAGATTATGTGACGATACTACATGAGCCCAATGAGTATTATCAAAACGAGATAATATGAGAGACACGCGGTTACCTACGAACGTGGTCCAGTGGCTGGGATGACCACTTAGCCAAGCAAGCACAACAGTCGAGTCCGTCCAGGCATGGATGTTACAGTCGGGAATACTCATTACTTGTGCTACTTCAGTAACTAGCGCAGACAATAAACAAGCTCCCATCAATTCTAACCGCGGTACGGATTGCTGCTTCACTGGCGCCACTCTGATTCGAGCTGTAATTAAGTTTACTTTAACCAGTCCATGTGCATCGATCACTCTGACATAAATCACAGCGGCATAGGCAGATATGGATGCATCGCAAAATCCGTGCAGTTCGTATCGTTCAGTAGACATCGTCATTTTTGGTTTCAACAAATCGTGGAATTTAAAATTTGCATTATTCAACAAGATTTTCTCGGTACGTTTGCCATTCTCTAAGTAACTCAGGTGATAACTCTTAGTCCCAACCTAATCCAGAAAGCCAAAGCTTCTGAATGAATATTTTAGAGACGACGACACATGAAGACGCCCAACCTAATGGATCAAAAATGCGTGATATGTCTGAAATAACTCTTCTTTTGGTAATTGGCTTTTGCTGAAGAGGAAGTTTTACTGAGTATTTAAATGTATCAGTTTCACGATTCCACGAAATCCCTAAACATTTTTTTGACATCATCCATCTTAATATTTTTTTCTTCCTGATCCTGCTTTATCCTTTCCCTTTGATCCAGCTTCTCCTCTGATATTTTGTGATTTAACTCTTTATCACTACTCACCCATTTTTGCAATTCAAACCCTCCTTTAGCAAGTAATTCCGTCATTTCCTTTTGTAGAGTAATCCCTTCATTTATCGATTGACATCCTGTCAATAAATCATCGACAAAGAAGTCCCTTTTAACCCTATCACGTATTTCTGGATATTCGCTACCTTCATCATCAGCTACTTGCTGTGAAGTTTTTACTGCAAGATAAGGAGCTGATGCTGTGCCAAAAGTAACACGTAATAATCGATACTCTTACAAGTCAGAATCGGGATCATCACGCCATATTACTCGCTGAAAGTTGACATGTTCAGCTGCAACCTTAACTTGCTTGTACATTTTAACTATGTCAGCACAGATGATTATGGAATGCATTCTCCACCTGATTACAATGTGACGTAAAGGTGATTGCAATGCGGGGCCTACCAATAAGTCATCATTTAGAGAAACTCCATTTGAACCTTTCATTGAAGCGTCGAACACTAACCTGACCTTGGTTGTAGACTTATCTTCGCGTATGACAGCATGATGTGCTAGATAAACAGCCTTAGATCTAGATGTTTCATCATCGCAGTCTATACGTTCCATGTGCTCAAGGTCTAAGTATTCATAAAATGCTTCAGGATATCTTACTTTGATCTCTAGTTGCTTTTAAAATTTATTTTCAAGAAGTAGAAATTGATTGATTGCGAGTTCTTTAGAGCTACCATATTGACATAGTGGATCTTCATGACGAAAGGGAAGGTTGACAACATAGCGCCCACTGCTATCTCTGCATGTGGTTGCCTTAAATATTTCCTCACAACGTTGCTCATCTTCGGAAAGAATTTAATTTTGATGGTTGGGAACGATAGTTTCTATCTCCCAAAATTTATGAAAAAGTTTTTTATTATCAGCCTTATTACAAGACCTACTAATGACATGGTGACAATGAACATTGTTTGATCAAATTTAGTCTGACCCGATAAAATCCAACCTAAAACTGTGTTTTGGGCAATTGGTAAACCTGGCGGCCTTTTGATCAAGCCTTCCTTAAGAACCTGACCATACACCGCAGCACCCAGCAACACATCGATTTTATTTGGTACGTGGAAGAAATTTGATGTTGATGGCTCGCCTTCTTGTAACGCTGTCCGCACTGTAGACACTGCTACTTCATTCTCAACCGCTTAGTTAACTGAATTATCAATAGCGACTAAGCTTGATATTGATTTGGAATGCAATAAGGAATGATGTTTGCGTTTGCAAATACGACAAGTTGAATTTTGGCGGCAGTATTTGATGGAGTGGTTGGACCCTAAACAAATTAGCTATTTTATGGCTATCCTTACAAAAAGGTCAAGAAATTACAGTGTTACTATCAGTGTTAACTACATGCATAACTTTAGACTTAGAATTAGAAATAACATTTTGCCTTGGCTTATTAAATTTCGTATCCAAAAATTCAAGTGCACGAAATCTGGCTTCTAAAAATTCTTTGAACTCTAAGAACTCTGGTAAATTATCATTAGAACTAATTTTAGTTTCCCACTGCTTACGTAATTCGGGATCAAGTTTAGAAATAATTATAAAAATAATAATAATATCCCATGTGCTTATGTCTATTGACATTTTTTAGGCCATTCAAACATTCAACAGTGGTATCTAACAAATTCTTTATTGAAACTGATGATTCTACTACATTTGGTTGACTCATTAACCCGTCCCGCGCTGTAGGTATAATTAGCGGGCCACCTTACGTACGACCGTGCGTACATATGGCGCGCGAGGACTTAAACGTTTAAGTAAACAATTAGCCAAAAACCTTTTATTGTCGTATCTACTAACCAAAACCAACCAAAAATCTACGACCAAAATCACCTATTGCACACTGATGATGCCTTGAACATGTCTTGCGATGTCTTATCTGACCAGAGCATGAATACGACTTTACGTTCTCCACCAATGGCAGGAGCTATTGAAGGTGTTGCTTCAAATGTTACGATGGATAAGATCAGTTCACTCCTGGATGAAAAACTGAGTGCCTCGTTGACGGTGTTTATGGAAAACTTCCGCAAGGCATTAAGGGACGATGTTCGAGAGCTGGTTCACACCGAAATTGAGTCTGCTCTGAAAAACATCAAAGAGGACTTCACTGCTACCACGGATTTCATATGTGCGGAACAGAAGTCGTTACAATCCGACATAAAAATAAATGCTGACAGCATAAAACAACTTGAGCATGAGAACACCAAGCTCCAGGCGGAAGTGGCTAAGCTCAACAGTCGCCTGACTGGAATTGAGAAGATCTCACGTAGCTGCAACATTGAGTTACAAGCGGTTCCAGAACGTAAGAACGAGAACACGTTAACCATGCTAAAGAGGCTTTGTGACTTTATAAAGGTTCCTTTAGAAGATGGACATATCAGTGCCTGCCGTAGAGTCGCCAGACTTAATGCTACCTCTAACAGACCACGAAATATAGTGGTGACATTCATCACGCCACGCATCAGAGATCTGGTACTATCTGCGGCTCACAGGTATAGGAAAGCTCAGTCGGGTAGGGGTTTAAAATCCTGTGACCTGGAAGTCCCTGGAGAGAGTATCTTCGTCACCGAGCATCTGTCCCCGGAGCAAAAAAGCTTGCATGCGGCGGCAAGAAGAGCAGCCAAAGAACAAGGCTTCAAATATGTATGGGTGAGATATGGTCAAATTTATGTACGAAAGGATGATTCAGCCGGAGCTATTCTTGTACGTAATTTTGACTCTCTAGCGAAATCTCTCTACATCAATGAGACTGCAATATTTATATTAAAATTTTGATAATTTCATCGTTATTTAGTTCATCGTATTTGGTATTTGCTTAGCTTAATTAATGTATAGTGTTTTTTATCAAAATGTAGGAAGAGCAAAGTCGAAATTAAAAGATATTGTTATAAATAGTCTCAACAATGATTACGATATTATTTGTCTTACGGAAACCAATTTTGACAGCAGTGTTTACGATGGTGAATCCAATCCAATAGGTATAATGTTTTCAGACGAGACCGTGAAAATGCCTGTTCTGTGAAACAAGCAGGGGGAGGCGTGTTAATTGCCATTAAAAGCTGTATCAATGTAGTACGTCAGACCTCTTGGGAGAGTAGAGTGGAGGATATTTGGCTCACAGTTCCTGCATATGGACCTGGTAAACCTTCTCTTCACATATGTCTTTGCTACTTACCGCCTGACTTACCAATCGCTGACGTTACTGCGTTTCACATTAACAGCCAGAGGGTGATTTTAGGCTCGACGTACGGAGACGAATTTCTTATCTTGGGAGATTTTAATTCTGCTAATATCACGTGGGAACAGAGCAATACATCACCTCACCTTATTCCGTCAAATCCTCGTGATCGGAAAGCAACTTTTCTCATGGAAACAATGCATACGTGTAGTCTAGTACAACATAATTCATTTCCCAATAATAACAGTCGGTTCCTTGACTTGGTTTTATCTACATTACCTGCTTTTTCCGTTGCAGTGAATGTGGCTAAACCTTTCTGCCGCTTGGACGGCCACCATTTAGCATATGAAATAGATATTGTTAGTGTCAATACATCAGACAGGCCAATGAAACCCAAACCTAGAAAACGATACAATTTCAATAAATGCGATTATGTCAAGGTGCGATCCGATTTAAGCAGTGTTAACTGGGAGGAGCTTTTATCAGTGGCAGATGTTAATACTTGTCTAGATATATTCTACAATAAAATTAATGAAATTATAACGCGTCATACACCGTATACTAGACCCTCTTCTAACACGTATCCCTCTTGGTATAGCCCTGCCTTGGTTCGTTGTACTAAAGAAAAAACTAAGATGCACAAACGCTACAAAATGTATGGAAATCATCGTGATTATGACACTTTTGCACTGCTTCGTAGTAGATGCAAATTGCTTACAAGAAAGTGTTACAACATTTATCTCTCGACAGTTGAGGACGCGGTACATGATAACACAAAATCTTTCTGGCGGTATATTAACGAAAAGAAAGGTAGAGCTTCCATACCTGAAACAATGACTTACAATGGCAGGACTTGCCACGATGGTCAGGAGATCTGCGAATTGTTTTCTAAATATTTTGGCTCAGTTTATAGCTTACCTAGGGAAATAAAGGAACAAACAAATTTACCTGTGTTTACGCGTGAACGCAGCCTTACGCGCTGCGGTTGGCAACACAGGCGCAGCGGTTGGCATCACTGCGTTGAAAAGCTACGCGTTACCTTCCTTTTACGATTCATGGCGACGAGAGCATCCATTTGCATTAAATATGTAATAACTAAATAACCAAGTAAATTAAAGTTTTGTTTTTCATAATACTACGTGTTGTTTATGTTCCAACGGTAACATAAAGTGGCGACCGTGACAGGACACTGCAATCAAGAATTAGAAAGACGCCAGCGAAGCGCCCCTTTTTGGGACGACACGCGGACGCCTGCTGCCGAAGCTCCATGAGCTGCAATGCGAGTGACGCTGGAACCGAAAAATTAAACAGAAACGGTGATGGTGTTGGTAGTGGCGATGATGCGAAAACACGCTGCAAGATAAAGAGGTCGTTCCGAGGGAAGTGTCACTTTAATTTTGTACTTATTACTAAACCTTTTTGCAACTATTATGTGTTAAAAGAGTTGTCGAACCTATAAATTATATTTATTAAGATACCTATTTAGCAACTATAACTGCGTATATGCCTATAACCTACCCTAAATTTAATGCATACGCCTATGGTTTTAAGTTGCAATTCCTTTTATCTTATTTCCACGAATGCTCTTTGAGGATTTCACGCCCGCTTCCCAATTTCACGATGCCTATCATTACTATTAATGCCTATCATGTGTCTATAAAAGCAGTGTATTATTTGTAAAATGAACGCGCGTGCTATTTCACGCATTTGCACGTGGCCTGTCATTTGAAATGTTTGGGGAGTGCCTTTGAGCGTGCCTTGATTTTTTAGCGCTGATTGTGCCTTCGTTACTAACGAGCTATTATAAAATTTACTTGCTGACAGTTTCAGCGTCAGCAACGTTGAAAGCGCATCATATGCGTGAGTAAGGTTCGATTGACCAACATAACATGCTGCGCCTGGTGCCGACTCTTGCTGATACAGCGGCCGGCGTCAGGGCAGTCTAGTCGTGCTCAGGGGTGAGCAACCAACGGGGCTCCGGCTGACCGCGCGCTGCATCGATCCAGAAGTATTTGGTTGGATCTGCACATTTTATTTGCTTAGTTCGTTGTTGGTAATTTTTTCTATTCTACAATGGCTACGGCTAGTGATAGTGACAATTCTATTGATAAAAAAGATGTTTCCCGCCTTATTCGGCAACGCGTTTCTATAAAAGGGCGTCTAACGAAAATGAAGGAACATATTGAATCTATGTATTCAACGGAATCCTTTCAGTTAAGTGCTATTCAAACGAATGAGTTAACTATTCGATTAGAGAAATGTCAAACATTATTTTCCTCATTTGACAATATTCAATCTAAAATAGAAAATTATTGTGATGATTTAGATCATCAGCACAGCGAAAGAGATTTAATTGAAAACAATTTTATATCATTAATTTCTAAAATTCAACATTTAATATCTTCTAACCAAAAACAAGATGTTGATAATTTTAGTGAAGCTAAAAGTAATGTCTCAGCTTGTCATCGTGACAATATAAAATTGCCAACATTTAAACTCCCACTATTTGATGGTGACTATACCAAGTGGCTCGAGTTTAGAGACACTTTTGACTCTTTAATCAATTCCAACGATGCTATTCCAGCTATAAGCAAATTTCACTATTTAAGATCATCGTTGGAGAGCAGTGCTCTTGTTGTTATTAAGTCAATTGAATTTACATCCAAAAATAACTCAATAGCTTGGGACTTGTTATGCAAGAGATATAATAATAAAAATATTTTAATTAACAACCATTTGAAGGCATTATTTTCATTGGAGACATTGAATAAAGAGTCATATAAAGCTCTGCGATTTGTTATTGATGTTGTGACAAAGAATTTGAGATCTTTGGACACATTAGGATTACCCACCGATAAGTGGGACGCCTTGGTTATATTTTTGGTTTCTTCAAAACTGGATCCGGTTACTAATTGTAAGTGGGAAGAGCATAAGGGAAACCTTTCTAGCTTGCCTTCATTGAAAGAGTTTTTTCAGTTCTTGAGAAATAGGGCTAGTATTCTAGAAACTACTCAAAGTAGTAATAATGATAACTCTTTCTATAGTCAAAGGAGAGGTGCACATAGGGGCAACTCATCTAAGTCCTTTAAGGTATCATTTGGAGATGCTAATAATTATTTTAATACAACCACTACTGATGGGCATTCTTGTGCTATATGTGATCAAAAACATTTTGTCTATAAATGCCCTAAATTCAAACAAATGTCTATAAAAAATAGGCAAAAGGAGGTAAATCGATTAAGGTTGTGCTCTGTGTGTCTAAGGAAGGGACATGGTTCTTTTAAATGTCGTCTTAAAGGTTTTTGTCGCATATGTAATTTTAAGCACAATACTTTACTACATTTAGATAAACAAAACCCTGGTACAATTGATGTAGAAAATCTACCAGTACCTTCTTTACCTATCTCGCTCTCAGTAGCCTCTGAAGGTCAAGTACTTTTGTGCACAGCTAGTGTTGAGATTGTTACTAACAATAGAGTTTATAAGGCGAGAGCCTTACTTGATACTGGTAGTCAGTCTTCATTTGTGACTGAAAACTTAAAACAAGAAATAGATTTGCCTAGTAAAGACATAAATCCTATTAGTGTGTCAGGTATTAATAACGTAGCTTTCGATATAAAGGAACGTTGTAATTTAAATATTAAGTCTTGTTTAAGTTCATTTAATATTAATGTGAAATGCCTAGTTGTTCCAAGGATAACTAGCTCATTGCCATCTAAATATTTTAATATCAAATCTCTAAATTTGCCTAACAATATTGAACTGGCAGATCCTCATTTTAATAGTCCCTCCAATATTGATATTCTTTTAGGAGCTGACGTCTTTTGGGATATTGTAGGTTCAAGGCAAATTAGGTTAGGAAAATGTAAACCTATCTTGCAGCATTCCTATTTATGGATGACTTATTTCTGGCCCCATAGGTCATGTACAGTTAGAAAATAAACAAAATATTAATTGTAATTTTAGTAAAGAAGTTCACGAGACATTAAAATTATTTTGGGAAATAGATGAATTCCATGATGATAAAGTTTCAAAGGGGGGTGAAGAAAATTTATGTGAAACACATTTCATTAATAATGTTCAAAGATTACCTAATGGTAGATTTTCTGTTAAGATTCCTTTCAAGGAAGAGCCCGAGAAGACACTCGGTGAATCATTTGTGCAAGCGAAGATGCGATTTTTTAATTTAGAAAAAAGATTACATAAGTTACCTATAGTTAAAGATCAGTATAAGAATTTTATTAAAGAATATCATGATTTAGGTCATTTGACTGAAGGCTGTCTAAGTTTAGAGTTATTTCTTTGGAAGACCGGCGCAAAAGATACGATCTCCTTTGTTTGCATAATGCATAATGCATAATGCAAGTATTGATGCCCCAGATCTGCTTGCATCATTGAACATTAACACAAGACACAAATCGCGATCTCCTAACACTTTCGCAATACATACTATAAAAACAACACGTCTTATTTTAGCCCTCTAGTAAGAATGTGCCGTTGTTATAATGAAATGGCGCGTAGTAGCAAAGACATTGATATTTATAACGCCAGTTTCACACGATACAAAAAGTTTGTATCGGACGTCTTTAAAAATGAGCAGTCCTCTTCTTCTCCTTAAACTCAAAATCATTGTTCAGAATATTTTGTTGTGTATTTATTAGTGTTTAAGTTATAATGTTATATATTTTTTTAAATCATGTTGTGTACACTCTTTTGGATTATTGTCTAGCCTTCTCAACTTATTTGCGTAACTACTATAGATTGTATTGATGGCAATCTGTCTGTGTACCTATAACTAAATAAATAAATAAATAAATAAATAAATACTATTCAACAAAGACCAACATTCATCATAATTGGCTGACGTGACTGGTGGACATGTCTCAAAAGTTGATCTGTTTTACCTGACAATAATCCCTTCAAATAATGCATTTTTTGTACATTATCTAGCATTGTATTTTTGTGAATAAGAGATACAAACAAATCCCTAAAAGTTGTCCACTCCGCGTACTGACCGGAGAATGTTGGAATAGAAATCTTAGGTAATTTGACACAGGTACCTTCATTTGAAGGTGTTTTAGACGAAATCTGACCTCCCGATTGTTTCATAAAATAAGCAAACATTTCTTTCAATTCAGATTTGTAAACAATATACAATTCCTCGGTGAACTCATACATATCTTTGGTAAAATATTCGTCTTTAGAATGAGACTCAGTAACTAATTGAACAATGTTATCATGATTACTTACGAACTGCCTCCATTGATTTTCCAATGACTCTAATCTCGTTTGTAAGTAAGATATATTATATACAACAATTTATTTAATAAGACAATGTGAACTATTCAATGCTAACTTCCAATGATATGATGAAATTGCTTTAAATTTTACAAGTATTTTAAACTTCAGCAACTCGCTATAAAATCAGGCATAACAAAAGGTCCTCCAAGCTAAACGTTCTTGGTGTCATATTAACCGCTATATAAAATGCCCTAAGAGCAAAACGTCCACAATTGAAATAGGTTGCTAGTTTTCGAAGCAAAAAGTTATTGTTGCTTAATGTTTGCAAAGTAAAACCTACTGAGAGCAAAACGTCCTCAATTTGTGTCGTTCTCAAAACGAACACAGAGGCTGGAGTCAACCATAAGGGCTCGCACCGACTTGTTTCAACGTGAGCCTAATTTAAAAATCAGAGTCAAAATAATTTAAAAGTTTTCGCAAGAGATCTGGGTATTAGGCAGTGCCAACTGACGACGCTGAAAACCGATGACGGCAGAACTGTCACGACCAGGTTCGATGTTATGGGAGAGGTCGAGAAGTTCTATGGACAGCTTTACACATCCACACGGCCACCTGTACAAAGCTTAGCTAAAGACCCTAGAGCTAAGTTAACCCGGCACTATACCGAAGACATCCCAGACATCAGCCTGTACGAGATTAGTATGGCTATCAAACAGCTCAAGAACGGCAGGGCACCAGGTGCTGACGGAATTACGGCCGAGCTTCTGAAAGCAGGCGGAAGACCGGTACTCGTAGCTCTTCAGAAGCTATTTAATTCCGTCGCACTAGGGAGCAGAACGCCAGAAACGTGGCACGAAGGTATGGTGGTACTGTTCTTGAAAAAGGGCGACAAAACCCTGCTGAAGAACTACAGGCCCATCTCACTTCTATGCCACGTCTACAAGCTGTTTTCGAGAATCATAACGAATCGTCTCGCACGCAGGTTTGATGACTTCCAGCCTATCGAACAAGCCGGTTTCCGAAAAGGCTTCAGCACCATAGACCACATACTTACGCTGCGGCAGGTTATACAGAAGACCGAAGAGTATAACCAGCCTCTTTGCTTAGCGTTTGTGGACTATGAAAAAGCCTTCGATTCGATTGAAACATGGGCCGTGCATTGAAACATCTCCAGCGGTGCCAAATTGACTACCGGTACATCGAAGTGTTGAAGCGTTTGTATGAAAACGCCACAATGTCAGTCCGTCTTCAGGACCAGAGCTCGAAACCTATCCAGTTGCAGCGAGGAGTGAGACAGGGAGATGTGATATCTCCGAAACTGTTCGCTGCTGCACTGGAAGATGTTTTCAAGCTTCTGGACTGGAAAGGACTCGGCATCAACGTCAACGGCGTATACATCGCTCACCTTCGATTTGCTGACGATATAGTGGTCATGGCTGAGACCCTGGAAGACCTTGGCACAATGCTCGGTGACCTCAACAGAGTCTCTCAACAAGTGGGTCTTAAAATGAACATGGAGAAGACGCAAGTTATGTCGAACTCACGTGTCGTACCCGCTCCTCTGAAGGTTGGGGACTCTGCCCTTGAAGTTGTGGACGATTATGTTTACCTGGGACAAACGGTCCAGCTAGGTAGGTCCAACTTCAGCAAAGAGGTCAATTTTTTTTCAATTTTCAATTTAATTATTTACTTAGATAACAGAGATCCAATTATGGTTAGTAACAATGTGCACTTAATATCTTCTTATCTTAGTGGGGCCTGCTGAGGTTTCCCTCTTGCAGTAACACTTCGACCCATCGGGATCTTTTGTGCAACCCCGTCCTTTCACTCTTCTTCCTCTGTAAAGATGGATGCCATAAGTTTGGCCACGTCCTTAAGAGCGAAGAGCCTGAAGTCCTCCGGTCTCGGATAAGCCGACCCCAGGAGTCCCATTCTTTTCCTAGCCAGAGAGTCGCAGTCACACAGTAGGTGCTGCATTGACTCCGTTTCCTCTCCACATGCCCTACACAAGTTATTTGTTGATAGGTGCATTCTGTGGAGCATTTGTTTTGTGGCATAGTGCCCTGTCAAGGCACCGATGGTTAGTCGGGCCTGCCTTCTACTGCCTCCGCATATGAACTTACTCCGTCCTAAGGCGTTCTCGCCTAGGAAGGATTTGGAGTGTTTCATACCCGGCTGCTCTTTCCATTCGATGCCGTGCCTGTTTTTGATGTAATCTTTTAAGGCCTTGTTGATGGTACTTGGTGCAAGTGCCACGAACGGCTCAGGACCAATAAGCTGGGTCTCTGAGCCCTCCCTGGCAAGTGCATCCGCCATCTCGTTGCCGTGGATTCCCATATGGCCTGGGACCCAGATCAATCGCACCTTGTTATGTCCACCTAGCTTGTTTAGAGCTTTGGTGGTTTCTAGAACAAGGCCAGAGTTGATTCGGGGCGATATGAGTGATTTAAGCGCTGCTTGGCTGTCACTCAGGATGAATATATTGCGCTTTTTCATAGCTAACTCTATATTCTGCTTTGCACATAGGAGAATTGCGAAAGTTTCAGCTTGGTAAACAGTGGCAAATTTTCCCATGCTTTGACTATGCTTGAAGTCGTTGTTATAGACGCCTGCCCCTGTACCCGACTTCATTTTTGATCCGTCGGTATACCAGATTAGGCTGTCTTCATCCGGAGACGGTGGCCCTCGTTTCCATTCGTCCCTGGTTGGAACATAAACTTTAAATTTCTTTTCGAACATGAATATGGGGGATATTTTATCGCACCCCATTTCCATGATCCTGTCAGGAATGTCACTTGTTTCCCATTTAGTGTGTCTAGTCAGAGGTTTAGATGCGTCCCACAGTCCGGCCACCTTTAGTCTATGTAACGCTTTCTTTGCCTCTGTTTCTATTACGATGTGCAGGGGTGGAAGGTCTGTGAGGACCTCCAGCGCTGCCGTTGGAGTGGTTCTAAAGGCACCAGTGACCGCCAAACAAGCTGTTCTCTGAAGTTTGCTAAGAGCATTCTTACAGATCCTCAGCCTGGTTCTGGGCCACCAGACGATGCTGCCATATGTGAGGATCGGTCTCACCATCGTCATGTAGATCCACCTAATGATTTTGGGGTTGAGTCCCCACGTCTTGCCATAGGTAGACCGACACATGCCAAAGATTCTGTAAGCCTTGGCTACGGTCGTGTCTACATGCTGTTTCCAAGTAAGTTCTCTATCCAGCGTTAAGCCTAGATATTTCACTTCCTTGGACCAAGAGATCTGGGTACCATAAAGTGTTAGGTTACCCAGACCCGTAGTGTTCCTCATTCTTGTAAAGGGGATGGCTGTTGTTTTCCCCGGGTTTACAGAGAGGTGATGGGCATTGCACCATTCCTCCAGCAAACCCAAGGCACATTGCATTAGCCCCGATACCGTTGAGGGAAACTTCCCACTGACTGAGATGACCAGGTCATCCGCATAACCAACCGTATAGAATGGTCCTTTATTCAGCCTTACTACGATTGAATCAACCACAAGGCTCCACAGAAGGGGCGAGAGAACCCCTCCTTGCGGGCATCCTCTGGTTGTTCGTGCAAGTAGACTGTCACCTAGCAATTCAGAGTTGATAATTCTACCCTTTAGCATGCATTCGATCAAATTACAGATCGGTAGTGGCACACCATGGTTCTTGGCTGCAACCTTGATGGATTCAAAGGTAGTGCGATCAAATGCACCTTCGATATCTACGAAAGTGCAGATGCAAATCTCTTTGTTTTCCAGCGCAAATTCTGCTCGACTCACCACATGATGAAGAGCAGTTTCTGTTGACTTCCCTGCCTGATATGCACATTGAAGTCCATGGAGTGGGAATCTTTTCAGTGGTCCCGCTCTGATATATTTGTCTACCATTTTCTCTAGGGTCTTCAGGAGAAAGGATTGTAGACTTATAGGCCTAAAGGCTTTGGGTTCTTCGTAATCTGATTTTCCCGTTTTGGGTATGAAGATTACCTTAACACGCCTCCATGTTCTGGGAATGTGTCCAAAGGCTATGCATGCTTTATACAGCCTGCAGAGATGGGGTCCCAGGATGGAGGCGCCCTGTTGTAGTAGAATAGGATAAATGTTGTCAGGCCCTGGTGCCTTAAACGGTTGGAAACTCCCCAGCGCCCATTTGACTTTACATTCATCTACTACCCTTTTCGCTATTATCCAGTCATATTTGGAGGTTCTTCCCTGCTGTTCCCTCCAGCTGATTGGATCATGATCGTCTTTGATGACTTCTGATCCAGGGAAATGAGTGTCGAACATAACCTTCAACGTCTCACTCCCTGATTCTGTGCGTACTCCATTTTCATTCTTTAACGTGGTTAATGGAATCGCCTTTGTTGTAGAGATAGCCTTGGTTAGTCGCATTGCTTCCGGAACAGATTGTATCTGGTCGCAATGTTTCCTCCAGGCAGATCTCTTTGCCTTACGGACCGCACTACTGTACCGCGTTAAGGCCTCCCTGTAGTCGCTAAAGTCGTTCCTCGCTTTTGCTTCGTTGAACGCCTGTCATGTGGCTCGTCTAATTCGAGCCAGTTCCGGGTTCCACCATGGTACCCTCCTTGCCACTGATTTCGTCTCTGGGCAGTTATTTTGCCAGGCCGTCCTCAGTGCTTCTGTAATTCTGTCAGCTTCAAACTCTATGTCCAAGGCTGAGTTAAGTTTACAGCAAGGACCATCCAGCTCCATTCTGAGGTCCTTTTTGAAGCCCTCCCAGTTAGTGTTCCTGGGGTTCCTCCTATGCACAGTTTCTATGGTCTCGCCTAGTCTGTACCTAAAGCATATGTAATTATGATCGGAAAGAGAGATCTCATCCGACACATGCCAGTTTGTGATGTTCCTTACCGCTCTGTTGTTAGCAATAGTTACGTCGATCACCTGTGCCCTGCGGGCGTTGACAAAAGTAGGCTTGCTACCTTTATTAAGTAATTGCATGGGTGAACTTACCAGATATTCCAGAAGTTTCTCCCCCCTTTCATTGGTGTCTGAGCTGCCCCAGACGACGTGATGAGCATTCGCGTCGCAGCCGATGATGACATCTACGTTTTCTCGGCTGCCGTAGTTTACCAGTTCCCGTAACTGTGGTGATACTGGGTCTGCCTTCTCGTAAGGGAGGTAAGCTGACGATAAGATTACCGTTTGCTTAGTCCCCCCCTCCCCTGTGTGGATCCTGACAGCTGTCAGATCCCTGTAACAGAACTTGATTAAAGGCATTGCATGTAGGTCATTTCTGACATAGATGCAAGTCCTCATGTCATTAGTGGAACAGTTATAAAATAGAGTGCCAGGAGTTCCACCTAAGCCTCTTATTAGTCCCCCATAAAGATAGGGTTCCTGAATTAGGGCAATATCAAATTTATTCATTTTAAGCTCGCGTGCCAGAAGGGCAGTCGCGGCCTTGCAGTGGTGCAAATTAATTTGTACGCACCTTAGTCCCGCCATTTCTGTTTTTTAATGGCCGTCCTCCGAGCAGTCCTCCCCATCCATGTTCGCCTGTGCGCCCAACGGGGAGGACCCTCCTAGAAGTAGCTCGCTTAGGGCGAGCTCTCCCAAAACGTCTTCGGATCTTGGGGAGGAGATCCCACCACATTCCATTGGTGTCATCTCCTCCCCAACATCCTCTGCAGCAGCAACTGGAGCACCCAGTTCTGGCTGCACTTCTGCCACTAGTGCGCTTTGGGAGCACTCACCCCGAGTCACTCCTGCCACGCCCGCACCTTCACCATCGCCTTGGGCATCGACAGGCTCTTCCGTAAGCTTCTCCTCTAGGAGCTTAAAGACGCTCCTGTCAACGCCCGTATTAAGGCAATAGCCCTTCGCCTTGATGAATGCTGCAGAGGCACCATCCATCAGTATGACCCTCCGTACTGTCAGACCCTCGACCTTAGTGTCGACGATCTTCCAGCCCGAGGTTTTCAAACCGGGATGACACCTCTGCATCATTCTCAAGACCCTACCTGTTTCAAGGCGGCTGATGTTTCGGGACTTCCATGCCATCTTTACTGGCTTTGGAAGGTCCTTGGCATCAACCACCCTGAGCAACACGCCTTCGACGGTAAGGCCGTCCTGTGCTCGAAGCCACTTCGCCGAGCCACTCCCTTCACATGTGAAGAGGATGGCTCCCGACGAAATGCTCCCCATATTAACTATTGGGAGAGGGTCAGGTGTGGCCTCCAGCAGGTCCCAAATGGTTCCTTGGATGGCAACATAATGACTCTCCCCCAGCATAGTTGCCGGGTAGTCATCAGCAATGATAGCCATCTTAAAGGCACTCACTGCTCCCGCGTAAGACCCGTGAGTCTTGACGCGTTTAGCATCAAGCGCCGCCTGGCTCTCATTGCTGATCTCCCTCAGCCGCTTAGATCGTTCCACCACAGCCTGCTCATCTTCGGCTTGCTGCTTGATCAGCTTCGCCCTACGCCTGCGGTGGCCCGATCTGTGACCTGGCGTCTTGCCCTCGCTCACCTTCTCTACATCAGACCGAGGACCACTTAATAACTATGTTAGTACATTTTAATTCAAAAATTCAATACATCTAATAACAATTAATAATAATAATAATAATAGTAATTAATAAAGTAAATGTCATTTTATTTATTTACTTGTCAGTACATGAACCATACAACAATGGTTCACGTACTGACAATCAAACCTGTTCGCAAACATGTTTAGGATGCTGTTGGGGCTACCCCGAGCCCTGCGCACCAGGGATGTGCACCGTTTTCGCATGGTTGTATAGAAACAGTCCACCCGCGACTCGGCGAACATCCCCGATGCGCTACAGTGCCGAGGCAGCCCCATCAGCACCCTAAACGCATTATTATATTGTACACGAAGGGCGTTGTACTGTTTCTGGGTATATGCCACCCACAGGCTGCAGGCGTAGAGGGACGTACAAAATGCCCTAAATAGAGTAATTTTGACGCCCCTCGAACACCGTGCGAACCTGCGGGCTATCATATTGGCCCTTACAGACAGCGCCCTTCGTTCTCTTTCTAAATCAGCATCGTCTCTCAGGTCAGAGGTTACCAAGTGCCCGAGATATTTAAATTGTTCCACTCTTTTGAGTTCTGTATTATACAATTTAATAGCAGGTATTGTATCTGGGCACTTCCCTCTGGCCCGAAAGACCATACATTCACTCTTTTTTACGTTATAGAGCAAACCGTGACACTGTGCATACCGTTCACAAATACCCAGCAGCTTAGATATCCCACAGACAGAAGCACTCAGCAGGACCATGTCGTCCGCGTAACTGATATTATTAATATTAATTCCATTAATATGGCAACCGACACGAGTCCCGCTGAGCTCCTCTATCAGCGCATTCACATACAGATTGAAGAGCCGCGGGGAGGTCAGCCCCCCTGCCTCACTCCACACTCCAATCTGTAAGGCACTCGACCACCGAACAACGTTGACCTGATTTAAATACCAGTACTTAAAGATGTGAACTAGTTCCTCTGGCATAGATAGACCACTTAGTTTTTGCCACAAGATGTCATAACTTACCAGGTCAAACGCCCTCGAGAGGTCGAGAAAGCACGCATAAATCGGCGTACTACGATCGGC
Source organism: Eudonia mercurella (assembly GCA_963082485.1). NCBI lineage: Eukaryota > Metazoa > Arthropoda > Insecta > Lepidoptera > Crambidae > Eudonia > Eudonia mercurella. The sequence continues at coordinate 13,998,062 of OY720046.1, forward strand.
ATAATACTTGATGTAATAGCTGTCTCAGTAGAAAGGCCCGCTTTGAACCCAAATTGGTTGTCATGAATATCTAAGTATTGATCAAGCTGTGTGTTTAGCAGGCCATCCAGCACTTTTGCTAGTATAGTTGCTAGTGATATCGGTCTATAGTTATTACGGTCACTTATGTCACCGGTTTTACTCTTTGCAATTGGCACCACCACAGTCCTCATCATGTCCGCAGGTAAGTAAGAGTGTCCAACACATAAGGTGAAGAACATAGCACGTACCCGCGGCAGATGGATGCCAGCATGTCTAAGATGTTCGATGCATAGGCTATCATGGCCAGGAGACTTTCCTCGTGACATCAATTGTATAGCTCGTTTGACATCCTTCGCTGTGAACCTGGTATTCATCTCCTGCCCATGGACTCCGCCCACATCAACAGGCTGTGGTGGTCCCAATGGCGATTTTACGGTGAAGTGGTCCCTAAACATGTCCGCAATATCCTTTGAGTCACTTAGTCCATTTATACTAATGGGTAAGCCGGGTCTACTATTCAATCGTCGAATCCAATTAGGCTGGGCAGGGTTCGGTAAGTTACGAAATATCTTTTCGTCCCATATACCGCGGTGTCTCAAGACGAAAGTCTTTGACCAGTGTGTGTTGCCAGTGATAAAATACGGAACTGAGACGTTGTCGCTCACTATGGGCCTTATCAGAAGGCTCAAGGTCACTCAAAGAGCAATGGAAAGGGCTATGCTCGGGGTTTCTCTGCGAGATCGAATCAGAAATGAGGAGATCCGCAGAAGAACAAAGGTAACCGACATAGCCCGAAGAGTTGCTAAGCTCAAGTTGCAGTGGGTTAGTTGTTGCAGTACCGGAAAGCGCAGTGTGGGCAGACCTCCAACAAGGTGGACCGACGATCTGGTGAAGGTCGCGGAAAGCCGCTGGATGCGAACAGCACAAAACCGGTCGTTGTGGAGATCCTTGGGGGAGGCCTTTGTCCAGCAGTGGACGTCTTTTGGCTGAGATGATGAAAGTCATAAAATTTTCAAGCACGGAAGAGATTTTATCTAAAGAGGTTTTATAAGTGGCAAAAACAATACATTTGCATGAAAGAGCTCATTATGCGTTAATCTCTATATGATTTTATGTTATTTTCCGTTAAAGACCGTTTGAACTAAGGACTACATGAATTGAGGACGACTTGCTCCTTGGCCGTTTTCCCTTTGAGGTCAAATTATTCGATAGACGTTTTGACTAGTGGACTAACTCATTCTAAAGACATTTAACCTGGAGGACCTTAGGATCACGAATGGGGCATAGGTTCCCCGTCTAACTACTCTTCGCTTAACTATTCTAAGTCTAAACTACACTAAATTATTCTAAGTCAAACCAAACAATATTTTTCTAAGTCCAAACTACAAACGACATTTTCTAAGTCCAGTAAATCTTCAACTTGTAATTTCTTCAATCACTAATAATATATTTAAATGTACTTAAAATACCTGCACTGGTAATATTGTCTTCCAATATACGTCACTCGTGACGTCACACTTTACCGTCTCGCCGCTTCCGCCACTTCCGCCGCTACCACAGTGGCTCCTCAGGCACCAATGGTTGTCCGTAGACGCGGACATAAAGAATAGCTTCGTTCCAAAATATGAACTTTACCAATAAGTTTAAACCAATGATGTTTTTGTTATCCGCATAGCCTCTTAAGGGTTCCGGCGTTAAGCTTTCATCGGCTTTCACCCGGTATTTGATAAGCTCCTTCGGCAGGTGCCCCATATCCTTGCCTTGCCGCTCCACGTAAGGCATCCACTGCAGCTCGGCTTTGGTGCGACTCAATGCTTTTATCTAAAACACCATGAATACATTTTAGTATAAAGTTTAATATGTTACGTATTCGTAACATATTTAACATTTATCACTATAGTTTAATATATCTATATGAAAATTATGTTGCGAACAATTTACAATAAAGAAAAGTCAAAGTGTTGATTATTTTCGGCGAGTTGAATTGAGCCACGATAGCATAGTTGGTAGTGCACCTGACCCGGCATATCATAGGGTGCAGGTTCGAATCCCGCTCGTGGATTTTTTTTAAACTTTGTCTTTTCTCAAATATTTATTATTATCATCAGCTCGGCCAAAAGACGTCTACTGCTGGACAAAGGCCTCCCCAAGGATCTCCACAGCGACCGGTTTTGTGCTGCTCGCATCCAGTTATCGCTCGTAAGATATTAATAAAGAATAATATAATACTTACTTTCAATTTAACGCATGTATAATCCGAATAAATCAAATCATATACGGACAGCTGAAAACCAAAAAATATATTTTGATACATTATTTTGTCTTATAATGGTATTATCAGTTTATGGTCTCTATAATTATTAGAAAGAAAAAAGTAATTATTAGTCCCAAAAGACTTTTTTGCTAAAGTGACTTGTCAGATATTTTACATGTATATTATGTATATATATTATGTATATATATTATGTATGTATATTATATTATTAATTAAATAATTTAAAGCTTTAACGATCATGTAGAATAATGACGATTGAAAAAGTCAGATATGGCGATACAGTTATTCAATACATTTTTTTTTTATTTAAAATCTAAAAAAAGTTGTACACTCATTATGTCTCTAAGACAAAAATTTAAAATAAATCTAAAAAAGGTTTAAAAAGTGTATGTACCCTGTAGACTGCTTGTCCATACCCATACTTAGCAACTATCCTAGTTCTGTCAGCGTACACCAAGATATTAGATGGGTCGTCGCACGCAAGCATCGTTTTTTCAAACTTGTCTCCAACTTAAAACAGAAATACTTGTTTAAAACCGAGACAAAATAACGAATTTATTTCTAAAGAGCGAACTGCGACGAGCCTTAGCTTCGACAGGGTGGAACTGCTACAGAGGCACTTCGATTTTAGCGCTTCGCCGCACACTCCAGCGGAACGCTCGCTTCGCTCGCTAGGCTCGCGAGATTGGTTCATGTCCGTAAGGCTAAGGCTAAGGCTAAGGCTAAGGCTAAGGCTAAGGCTAAGGCTTTTCTCCTCTCAACATCCTTAAGACCTACAGCGAGCATTTTATATTATACATAATAGCTTCAGACGCCGGCCTGAGTTGTCTAGTAGCACCTACGTTTATTGATGCAGTGTCTGTCGAACTTCAGACTTTACCGTTTCTTCTTATACAGGATGTTTGGTAATATATGTATAATCCCAAAATATAGTCATGCAACCAAAAATAAATAACACCGTGGTAACATACAAAATCATATTTATGAAGATTTACTTTTCCAGTCTGTGTGGTGCCGGGGATAAAAAATTGCACCATCCCATTTTATTCCGTGGGTGTCGTAAAAGCCGACTAAAGAACCATTTCAGAGGATGGGTAGCAGCATCTCTCTGAGGTTAACTCTCAACTTACTGCGATCGCCAACCCGCCTGCCAAGCGTGGCGATTATGGCAAATCGCCTCATGATGCACACCACGAAACACCGGCCCTTAATACCCGGCAGCCCCGCTCGCCCTAGCTACGGTAGCGGCCAAGGCAGCGACGGAGCAGTGGGTGCTAAGAATCTCCGGCAGAGACCTGGCTACCACCAACGACGAACTCTAGCCCTGGCAACATTTAACACGCGCACATTGCGGACTGACGAGAAGATTTTTAAACTGGAGGAAAAATTGAGCAAGATACGGTGGGACATAGTCGGATTATCTTAAATCCAAAGAGAGGGGGAGGACTCGATAATCCTCAAGTCTGGTAAATACCTCTATTTCCGGGACGGCGAACAACTGTCCCAAGGTGGTGTCGGGTTCATAGCCCACAAGTCCGTCGTGAACAACGTTGTCGAGACCGGGAGTGTGTCGCCTAGGGTAGCGTACCTTATACTCAGAATAACCAAACGGTATTCGTTGAAGGTCATACAAGTTTATGCTCCTACTACGACACACCCTGATGTTGAGGTGGAGGCTACGTATGAGGACAACTCTAGAGCCATACAAGCCTCCAAAACTCATTACACCGTTGTCATGGGAGATTTTAACGCAAAACTAGGCAAACGAAGCGGTGATGAGATGAGAATGGGCCGATATGGGGTTGGTAATCGGAACTCCCGGGGCCAACTGCTGGCGGACTTTCTGGAAAGGAAGGGACTCTTTATGATGAATTCATTTTTCAGGAAGGCGGAACACCGCAAATGAACCTGGATGAGTCCTGATATAGTGCAACAAAAAACGAGATTAAACAAAGAATTTAAACGGGAATTAACGCAAACTAATTAGTAAAAAGGTATCATACCTTCTTTATACCCGACCTTTCGACCGACTTAAAACGGCCGTGGTCACGAGCTGACAGTCAGGCTGACAGGCCTTTGTCCAGCAGTGGACGTCTTTTGACTGAGATGATGATGATGATGACTTTTCTATACAAAAACTAAAATTAATTTTATTACATTATATTTGTTCAAACGTAACATGTGTTGACTTCTGTTTCGTTTGGACCATGAGGTTACCAACCAAGAACAATGTATTAGCTAAACCTAGGGTTGTCACTTTGCAATTTTACTAAGTGTCATACAACCTTAAAATGTCTGCCATATGGTGTTTTTAGGTATGATTATAATTTTCCCGAAACGACGCGAGGTCCACCTGTCACTTCGTCCGAACAACGGGTTCTTAATAAGAAGGTTGGTAAACTGGTGCTCTACGACCTCCGATGCACCAACACACGCTCGATTAAACGAGCAATTGAGCAAAACCGGGGTCGAAAGTGTTTGTCCAGAGAAGCCACTCGACGAAGATGACTACGGCCAGTGGAGTAGTCGTTGCTTCGAGGCCAGAGGTTCTTTCAGAAATCGAAAACTTTTACAGCCAGTTATACGCATCGCATGCATCTCAACCTGATCCCGAAAATGAAGATACCAGAGCCACATTGACCCGCCACTTTACCAAAAACTTGCCAGAAATCAGCCAAGGTGAAATTGAGATAGCTCTTAGGCAGCTTAAAAACGGAAAAGCTTCTGGCGAAGACAGTGTTACATCTGAGCTCCTCAAAGCAGGCGGTAAACCTATATTAAAGGAGCTCCAAAACATCTTTAACGCCGTTCTTTTCGATGAGAACTCCTTAGACGTGGAGTAGGAGTGTCGCCGTGCTGTTCTTCAAAAAAGGAGACAAGACCCTACTGAAGAACTACCGACCCATTTCGCTCCTAAGCCACGTCTGTTGCAAAGCCAAGCTGTTTTCAAGACTCATCACAAACCGCCTTGCGCGCCGACTCGACAATTTTCAACCGCCAGAGCAGGCCGGGTTTTGAGGAGCATGTGGAACCATGGACCACATCTTCACGGTGCAGCAGATTATACAGAAGACCAAAGAGTATAATCGGCCCCTGTGCTTAGCATTTGTGGACTATGAGAAGGCATTCGACTCTATCGAAACCTGGGCTGTTCTAGCATCCCTGCAACGATGCCAAGTCGATTGGCGATATAACCAAGTGTTGAGGTGTCTGTACAATGCTGTCACCATGGCCGTCCAAGTACAGAACCAGCAGACTAAGCATATCCCCTTGCATCGAGGTGTGAGACAAGGGGATGTGATATCCCCCAAGCTGTTTACAAATGCATTTGAGGATGTGTTTAAAACGCTGGACTGGAAAGGACGTGGAATTGACATCATCATCGTGGCCGAAACGTTGCAATATTTACGGTTCATGCTGAACGGTCTAGCTGATTCTTCTCAATGCATCAGTCTCCGGATGAACTTGGACAAAACCAAGGTTATGTTTAACGAACATGACATTCCAGGACCGATTGCAGTCAGTGTCAAAGTCAAAGTAAAAACATTTTATTCAAATAAACTTACGAAAAGTGCTTTTGAATCATCCATACATTTTTTTACCTACTACCCATTCAGGGCGTCTATTTTTTTAGCTGTGGAGAAGAATGGGCGCTAGAAACTCCACAGCTTTAATAGAAGTAACGACATTTACGTATGGCGTATGGCTAACAATGTCTACCTCGGGCAGATTTTGCAATTGGGTAGAAACAACATCCAGAAAGAGGCTAACAGAAAGATACAGCTAGGCTGGGCAGCATATGGGAAATTACGTCACCTATTCCACAAAGTCTTAATACAAAAGCTTTCAATCAGTGCGTCCTACCGGTCTTGACATACGGAGCCGAAACGTGGACACTCACGGCAGGACTGGTTCACAAATTGAAAGAGCGAATTTCAGCGAGCTATGGAAAGGGCTATGTTCGGAGGTTCTCTGAAGGATCGACTTCGGAATGAGGTGATCCGACAGAGAACGAAAGTAATCGACATAGCCCATCGGACCAGCAAGCTGAAGTGGCAGTGGGCCGGTCATATTAGCCGCAGAACCGACAATCGTTGGGGTAAACGAGTTCTCGAGTGGAGACCGCGTATCGGCAAATGTAGTGTAGGACGCCCTCAGACTAGGTGGAGCGACAATCTTTGCAAGGTGGCTGGTAAGAGCTGGATGAGAGTAGCCGGGAATCGTGCTCGGTGGCGTGCACTTGGAGAGGCCTATATCCAGCAATGGCTGATGATGATGATGATAATTTTCCAGAGTCTTTTACTCTGTGCCCTATTGGCCATATTCGGGATTACACAGGTGATACCAAACACCCTGTATACTACAACAATTTTTTGCTACTATTCTATGAAACTGCTTAACATTTCATATAGGCAACCTTAGTGAGGGATTGGGTTTGGTAGAGACTTTTATTTGTTACTTCTTCCGTATAAATGGAAATCACTACAAGGAGAACGAGCTATTAACGACCACGCCGGCCTTATGCGTATTAGTGATGTTAACGACTGCTAATGCAGCCGGTGCTAAAAGCTTTTTATATATCTTACTGATAAGCACAGTGCCTTCATCACATCTGATGTTAAGTGATGATAAGGCCGATGGTGGAAGCGCACTTGACCCGGGATCCTAAATTACTGAGGCACTGGCTATCTTATGTCTAGCAGCTGGAACACAACAATGCTGCAAGCATTGATGTTATGCCGACATATTTTCGATAAGATAGTGGTAGCTAGTCAGGCGGACAAACAAGTCCTGCCATCAACCAAGGGAATCGAACCCGGGTCCTCTGGATTTAAACTGGTGGTCTTACTAAGCCATTAGACCACAATTACATGCCTTCCGAAATACGGTGGAGCTAGAGATGATAATTATGGTTAAGTACTGACTTAACCGACTTACAAACTTTAATGTTGATAGCGTCCTTGTCGATCCTATTGACTTCGTAGGGGTCCTTGTTGTCGATCTTGGTGTTGGAGGGGAACGTGTAGATATTATTGAGTGCGCCACCTTGCCACCAATTGAATGGTAGTGAGTCCAGAAGCACATCGTTGATCATATCTAGAACAGTTCAATTTGATTTTGAACAACTGTAGGTTTTTTAAAAGTAAAAGTGAAAATTCTACTTTTTATTTTAAGTGCTAATTGCTGCACTGAAGCTGAATTAAATATTTATAAAATATTTATAAATAAAAAACAGTGAAAAAAAAATAAAACGCCCACCCGATTCAGCTAGGAATCAAACCTGGGTCTTCCGCAATCCGGGCGGTTGCACTGACCGCTGTGCTACCGGGAAGGCTGACGTAACCGTTGAATTTTGTCACTGCTTTTTAATTTTTTTAGTGCTTATTGCGGCACAGTGCCATCTATCCAAAGGTTATTGCAACCGATGGCTATGCAGATTCATCTTTGCAGACGAAATACCACAACTCAAGCCGAAAAGGTCTGTTGGATTGGATGGCATCCCGCCTTATATCTTCAGGGACTGTCGTTCAATATTGGCTGAGCCGTTGCTTTACATCTACAACCAATACCTGAAAACAGCTGTATTCCCGGAAAGGTGGAAAACTACCCGAGTCGTGTCGGTACCGAAAGGAAGCCCGAAAGCGAAGGTCGATGGATACAGACTTGTTGCAGTACTTTCAACACCTGCCAAGATTTTTGAATCTGCAATTCATACCAACCATTCATGCAGGTAAGCGCGCAGCTTTCGAACGCCCAGCATGGATTTCGACCAGAGCGGAGTACCACTAGTAATCTGCTTGGCTACATGGCTGATATTGTACCTGTAGTAGACGGTGGGGGGCAAGCCGATGCAGCATACTTCGACTTTAAAAAAGCATTCGACTTGGTCGATAATGACGTACTGCTGAACAAGTTGGCGGCAATCGGTTGCACTCCTCACTTGCTTAATTTTTTTGCAAGTTATATGAGAGACAGGCAACAGTATGTGGAATATGCAGGTGAAAGGTCGCAACCATACTTTACCAGGTCTGGCGTAAGCCGGGGTAGTATTCTCGGACCTTTGCAGTTAATTTTGTTCGTAAATGATTTGCCTAGGGTGGGATGCAAAGTGTTTATTGTTTGCTGATGACCTAAAACTGTCCCTAGCTATAAAAAACCGGAGTGACTGTCAAAGGCTACAACAAGACATAGACAGGGTCGTAACCTGGAGCAAAGAAAACTTGTTGCAATTTAACACCCTAAAGTGTGTCACTATAACTTTCACTCGAGTACACTCGCCTGTCCTTTACGACTACAACATTGACGGGGCTCCTATTGTGAGAGTGAAAGAGGTCAAAGACCTGGGCGTCCGACTTACCCAGGACCTAACATTTCGTGATCACATATTCACTTGCTGTAAAAAAGCTTACAGGAACTTAGGATTTGTGCTCCGCACGGTTAATAGCTTTACTGATATAAAAGCTATTATCGCGGTGTATAATGCATTGGTAAGGAGTCATTTGGAGTGCAACGCAATGATTTGGGCTTCGTATGAAATAAAATATGTAAAAATGGTGGAACGATTTCAAAATAAGTTCGTTCGATATTTATATTTGAGACTTCACGGTGTGTGCCCATTTTAGCCTATTATGTATCCAACATTATTTGTGTTAGGGATGGTGGGGTACAACGAGCTAGGAGTTAGGAGAAACGTCGCCGTACTTCAATATATTTTTAAAATGATAAGGGGTAAAATCCATAATGAAGAATGTTGGAAAGAGTGGCGCTATGTGTGCCGGACCGGTACGTGTGGCGACGCCGCCGGCCGCCGCTGCTAGCGGTGCCGCGCGGCCGCACCAACTTGCTAAACGAGGCGCCGCTGACGCGCGCGCTCCGCACTCTCAACCTAATATAAGAAGGTTGATCTATTCTGCTGTGCTCTGAGCGAATTCACAAGAATTGCGTTGTTTACTGTGTCGTATGAAGTGTAAAGTATATTGTTGTGTATTTTAGTCATATTATTATTATAGCTGCACTATTGTATTGGGTTAAAAAAAAGAAACCTGTAAAGATAGTTGTATGTAATTATAAATAAATAAATAAATAAAAAATTTGGTAACACAACGCTATAATAAATTCTACTTTTTATTTTAAGCGCTAATTGCTGCACTGAAGCTGAATTAAATATTTATAAAATATTTATATTGTTGCAAATTAGAGACCTACCTACAAACTATTGCTATAAAAGCGAGCGCAAGCCATGGGACGGGCCTATTGAACGGAGCTCTCTATTTTGCGCGTTAGGGAAAATTATTTGTAACTTATATTGTTTTTGAAATTAAACTCATAAATTGTGCCGTTACACGTTTCCTTTTTAAAAAAATAACCTCGCCTGGAATAGTCAACATCAGAAGTGAGATAGGATCAACGTTATTCTATCACGCAGGCCATTCTGTTATTGTAATTTCCACGTGAGAGGTGAAAAGGGTAACAATGTTGCTGAGTAAACGCGCCGTCCACGGTGACCGATCGGATTGTGGATGCCAAAATTCAAAATTCAAAATCATTTATTCAGTTTATGCTACAAGTAGCTCTTATGAATGTCACTATGCCATCGGTTCGTAAGTCTACTCTGGGCGGGAGATCTTGTACTGAGAAGAACCGGCAAGAAACTGATAGCATGAGAAGCCAGCCCCCCAACCGCCTAACGCTCTCGCTTTCAATCGCTTCGAAAGCGAGGCCCTCGCCTCGCTTTCTAATATAATATCGAAATATAATATCAAATAATATCGATAGCTATAGCCTATAGCTTTCGATATTGCTTTCATATTGCTTTCGGAATGACAAGATGACGCCTCCTCCTCTCCTCGCCTTCAAAGCGATCGAAAGCGAGAGTGTTACGCGGTTGGGGGGCTGGCCATGGAAGATGCCATTCGCTCTATTAACACAGTGGTAAGACCTAACCAAAATTTTTACGTCTCGAATTTTGACCCTTATTTACACAATATGCCTCCATATTGTTGCGAAGAAGTTGATCGCGCAAATATTTTAAATAATTGGAACGATTATGAGTACCTCTCGCGTATAGGCAATTGTTTAAAGGGAGATGCTAGGCTATAGTTAAACGAGTGGGTAACGACTGAGCGTAGTTGGAGCAATTTTAAGAAGGATTTTAAACCGTTGTGTCCGAAAACACCTGATGTGGCGAATATTTTATTTGACGTGATGTGTACGAATTCCGATAACTACCCTACTTACGCGGACTACAGTCGTCGTTCCCTGCTTTTTTATTTATTCTTTATTGCACAATAAAATAAAATAAAGTACAAAATGCGGACTTAATACCAAATGGCATTCTCTACCAGTCGACCTAAGGGCTAGACAGAAAAATTGGTAAGCGATGACGTCATCCTTGTCTTCGTTGGAGAGACCGGGAGGGAGATTGAAGACGCGGCAAATCCGATTCTTGCACTTGTTGAGGAGTGGGGTGTCGAAAACAAGCTGAAATTTGCAGCTCACAAAACGAACAGCTTAACAATAACCAAAAAGCTGAAGTTCGACACCCCTCGCCTCAACATGAGCGGAAAAGTGATTCAGAGCCGCGATGAGGTCAAACTCCTGGGCTTCACCATCGATTCCAAACTTACCTTCAACCAGCACGTGGCAAATGTGTGTAAGAAGGCGGCAGGTATTTTTAATCACCTGTCTAGGGCCGCTAAGGTGAACTGGGGATCAAACCCGGAGGTGATAAGATCCATTTACATGGCCGCCGTGGAACCCGTTGTGACCTACTCGGCTGCGGCCTGGTCCTCAGCCGCGGATAAGATCACAACGCGAGCTGGAAGCGTTGCAACGGGGCTTCGCGCAGAAAATGTGTAGGGCGTACCGAACCGTGTCACTTAACGCTGCCTTAGTGCTGACCGGGACACTCCCCCTGGACCTCCGGATTAAAGAAGCCCCGCCCTTTATGAGGCCAGGAAAGGAGTGCCCCGGCTGGACCTATGCGGCAGAAACATTAAAACACCACACCCTGCACTAAAACTACCACACCCGGCCGAACACACAACGCTCGAGCTCACGCCTATCACGCAGGACACGCAGATTAATTCACACACGCATGACATACGCATTTACACAGACGGCAGCAAGATAGACGGCAAGGTTGGAGCGGCGCTATCCTTGTGGAATGGTGCCGGCGAAACTAATGCTGTAAAGCTTGCACTGCCGTCATACAGCACCGTGTATCAGGCTGAGCTCCTAGCATTACACAAAGCCTCGGAGGTGTTGTTGAGTAGGAAGAAGATTAGTTTTGGAATCTACAGCGATTGCATGGCAGCTCTCCAAACCGTCACTAACGTGACGTCCCTCTACCCCTTAGCAGTTCACATGCGAAAAAATTAAAAATTAGCATTTAAACAGCACAAAACTAAGCTTTTGTACTGGATCAAAGCGCATGCGGGGTTAGAGGGAAACGAAAGAGCCGACCAACTTGCTAAGGAGGCCGCTGTGAAGTCCAAGAAGAAACCGGACTGAGATCAGAGGTGAATCTCTTGACAAATGGAACGAAAGGTACCTGTCCAGTAGCACCGCCAAGATCACAAAGTTGTTCTTCCCAGACGCCACATCAGCATACCAGATCACCAGGAAGCTGACTCACACACAACTCACCACACAGGCTCTCACAGGTCACGGCGGGTTTTCCTCATACTTGAACAAGTTCAAGTGCAAAGACAGCCCATCGTGTGTCTGTGACCCTGACACACACGAGACACGCCCACACATTCTCTCCGAGTGCCCTTTACACGCTCTGGAGAGGTTGGACATTGAAATACAAACAGGCACAAAGGTGGTACCGGAAAACTTTGCCGCTCTCTTAGCGGGAGATCACAGGGCCATTTTTATAAAGTTTTGTACTAAAATGTTGATATAGTTAGGAATAGAAATAAAAAATAAAAATATGAAATTAGTTTTAATAAATAGGAATAGAATATATACCGTAGTATATATTCAACATTTCAAACCGTAATAAGTAGATAATGGTATATTGTCAATAATTGTAAGTTTTTAATAAAATATTAAGATATAGAAAATAAGGGAAAGATTGGCCCAAAAAGAGAACAAAGCTGGATAGTATAAGATAGAATGAAGTAGAAATAGAAATAGGAATAATCTTTATTCACATTTTTTTAAAATGTAAGAGCATTTTTGTAAGATTTTGCCATTATAATAACATGACTGTGTTGAAAAACTCATTTACCCAAACCTTTTAAAAATAGTTAAGTATAAAATAGCACAGAATAGGCTTAAAACAGGCAGAACACCCACTGCCAAGGAATTAAAGGGATGTAAGAATGTAAAGTATGTAAGGAATGGTATGTATGGAAGTGCGAGAGGCAAAAATGATGGAACTTGTAAGGAACAGTATTAGCATCGAATAGCTCCGATCATGCTGGAGGAGGAAGTATTAAAAAAAAAAAACGGTGCAAACGTGCGCTCGAGGAGCGGTCCGAGGGGGAAGAGGGTACGATACAATGAGTGTACGATAAAAGCCACAATGGTTCGCAGCTGTTAGCGCCCACCTCCAAAAATTTTAGAGGCATCAGAGCGTTCCGAATGTAACAAAGATTAAATTAAATTTTAAAAATTTTTACAAAATCAGTAAAAGTTAGGTACCTAAGTGTGTAAGTATGTTTGTGTGAGTATGTGTGTGTGGTGAAAATGTTTGTGTGTGTGGTGTATTTATAGTGTGAGTGTAGTGTGAAAGGGGGGAGTGTATTATAGGAATTAGGGAGTGGAATCAAACACAAAATTAGCCTCTTCGCCCTACGATGTTAGTCTTGGGATCGGTGAGCAAACCACTAAGAAGATCAGTATATGTCGTTATAAAATAGACATTTTAAGAATAAAGTCATCCAGCGAGTTTCTGTTGTCTAACAAATGCTCAAGAATTTTTCCGTGTCCAGGTATGTTAGTTTTAGTAACCAGTTACTTATATGGATTTTACATTCGCGTAACGTTAGCGGATATACGTTCAGTAATCTGTTTACTTTGTTATATAAGAGGGGTGCGAAAAAATAAAAATGACGTCTAGCAATGGCTAGTCTACAAATTTCAGATTTGCAGATCCGGTCAGATCTACGTATATTTTCTATGACTTCATGATTATAAGTCAGATGGGTGTGCTTGCGTAATACGGTTTGTAGAAGGTAGATTTGGCGAACAGTCAGCACCTCAGTATGTTCATATAATAGAGAAAGTGGGAAAAGAATAGGCTTAAAGCACATTACTTTTAGGATGGCCCTCTGGGCCCTTTCTATTCGCAAGAATTGAGTTTTACCGGAATTTCCCCAGGTTGTAATGCAGTAAGACAGGATTGATTGCCCCAAGGCATAGTAGACTGTTTTGAGCGTTGCAAGATCGAGGATGTATGTATCTGTATGATATATGTTATCAATTTACCCTTATATGTATGTCGCGGATGGAAACGGATTTTGTTTGAAAACGTCGTCTCCGTCCGCCATTTTGTGTGTGGGAGTCAGTGCGCACACGTCCGGCGCAGTCGAGCTCCAGCAGTAAAGTGAGTGCGAGAGTGCGTTTCACAAACTAACGTTACCTCACTGACAAGTAACAGTGACAGATGTCATACTCACTATGCTCCCACTACTCGCTCGAACTACTGACTCAGGGATAATTTCATAATGCCAAGTTATTCTGCCAAGCTATTCAGCCTAATATCGATAGATGGCGTTACTAGTCTATGAAATAACTCCGACATGTAAATCTGGTAATACTTAGGCGCTCTTCAGAAACTCCTGCTACTTTGATCTCCGTATTGCGGCAACTAGCAACTCGCAACTAGCCGTTTCCACTTAACCAAAAGAAACAGCACAGACATAGAAACTCTAGTTGGAGTTTCGATGAACAATATAGTTTTCAGTTGCTGCACGGTGATAGAATCAGTTTCAAATTGCCGCAACTAGCAACTGTCAAATTTGTACCAGTTGTTTCAGTTTGATGGGTTCACAACTGGCAAGCTGTAGACCATTGTATTTGAAACGTTTATTTAGAATCGCGGCAACCGTACACTGGGCTTTTCAGTTGCCGCTTGTGGAATTTTCTTAATTTTTTTTCCAAATTTTAAGCTTAAAGTTATATATAATATGTATAATATGTTAATTATAATCTTAAATTAATATAATCTAGAGATCTGTTTACTTACTTTTAAATATCTTAATTGGTTGCTAAAAATAACTCAATTTTCTTTTAATAATTAATTATAAGAAGACGTCTGTTGATAATAATAGTATATTTTTATTTATTAATAATCAAAAGATGTTTTGTTTTTATTACAATCTTCCTGTTTCGCGTTAGTCACGTTTCCTGCCAATAGTAAAAAGAAATATTATTTGTTTAAAATAGTGCAAGTATTGTAAACTTTTAAGTAAACAATCGCTCCTATTTGGTAATCAGCTTTTGTAAGGTTATATTTATTAAGGTTTTTTAACATCACAATGTTTCGAGTATTCACCATCATCACCAGTGTCCCAGTGCTGGGCGCAGGTCTTTCCTTCACATTGGGATTTTCGACCTTAGCCAGAATAACCCAATTGGTCTGACAAAAGTCTTTAATCAAAGCCAAAACTTTAATGCCTCAAGAGGCATCCTTCACTTGTATACACAATGCCATAGTCTACCGAGGGTCTCGCAGGCGCAGTGACAATCCTGAAGCTTCAGTGTCAGCTTTTATGCCTGTATTCTTTTACCCTTCAGCCTGCAAGATCGACAGCGCTTACAGATGGCGGTGACAGCGGCGCTTGCTCGAGTTCTAGAATGCCTCGGGTCCCATATCTCGTTCTCGACGATGGCGACATGTCACCGCTAGCACCGCTCGCCGCACCGCTGCCCGCTGTCACCAATTAAGGAGACCCCATCACGTAAGCTTATTACAAACCGCGCTCGAGCAACTGGAAGGCCATCTCAAATCCTAATCAAATCAAATCATTTATTTGCCAGAACATTATTCACAGCATAAACAGGTGCCATGTTAATAAAAATTTAAGTACAAATGTTCGCCTTATACTCGAAAGCATGCAAAAATATTAATGTCAGTTAAATGTCAATAAATCTATTTTAATTACCTAATTTTATGTGAGTAGTCACCGGAACTATCGAGCACTTTCATATTCTCGCAAGGAATAAAAACATTTTTCGATTAACCATTTGCGCAGCTCCGATTTGAAGCGATTAAATGGCATCTCTCTCTCTAATACTTTGATTGAATTTATGTAACAGTTTTTGCCATGCATAAAACCTTTGCATGGTTGTGTTTTCAATTTAGTAGGGCCTCTTTGTGAATATTCATTATTTTCGCTAGTCCTTTTGAATAAGTGTGGATGATTTTTTACAAAAATGCCCATCTCCAAAATATCATCATCATCATCAGCTCATTTATGTCCCCACTGCTGGGGCACGAGCCTTCCCTATGGATGGATAGGGAGAACGGGCCATAAACCACCACGCGGGCCCAGTACGGATTGGTGGTTGTTAACGACTGCTAATGCAGCCGGGACCAACGGCTTAACGTGCCTTCCGAAGCACGGAGGAGCTCGAGGTGATACATTTTTGGTCACCCATCCGATGACCGGCCTTTGCGAAAGTTGCTTAACCTCAGTCCTCGCAGACTGGGCGCGTTAACCAGTGCGCCATCGAACTCCAAAATATACATGGATGAAACTGTAAATATTTGCAGTTTTTTTTAAAGTGGTCTACAGGAATGCATTTGACCAACCCTACAGACCGCACGTACACACTTTTTTTATGCCAGGAAGGCTTTATTAACGAGGGTTGAGTTTCCCCATACAAGAATGCCATACCTGAAAATGGAGCCTACACATCACAGCTGTTGCGAGATTTCGTGGCCGTGAGACGTCGGCTACGTCAGCGTTGCTCGAGCTGCTTTGTATAACGTTTACATTATGCAGTCTTCTTATTTGGTGCTGCTGTCGACAGTCAATGCAAAGCAAGTGGTTTGCGGCAGGTATACGTATGGTCACCGCCATCCAGTCGTATTCTGGACAGAATTCTACCCAGTATAACCCAATGACGCGGTAATTACCAAGCTTGGTCTGCAATTGCTGAAGTTAAGTAACTTTCTCAAAGGCCCGACACCGTAAACGTATGGAGCTCCTCCGTGCTTCGGAGAGCACTTAAAGCCGTTTGTAACCGCTGCATTAGCAGTCGTTAACAATCACTGAGGAGCTCGATGGCGCAGTGGTTAACGCACCCGGTCTGCGGGTGCTGAGGTTAAGCAACTTTTGCAAAGGCCGGTCATCGGATGGGTTACCGAAAATTTATCATCTCGAGCTCCTCCGTGCTTCGGAAGGCACGTAAAGTCGTTGGTCCCGGCTGCATTAGTAGTCGTTAACACCATAATCGTAATTCGTCGTAATCACCAATCCGCACTGGGCCCGCGTGGTGGTTTATGGCCCGTTCTCCCTATCCATCCATAGGAAAGGCTAGTGCCCCAGCAGTGAGGACAAAAATGAGCTGACGATGATGAACAATCACCGCTTTTCTTCCTGTGGTTTTCCATTAATAGGGAAGGCTCGTGCCCCAACAGTGACATTATAAAGAACTGGTGATGGTGATATAACATACGGGAGAAGAGTTAGTTTTAAATACTAAGATGTATTTACGTACCCCCATTCCATAATGTCTTAAAATCATTGTTGTTATTGGCGTTATTGGCGTTATTGGCGTTATTGGCGTTATTGGCGTTATTGGCGTTATTGGCGTTATTGGTGTTATTGTCGGTATTGTCGATATCGAGGTCGTCGATGATGGGTATTTGAATAGTTTGCCGAAGGCTGGATTTCCTGTAGTCGCTGATCTGGTCCTGTTCTATGGTTGACTGTACCCACTGCTTGTACGGTGTGAAGTCGATGAAGCGCGCGGGCGCAGCGCACCCTGGCCCGCGGATGCCGAAACCTATCTGGTTCACAAACAATAAGATAATATAAGATAAATACACTTTATTATACACCAAAAATTAAACATTTGACAAAAGAAACTACATAAAGTAGCGATTCATTTTGATAGATTTTAATGTTTCATATATAAAAGCCTTTTCTTAATTGACTGATGTTGTTGATTGTGTAAAATCAAATTGAAAGACATTAAAGAATTGCCCTATCTTTACAAAGCTTTGACCGGTCTTGTCTTATTCTTTGTACGCATGTAACTGATTTATGTGGTTTGTCCGCATACTCGTATTTTTACTTTCTTCTTTATTTCTATATAAATAGTGGAAGTTCCATGCATTATCTTAAAAGTTGGCCATTGTATATATATCTGCTGCCACGGGAAGTGTATTGATTATTATTTTGCAACAATATTCTCTAAAACATACATGAAAATCAGCACTGAGACTATAAGAAAAGTGAGTCATGTTTTCGCTGATGACAATATGAAAGACTATTTCGTATTTGAATTTTTGCGGCTTATCAGCAACGGTAATAATTGGTTCTCTCCCTCTCTCTCTCTTACCATCGTCCAATACTTCGTGGCGTTGGAAGCCAACACCATGCCAGTGTCCCACACGCAGGTCGACTCAGAGCGCTCAGCGAAGGCACACTGCACGTGGACCGGCTGCATCTTGTTTTTCATAAACTATATCACCATAACAATAAAGACTACATTACTTTGTCATCATTTGACGAATTACGCCCACTGTGGGGCAGAGGAATTGCCTCATTTCTCATTGATTGTACACGTCAGTGCTTCGGATGGTAGCTACGTAAAGTCGTAGATCCCAGATACATTATTAACAGTTGTTAACAACCGCCAATCCAGACTGGCGGAAGAATCGAGGATAATCGAATAGAATAAAATATGCTACATGCGTACTCACACCGGCTCTGACGTAGAACTCGTCACAATACTTCTGCTTCACGTACTGCACCTTGAAGATCTGCTTCTCTAATAGCTTATTGTCTATGGGAATTCAAAAAGGTGGTTTTTATATCTTTCTTCATATTAGATGCGAGACGTACACGAGTAAATGTAAAAGTTATGCATTATGTTATTAGGCCCAACAATATTTTGGTGGGTGCTTTTTTTATTTAAATCAGACAACATGGTTCATAGTAACATATACCGTATAGACTAACATACATTTGTGACATTGTACCAATTTTTTTTAAATATTATAGAGCGCATACCGTCAGTGTATCCGATTGCGTAGAGTTGGTCAGACGTGTTAAAAGAGTATTTTGGCCAGCAAATCGGTGCAAATGGAACTGGAAATAAAGTGTATGTATGTTAGACACGAATTATAAAAGTCTTCACTTCTGTCTCAACTTTTGGCATTTGTTTCAAAAATGTAAAGGTTCCTTCGAGCAGGCCGCGCTTGCAGCAATGACGTCACAGACCATTACCGACCGAGCCTTAGGACGGATTACGTTCATATGCGGAGGCAGTAAAAGGCAGGCCCGTTAACCATCGGTGTCTTTTTTTTATACAAGATGGAGGCAAACGAGCAGGCGGTTCACCTGAGAGAGAGTAATCACCGTAAAACCAGAGGTAACGGTCCGGAAATACCGCCACCGAGAGCTAGTTCCACAACACTATAGTTCGAAGCAAGAAATTTCGTGAAAAACGCACAGCAGTAGACCGCCATCCATCAAGGTGATGTGGATGGAATGACAGTCGATTGCGTGTAGTGCGGTGAAGGAAAGCAGCGGCAAATATCAAGCCGAACAATTCTTCAGAATACTACCCATGATATATGCGGTACAATATACAGAGAAACGCAACGTCTCTTCGAAGAGCCAGTGGATCGAACCGACCTGAAATAACCATGTCGTCGACAATTCAAGCTTTACCTTCCAAATGACCCCGAAACTTAACGTCACTTGAAATATCGAAGGAATCGCCAAGGATTCCAATAGTCGGGTTGGTATCAAGGGGAGCTCCCTCGAGTGAAGGGGCACTACGTCACAAAACAAATGGTCCACAGAATGCATTTGTGTAAGGCATGTGGAGAGGAAACGGAGTCAATGCAGCTCGTACTGTGCTACTGCAACTGTCTAGCTAGAAAAAGAATCTGACTCTTGGGATCGGTCTACGTTACCAAACTTTTGGCATCTATATTTACAGAGGAAGAAGAGTGAAAGGATGGGGTTGCACAAAAGATCCAAATGAGAAGTGCAACTGGGAGAGGGAAACCTCAGCAGGCCCTAATGGCCCCATTAAGATAAGATAAGAAGATAAAACCGTGTACTCGTGCGTAGCGTATTCGTGGGTTGTCGTAGAAAAGCATCTTAAGTTTAAAGTTTATTATTATGATACAGCGAAATGTTCTTGGCGGGAAAGTTAAGAGTCATGACTGCAGTATTGTTTTATTTTCTTAAACTGCTAAAATTTGTGTTACGTCGAATATTAATAAATAATAATGGTGGATTATTAACCATTAAGTATTCGGGAAAGTGCACGAGTTTTGGCAAATACAATAAAACAGTCCAATGTCACTTTTCAAATTCTATCAAGAAGAAGTCCGCGTGAGGTCTTAGTTAGGCCCCTCGTTACCTAAGATACGATTTCACGAAAATTATTAGTTTTTCAAGGATTCATATTCATCATTCATCTTAAAAAACATAACCTAAATAGTTTATTTTTATAATTAAGTGCTTACGATAAATAACTAGCTTTGTCTTCTTAATATTTTATGTCGTTAAACCTTTAAATCGCCGTATCTCAAAAACATGTTCGAGGCATTTAATTGGTTTTTGCACTAAGGGTACGATTATGTGCTAACCGCACAAAGCCATCCGCTTTCACCTCTGTCGTTGTATGATATGGCCGCATGTACCTCTATCGTCGTAATCCAGCTTCAACTCGATAATCACAACAGTGTTGACGGTCTTGTAGTCGTGCTCGGGATGGGTGATGATGTCCTCCACCGAGCTGAACCACGGCGTGTCGGCCTGCGGGATGAACATGGCCTTGGTGTCTTCCCTAATAACAAATAAAGTTACGTAAGCAGCCTGTCGGTTTTAGCCGAATGGTTCAAGCCATGGTGACCGACCACCCTTAGAGGTTCCTGTAGAGGACATCATCACTGAGACGTGTATCTGTCCCCTACTTAATTATCGGAGGCGTTGAATCGGAATCGAGAGCGGAAAAACTCAAGAGTGCCTCATTCGGCAGCCGGTCATCATTCATACAATTCAATGCTGAGGTAGTGTGGTCATATGACCACACTATTTCAGCTGTGCCCAACATCTTAGAAAAGCTTTCATGCCCAACATCTTAGACTTTTTTTAACCCAAAGGAACACGTTGAGAGTATCCTATCTTGAGAAGGCCTAACAGTTATGTAGGAGTCACCCGTCCGCCTATCCACAACCCACCGACCATCAGGAAATGCCAATGTCTCTAGTAGGCTGTCAAGGGAGAAGCCTAAAACTGGGAAGAGTGAGACGGAGGGGGATACCCACTGACCTCTGGTAGAACAAACTCCAATACAGTGAAGTCCGCCGGACCTTTCGCAAGGGGAATTGAACCGCGGAAAACATTCCAGACGTACGTAAGACTAGTATTGTTAATCAGTAGTATATAGTATCTTCCGGAGATGAAGAATAGCACCACCCCATCTCTTTCCGTCGGTGTCGGAGAAGCCGTCGAATGGTCTGTCTATTCCAGAGGATGGGCAGTAGCGTCTCTCTGAGATTACTCTAACCTTACTGCGATCACCAACCCGCCTGTCAAGAGTGGCAATTATGGCGAATTTCCCTCAAGATCCTTGATTCAGCGTAGTGGACGTCTTTTGGCTGAGATGTGATCCGTATACATGTACCTGAGCACATTCCTCGGCACTTTAGCGACGTCATCGGCGTTGCCTAGCGCATACTTGTCCTTGATCAGCACGATGCCCGTCAACGCTATCTTTATGGAGTCACCTTCGTCTGGAATAAAACGTTAGTGTTACTACGATTGGTGGCGCTACTGTGCGCTCGTGTACATCGATCTATCGCTATTTGTTAAATTTAAATTATAAATCAGCATATAAACTTGGAATCAGTAGTATTCCCTGTAACTGGTCCTGCAAGTGTACAGTTCAATTAAATCAGTGCAAAAAAACTCTTCATCAATGATAGAATTCTGACACATTTGCAATAGGGTTGAAGAAGTGCAGTGGTCTTTCGGATTATTAAATCTTCAGTGACAGTTATTAACGTACTACACGTTGTGTAAACTTACAGTGTTGTTTTTGGGATAGGACTATAAATGTAATCTAAAACTTGCAAATTATACAAAGTCGTTGAAGCTGTTGGAAGTGTCGCCATCTGCCTGAGCACGGCGGAGATTGCTTATAAATTGACCTGCTTTTTAGATAAAGATCGATAGTCGATGCTTAAGTTTTAAAAGGGTTCAGATATCTGCTCAAGAGGGCGTTTGTCGCATTGGATCTTTGCAGCTTTGTTTGTTTACATTACTCGATATGTCTAATGTCTCAGCCGCTTCGTCGAGTGACTGTGCCGCTTGTAATAAGCCGTTACCTAAAAGTGAGTTCATGCGTTGTGCAAATTGCAAAGCTGCATATGACCTTGAGTGCATTAATTTGAGTACGCAGCGTTTTTATTCATTCTACAAGCTTTTTTTATAAAAGAAGGAGGCAAACGAGCAGGCGGGTCACCTGATGGAAAGTAATCACCGCCGCCCATGGACACCCGCAAAACCAGAGGAATCGCAGACGCGTTGCCGGCCTTTAAGGAAGGAATAGGCTCGTTTCTTGAAGATTCCGAGGTCGTAACGGTCCGGAAATACTGCCGCCGAGAGCTGGTTCCACAACCAGAGTTCGAGGCAAGAAGTTTCGTGAAAAACGCACAGTACTAGACCGCCATCCACATAACAAGGTTATGTGGATGGAATGACAGTCGATTGCGTATAGTGCGGTGAAAGAAAGAAGTGGTAGGGATCAAGCCGAACAATTCCTCAGAACACTCCCCATGATATATGCGGTACAATATACAGAGAGACGCAACGTCTCTCCGAAGAGATAGTGGATCGAGCCGACCTGAAATAACCATGTCGTCGACAATTCGCGCAGCTCTGCGTTGAATACGGTCAAATGGAAGGGGTTGGGTACCCCAGCACCCCAGTGCTCTAGCCCAAAAATGGGAGCAGTATTCCATATGCGGCCTGACCTGTGCTTTGTACAGTTGTAAGCGGTGGGCCGGCGTGAAATACTGACTCGCTCTATTAAGCACACCCAGTTTTTTCGAAGCTAATTTAGCTTTACCTTCCAAATGACCCCGAAACTGAACGTCACTCGAAATATCGATGCCAAGGATTCCAATACTCGGGTTGGTATCAAGGGAAGCTCCCTCAAAGTTCAGAGGTACGACGAAGGGATGTTTTTTCGCGGTAAATGTGCAAACTTGTGTTTTGGTGGGGTTAAAGTGGACTAGGTTACGCGGCCCCAATTCGAGACATGACTTAACATGTTCTCGGTGTCAGTCACAAGTTTATTCCGGCTCTCGATGACGCTTTCCAGAGAAATATTAGCTCGTCCGGTGTAGACACGCTCTACAATACAATACAATAATTTCAAATACATTGCTTTTTCATTTTCATATGTGTTACAATTTGTGAAGGGTAAGTATTTGTCGTTGGGCTTTCTGAATTCCGGATCTCTTGGCACGCACCATGAAGTGTTTCTGGTGGCTTTGGAGCGTCACGCAGTTGATATAATGGCCATTAACGAAACTTGGTTGAGGGTGAGGAAAAACGTGCGCCTGCGCCTGCTGGCTACAAACTATGACATATCCCGAGACCTACCGGCGCCGGCGTGCGAATCGGTCTGATCCTGCCTTTATTGGTCGCGGAATCCCACAGGGGTCCATATTGGGACCATTCCTGTTCATGCTGTACTGTGCATACATTGTTGGTTGCATACGTAACTGTAACTTTCATATTTATGCAGATGATCTCCAAATTCACACGTCTTGTCAACCAAAAAATACTCCTGAAACTGTTTGTAAACTGAATGAAGATTTGAAACGCGTAGCTAAATGGTCAAATGTTAATAATCTGGTTCTCAATCCATTTAAGTCAAAGTATTTAATTCTAGGTTCTAAATGTCAAATAGATGGAATAAGTAGTATTTGTTCTAATATAAGATTTGAGTCAGGTGCGATTGCAACCTCTCAGTTGGAATCTGGTCGTAGTAATTCCATTTCACAGGTAAAGTTACCTAAGTTAGAAATACCTAAATTTGACGGTAAAATAGAACATTGGCAAACATTTAAAGATAGTTATGTACCGCTGATTCACAGCAATATTTCATTGTCAGACACAGAGAAATTCCATTATTTGGTGTCCTGCTTATCCGGAAGCGCGTTATCACTTGCTAAAGATATTCCTATAACATCATCGAATTATTCCGTTGTTTATAGTGCGTTGTTGGATAGATACGATAATTAACGGACAAACGACAGAAATTTGTTCGAGACTTAAAGTTATGGGGTGCCCTTCGGTTCGCCTATAAAATTTAGTCCTAATAGTACATGGCCAAATCGTATTGGCCTAAACTTAAAACGAACAATTATTGTTTCGCCTAACAATTGTTTTGCCACCATTATAATTTGTTCTAAGAATTGAAAGCCCTAATTTTAGGATCTATAATGTGAAATACCCTAAAATATATTGGCATAACGTTATTTTGGCATTACGACGATTTCCCTTAATATATAAAAGCTCTAATTTTAGCATATCTAATATTAAATGTGCTAAACGAATCGCCGAATGAAAGCATGGAATTTCAATTCTTCTATAAGACAAAAACAATTTTATTGAAAAATAAATTGACAGAAGCGAATCGCTGCAAATCCGACACCACGTAGTCTTGTCTGCCCTACCCTAGAGTGTAATTTAAGCCCGCGTAGGCGCGAAGCATCGGCTTGCTGGCCGGCTTCGCCGGCCAGCCTCAGCCGCGGCGGCGGGCGTTGAAACCACCTGCGACGATAAGCTCGCGTGGGACCGCCGGTGCCCCGCAGCGCCGGAGCCGTGACAAAAACATCTTGCATGCTTGCATGCCTGCTTGCATGCTGCATGCCTGCTTGCATGTGCATGCCTGCTTGCATGCTGCATGCCTGCTTGCATGATGCATGCCTGCTTGCATGCTGCATGCCTGCTTGCATGCTGCATGCCTGCTTGCTGCTGCGTGCCTGCTTTCATGCTGTATGCCTGTTTGCATGGCAAACCTGCTTGCATACTGCATGCCTACCTGCATGCTA
This sequence comes from Eudonia mercurella, assembly GCA_963082485.1. Classification (NCBI taxonomy): domain Eukaryota; kingdom Metazoa; phylum Arthropoda; class Insecta; order Lepidoptera; family Crambidae; genus Eudonia; species Eudonia mercurella. The sequence goes on from OY720046.1 coordinate 14,022,634, forward strand.
CGTTAGTAATAATAAATATTGTAGGGACCTACCTATTACATTGTAAATTGTAACTATGTCAGCAGTTTTAACCGACCACGCGGCCGGGATTAGCCACGACGCCAGTCGCTTCCCCGCGTTCAACCTGTACCGTTGTAAATTGTGTAAATCAATAATTCAGTCAATATACCCGAACATTCGTGAACTGTATACCTGAGTTTACTTTCCTTACCTTCTACAACAAGTGATGCAATCGTTGCAATAATATACGCCACCCGCGTATACGCACATTGGTGACCCGAGAAGTGAAGTGACTTTTATACAACATCTGTACAGAGCGGGGACGGCTCAATTTCACGGCACTACAGACTGGCGCAGCATACATCGCCGTAAGCATATCTACAGGTTAATATATACTTAGTGATATATACGCATTAAAGTATTGTCGCCGCTATAATGGAGGATAAACCAGATGTTATGCTTATACAAGTTGCTGCACGGATACCTGAGTTTTGGACTGACCAGCCTGACCTATGGTTTATCCAATTCGAGGCTGTAGTCGCAGCACAGAAGGCAAGCGACGAGGCGCAGTACCAACTGCTCATTGCCAAACTTGGTAAACAGGTCATCCAGCAGGTAGCAGACATATTGTCAAACCCGCCTGCAGTAGATAAATACAAGGCACTCAAGCAAAGGCTACTGAGCGTATATGAAGAATCCGAGAATAGACGCATACAGAAGCTCATTGGAGACATGCATCTTGGCGACCAGAAACCGTCACAACTACTCCGTCGCATGCAAAACTTGGCAGGCACGAAGGTGACAGTCGACGCGCTACTCGTCATGTGGCAAAACCATCTCCCAGTGTCAATAAGGTCTGTGTTAGCTGCTACCACACTAGTCGACGCGGAGAAGTTAGCGTCAGTGGCGGATAAAATAATGGAAACCAGCAAAACCATCGAGGTGTCAGAAGTAGGACCGACCTTGGATACCAAAGGCCTAGCAGAAGAACTGGCGAAGCTCCGAGTCGAGATAGCTGAAATGCGAGAGTCAAAAGGACCCAGAAGGAGATACTTCAAACCTATGAATAGGAATCGCTCACGCAGTAGAGGCCGAGGCGAGGACAAAGTATCCACATCGAGTGAGAAACAAAAACGTTTTTGCTATTACCATTATCGTTTTGCAGAAAACGCAACGAAATGTCGTCAGCCGTGCACCTGGAAGAAATCGCTTTCGGGAAACTAGCGCCCGCGCAGTCAACTATGGCGGAGAGCTGCGTGGGAGAAGGTACCAACCGTCGTTTATGTATTTTAGATCGTAATAGTGGTCTTAACTTTTTAATCGATACTGGTGCTCATGTGTCGGTATTACCAATTAACGTCATAAAACGTAAGTCAACCTGTGAAAGTGGCAATTTCGCGTTATATGCAGCAAATGGGACAAAAATCGATACCTACGGTACGCATACAATGGTTCTGGACTTAAAACTAAGAAGAGATTTCCGGTGGACTTTTATTATCGCTAAAGTTAAACAACCAATATTAGGTGCTGATTTCATAAGCCATTTTGGTTTGTTAGTTAATCTTAGTGAAAAAAAATTGATTGATAACTTAACTCAGCTTAATGTAATTACGAGTATTAAGGATTGTGTAAATACGTCAATCAAAACAATAGACGATAACCACCCGTATCGCGATGTGCTTAGTATGTTCCCAGATGTTCTGAAACCGGCATCCTTTAAAGAACCTCCCCAGCATCCTGTTCTCCATTACATCGAGACCACGGGACCACCAGTTCACGCCAGGGCAAGGCCACTCCCGCCGGAACGGTATAATAAGGTAAAACAGGAATTTATAAAAATGCAGGAAATGGGCAAATGCCGGCCATCTCAGAGCGAGTGGGCCAGTCCACTGCACGTGGTGCCTAAAAAGAACGGTGACATTCGTCCGTGTGGTGACTACCGGCAGCTAAACGCCATCACCAAACCGGACCGTTACCCCGTACCACGTCTGCACGACTTCACATACAACCTAGTAGGTAAGAAAATATTTTCTCGTATTGACGTCAATCGCAGTTTTCACTATATTCCCATAAACCCTGTTGACGTGCCGAAAACATCTATAATAACGCCCTTTGGTTTATTTGAATTTACACGTATGACCTTTGGTTTGCGGAACGCAGCCCAGACGTTCCAACGGTTTATGCATCACACCGTATTACAGGGTATGGATGATTTTCTATTCTGTTTTATCGATGACGTCATTATAGGAAGTCAAGATGAGTTTACTCATAAAAACCATTTAAAATTGCTTTTCGAACGTCTTAATAAATTCGGGTTAACCATTAATATGTCTAAATGTTGTTTTGGCGTAACGGAACTAGATTTCGTAGGCTTTCACGTGTCACAAGAAGGAATTCGACCCCAGGACGATAAGGTCTCGGCGATCAAAGAGTTCCCAAAACCTAAAACGGTTAACGAGCTCAGACGCTTTCTGGGAATGGTAAATTTCTACCGAAAACACATTCCGCACGCAGTACAAAGCCAAGCCTTGTTAAGTAAATACTTGCACAATGCCAAAAAGAACGACAAAACGCCTGTTGTTTGGTCACCGGACACCGAATCAGCATTCGAACAATGTAAGATGCAATTAGAAAACGCAGTTACGTTATCCTATCCGTACGCCGACGCTACGTTATCGCTGGTTACTGACGCATCGAATACTTGCGCCGGGGCAGTCCTTCAACAGCTAGTTAATAGTTCATGGAAGCCCCTAGGTTTTTTTTCAAAGCGTTTATCAGAAACTCAACAGCGTTACAGTACATATGATAGGGAATTACTCGCTATATACATGGCTATTAAACACTTTAGGAAACTGTTCGAAGGCAGGCCTTTAACGATCTATACCGATCATCGTCCATTGGTACACGCTTTTACAAAAATAGGTACCGATTCGGAAACGCCACGCCGAACTAGGCAGTTGCTATTTATCAGTGAATTTTCAACCGATATTCGCTACGTCAATGGTGACGACAACATTGTAGCCGACGCGCTATCGCGCGTAGAAACAATAGCCTGTCCCACGACTATCGACTACGAATTATTAGCCGAGTCGCAGAAACACGACGACTACATCGTTCATAATAATAACGCGAGTAACATTACAAACAAAGCCGACTTTAAACAAATATATTTTCCGTTATCAAATTGCAAAATTTATTGTGAAATATCACATTCAAAGGCCAGGCCGTACCTAACTAAGGAGTTTAGGCGAATTGCATTTGATAATGTTCATAACATAAGCCATCTGGGCATAAGGGCAACTCGTAGAATGATCACCAATCGCTTCTTTTGGCCAAACATGAACACGGACATAGGTAGATGGGCGAAAACTTGCATTAGTTGCCAAAAGGCAAAGGTTACGAGACACAGTATTTCCGAGTACGGTACGTTTCAAAACGCAGGTAGGTTCGAACACATACACGTCGACATAATCGGACCTCTTCCGATATCAACTGACGGGTATCGCTATTGCGTCACGATTATTGATAGGGGAACGCGTTGGCCCGAAGCATATCCCATCCGGGACATTACCGCGGAAACAGTCGCTAAGGTAATATATGAGGGCTGGATAACTCGTTATGGATGCCCTATTCGTCTGACATCCGACCAAGGTCGACAATTTGAAAGTCACCTGTTTACAGACCTACTTAAGTATCTAGGAGTGAACAAGGTAAGAACTACCAGCTACCACCCTCAGGCCAATGGCATTGTAGAGAGGTGGCATCGTACACTAAAAGCATCCCTTATGGCTAAACTCAACAATTCTACGTGGATCGACGAACTACCCACCGTGTTATATGGTCTTCGCGCAGCAGGACGCAGCGACAACGGCGTCAGCGCAGCCGAGTATACATTTGGCAAGCCGTTACGGTTACCAGGTGAGTTTTTCGATACATCAGAGCCTGTATCTGACGACGCAAGCGACGTAACGCGCAACATTCGCAACTCAATTAACAAATTACGACCCATCTCTAGTACACATCACAAAAATCGTGAGTGGTTTGTTCATGAGGATCTGCAAAAATGCAGTCATGTATTTGCCAGGGATGACTCAGTACGGAAGCCTTTGAAGGCACCATACGATGGCCCTTTCAAGGTTATCAAAAGAGGTACAAAAGTATTCACGATTCAGTTACCCAATCGGCAAACAACAATATCGATAGATAGGTTAAAACCCGCGTATTTGTTACTTGAGTCAAGCGAGCACGAAGAAACTGTTGCATCGTCAAATACAGCCTTTGAGCACAAAGTACATGACCCGGTTAATAAAAAATTACGATCAGGCAGAATTATTAAGCCACCAGTTCGTTTTAAAGTAGATTGAGTAGTGCAAAATAATTCATTTATCCTTTAACAAGACAAAGCTAAACACGTTATTCTTAAAAAAATATTTTTTTATTATTTTTTATTTCATTTAAAAATTGACATGGGTCAATACAACACTAAAAACGAAGAAATTGTTATCACTCAGGCAGGAGCACAACAAGAATACAAAGTCAAAATGGAAATCTATGGAGCACTGATTATAGGACTAGCAGTGTGTGTTGCCTTCACCATAATTTGCCTATGCTGCAGCCGATGCAGCAAATGTACCACCAGATGGTTTAGAAAGCAGGTAAATTCGTCGATTAATAAAGCTATTTCCCTACGGTCAGCAGCAACATCTTCCAGTGACGCCACAAACGTAGGCACACAATCCATTCCAAAGGTAATAATTCACTAGTTCTAAATAACGTACTTACTTTATATGCTTTATATATTACTTACATATGTTACTATTTCATTTTATACAGTTTATTTTGTCATGTACAAAAACAATTATCTATGATAGAGTATACGGCTACTGTTTTGATTGACAAACTTTTAAATTTTATAGTGTGTGTTTGCTTATAAATTGTGATGAAATGTCTTCTTACATTTAATGGTTCAACGTGTATTGTAATAAAAACTCGATTAATGGTAGACCAATGTACCAATATTTTATAGTTTTTTTGATTAAAGGCGTTGTCTAAGTGGGTATTGTCGTTACTATAATGTAATTTTATAGTTGTTAATTTGTATTGCAGGATACGCTACTTAGGCAACTACCACTAAATTGTTAGGGTAATTAAGATATTATTTTTTGTAAATGACTGAAAAGTCTACATTTTATTATTGTATTTTATTTTCTTGTTATGCAATGTAATGAAAAGCATGTCAGTTGGTAAATTCATTTATTCATACATACGTAAATTATTATACAATTGAAATATAACTTTAATTCTTAACCCATTCTATAAATAGAAACCTTATCGGTACATGTATTCATTGTAATAGACGTGAGTCATACGTAACATAACAGCTCGCGCTTATCAGCTGACTACCGATTTTAGTATTACTCGTAAGTAAGGTTCACACTACAACATAACATTATAATTTTAATTTGTAAAATTTGTGAAACTTTCAGTTTTGTACCAAATTTTAGAAGGGGTGTGATGTAGGGACCTACCTATTACATTGTAAATTGTAACTATGTCAGCAGTTTTAACCGACCACGCGGCCGGGATTAGCCACGACGCCAGTCGCTTCCCCGCGTTCAACCTGTACCGTTGTAAATTGTGTAAATCAATAATTCAGTCAATATACCCGAACATTCGTGAACTGTATACCTGAGTTTACTTTCCTTACCTTCTACAACAAGTGATGCAATCGTTGCAATAATATACGCCACCCGCGTATACGCACAATATTAAAAATTAAATTCAAGTTACTTTGCCTTATTAAAATGAGTAGGCGTTTTATACTTTGTGATTTTTAATTTTGTGCGAATTAATATTTAGTAATTGCAAACTTTAGGGATTACGAATTGTTCCGCCAAATGTCGCATTTGGTAAATAACAATATGGCGATAAAAAGTTAGGCGAAGTGATAATAGACCAAACACGATTATGAAGAGTGAAATTATGCGAAAAAAAATTAGGCTAACCGTTTGTGTGCCATTGTCAATTAGAAGTACAAAAAAATAGGCGACCCGATATATACCCAAAGTTATGTACTAACTGTCTAAGACCAGGTCATAATAGTGTGGGTTGTACATCCAAGTCCACTTGTTTTGTTTGTAATGCTAAGCATAATAAATTGCTGCATGCCGAGAAAAACGGTTTGCTAACGCGATCTGCCGACTTAAACTCGTCCAAAAGTTAGAGTGCTAGTACTTCGTTAACAACTGGGTCGGAAAAGTTTATTCCTAGTGGGAGCAGTGGGAGTACGAAAATTCTGGGTACGGCGGCGGTAGTGCGCATACGTCACGCGGACGGTTCGTTTCAGTACGCACGCGCCCTTATAGAAAGTGGGTCGATGGATTCGTTCATTACAAGCGCGTGTGCACGTCGGCTTGGCTTACATATTAAAAAATGTAACCTGAGCGTAACAAGCCTTGATGCAAACTTCATTTGTAACAAAAGGTTTTACTTTTGGGTCTATTGTACCTCGTGCTGGTGATTCACCGCAATTAAATTTATCATTGGTAGTTTTGCCGAATATTACCTCAATGATGCCTTCGTCAACAATGCCATTGTTCGTCAAGAAAACCTTTAACATCTTGATCTCGCACACTGAATTTTACAAATCCGGTCCAATCGATCTTTTGTTAGGAGTCGAGTGTTTTGATAAGACTTATACTGGTTCACGATACACTGCCGGTCTCGGTTTACCCTGTGCTTTGTCCAGTTTATTCGGCTGGGTGATAAGTGGACAGTTTCTTCAAAACAAAAGGGATCAAACCCTTCAGAACCCGTTACGTCACTCATCGCGTCTTCATGCGCGCTCGATGATATCGTTCAACGATTCTGGAAGTCCGAGGAACCGCCGAAATGAAAATTTCCGTTCCTGAGGACGAAATATGTGAGCAAAAATTCAAAGCAATACTTACCGAACCGAAAACGGTCGTTATGTTGTTCCAATCATGCTTAAAGATGATGCTCCTCCCTTGGGTGATTCTTATCGCCAAGCTTTTAATCGCTTTCTCAACTAAGAGAAACGTCTTATCAATCAGACAGAGTTGAAAGCGGAATACAAAAAAATTATGAGACAGTACGAAGACCTAGGACACATGCAGCCTGCAGAATCTTCGTCTACTGATCGTTATCTGTAGATAGTGGTCACTTGGAACGCCAACGGCTTGACGGAGAGACGTCAAGAACTTGAAATTTATTTAAAAACAGAAATGATTGATGTAGCACTTATACCTGAAACAAGATTTAGTGCAAAAACGCACATTATTTTTGACAATTACAAAATGTATGCAACTAATCATCATTCTGGAAACAGCCATGGGGGAAGCGCAGTTATTATTAAAAAGAACATTAAGCACTACCCTATTGAGGACTATTCCACAGAGAAAATTCAAGCAACTTCTGTAATAATCGAAGGCAACAAATTCGAAACTATACTATCAGCTGTTTATTGTCCGCCTAGACATAACATAACTGATCAAGACTTCAACAACTACTTTGCGACATTGAATAAAAGATTCATTTGTGGAGGTGACTGGAATTCAAAGCATCTTCACTGGGGCTCGAGAGTTTATAACTCAAGAGGTAGACAACTTATGAAAGCAATAAAAAGAATGAATCTAGAATACCTATCTGGTGGAAAGCCCACATATTGGCCAAATGATAGAAATAAAATGCCCGATTTACTAGATTTCTTTGTAACAAAAAACATATATAATAATTAAGTTACAATAGAATCACCAATCGACCTCACTTCAGACCACACTCCTGTCATCCTAAGTATAAGTTCAACAATAACTCTGGTGCAACTACAACCAAAGTTATACAACCCTAAAAATACTAACTGGGAAACCTACCGAGGTATAATAAACACAGAGATAGATCTAAACTGCAAACTTAAAACTACTGATGAAGCAGAGAATGAAATAGAGAAACTTAATATGACTATCCATAGAGCTGCAAATATTGCTACTATAAAAGGGAAAGGTAAACCCCCAAAACAAAACTCTTACCCAATAGAAATCAAAGAGAAAATTCAAGAACGCCGCAGACTTAGAAAAATCTGGCACAGGAGCGGATATCCCTGTGATAAAACAGCTTTCAACAAATACTCAGAGAAACTAAAAACTTACATTAGCCAACTAGAAAATGAAAATATCCAAAACCGTCTTTCTAGTCTAAGCCCAAGCGCTGACACAGATTACTCATTGTGGAAAGTAACTAAAACCATAAACCGCTCTAAAGCTCATATGTCCCCTCTCAACAACAGCGAGGGAGGGTGGGCTAGATCGGACAAAGAAAAAGCTGAAATGTTTGCAAAACACCTGAACACCGTTTTTCAACCGCATCTTGAGAGTAACTCTGATCAAACTGCAGAGGTTAATACAAACCTAGACTCGGCAAACCAGATGTGTCTCCCTCTAAAAAGCACTAGTCCAAAGGAAGTCGCTAGAGAAATCAGAAACCTGAAGGAAGGTAAGGCACCTGGATACGATATGGTCGATGCTACATTGTTAAAACAACTGCCACCCAAAGGAATAATGAAAATTGTCAACACCTTCAACGCCCTTCTTAGACTCGAACATTTCCCTGTACAATGGAAGATAGCGCAAGTGGTGATGGTACTTAAACCAGGTAAACCACCACATGAGACGACTTCATATAGACCCATCAGCTTGCTACCAGTTATTGGAAAATTGTTCGAACGAATACTGCTCAACAGAATTAAGGAACACCTGCACACTGTACTGCCGAACCATCAATTTGAATTTCGTGAGAGACACGGAACAATAGAGCAAGTCCATCGAATTATAGACATAATCAGTAAAAGTCTTGAAAATAAACTGTACTGCTCTGCCGTCTTTTTGGATATAAGTCAAGCATTTGATAAAGTGTGGCATGTAGGTCTACTGTATAAATGGAAAAAGAAGCTTCCCCACTGCTTTTATCAAACACTAAAATCTTACCCTTCCAAAAGAACCTACCAGGTGAAATGCAACGAAGATCTCTCCAAACTCTATGAGATAAAATCAGGTGTCCCACAAGGCAGCATACTAGGACCAATACTGTACCTCATTTATACAGCCGACATCCCTGAGAACAGCAAAACAATGACTGCGACTTATGCCGATGATACCGCATTACTATCCGTTCACAGTGATCCAAAAACCGCGTCTCTCATGATGCAAGAGCACCTCGCTGAAATTGAGACATGGCTGAAGTTATGGAGGATAAAAGCAAATGAGAGTAAGTCCACGCATGTGACGTTCACGCTAAGGAAAGAAACGTGCCCGCCTGTCACCCTAAATGATAAAGAAATTCCCCAAGAAAACAGTGCTAGATACTTGGGTATGCACTTGGACAGAAGATTGACATGGCAAAAACATATATGGACCAAGCGAAAACAACTTGATGGGAAACTGCGCAGTTTAAATTGGCCGATAGGCCGCTACTCACAACTAAACGAAACCAGCAAAATTTTAATTTACAAAACCATCATAAAGCCAATCTGGACCTATGGCATACAGCTTTGGGGTTCCGCCAGTCACAGCAATATTGAGATCTTAGAGAGATTCCAGACCAAGGCTCTTAGAACCATACTTGGTATCCCCAAATGCATTGCAAATAAATACATCTACCTTGATCTCAGTATAGCCACAGTTCGAAAACAAATTGTCGAAAGCAGCTTAAGGTATCAGGAAAGATTGACAGGACACGCTAACGAACTCGCTCAGGCGCTAAGCGGAGAGGGAGGCCAACAGTATATTAGGCTAAAGAGACACGACATTCCGAACCTTAGTAAAAGATTCTGTCAAAAATAAAACACCAGAAACAAGGGTGGAGTCACTGGACAAGCCCCTTCTAACAAAAACATTTACTCGAGAAATTTTCTCAACCAAAAGAATGGCCTATTGTTTAAGAAACAGATTGCCAAGTTGCAGAAAAACAATAAAAAAAAAAAAGAAAATCGATCGTTATGAGTAGTATAATATTAGGCATTCTATCCCACTCCTCGTTCGTGTCGGCAAACGTTCGTTTGCCTCCACTCTCTTGCGGTGGGATAGAACACCCAATATTATAAATAGATTTGACATGAACAGATTGCATTTGTAATCATACCAGTTAGATTACTAAAATGACTACGACTGCGATCTACTTTACACATTTTCAAGGTTTTCGTTCATAAGATGCAAGAGTTTTTGGCAATATAGAATTACAGTACAACTTAAAGTGAATGTGACCTCTCAGTACTGAATAAGTTGTTGTGAAGACGCAAGCGCCTACACATTGAAAAATAGCAATATATCATCAATACAGCTTTGCCCATTTATTGTGTATTGTTTATATTGCCCTTGTGTAATATAGTTTCGATTCATCATTGAGACCACATTATTAAACTTTAATATCCAACATATACGGTTTTATTTTATTTTATTTGCCACCACGCTCCAAGGTGTATCGCATAGTTGTACTATAGCATTTGTCAAATTTTATTCTTGCCTCATAAGAAAACACTTGTGTATTTTAATCGAATTCATAGTTTAATTTCTGTATACAACGACTTCGATCTACTTATCTACTTAACACATTTTCAAGGATTTCGTCTATTGAATGCAAAGGTTTTTAACAATATAGAATAACAGCACAACTTAAGCTGGATGGGGCTCCTGGTCTCCCAGGACTGGATCCCCGAATAAGTTAGTACTATGAATAACATATGTTAAATTTGAGCCTTGACTCATAGGAAAACACTTGTGTTTTTCAATCAAACTTCATTATGTATACGATGACTCCGATCTTAGGTACCGGGAAATGAAATCTTCGCATGGTTTTAAAATTATTTTTAAAACATGTGGCTGATTGCTCAAGACTCTTTCCAGCCAGTTTGGTCGTACCACGTATTAAGATTTTTTAAATATAGGTACCTGGAAACGAAATCTTCACATGGCTTTAAAATGATTTTTAAAACGTGGCTGATTGCTCAAGACTCTTTCCAGCCAGTTTGGTCGTACCATCGTATTAAGATTTTTAAATATAGGTACCTGGAAACGAAATCTTCACATGGTTTTAAAATGATTTTTAAAACATGTGGCTGATTGCTCAAGATTCTTTCCAGCCAGTTTGGTCGTACCAATCCAGTTTGTAATAGTTAAATTTCTGTATACAACGACTTCGATCTACTTAACACATTTTCAAGGATTTCGTCTATTGAATGCAAAGGTTTTAACAATATAGAATTACAGCACAACTTAAGCTGGATGGGGCTTCCTGGTCTCCCAGGACTGGATCCCCGAATAAGTTAGTACTATGAATAACATATGTTAAATTTGAACCTTGACTCATAGGAAAACACTTGTGTTTTTCAATCAAACTTCACTATGTATACGATGACTCCGATCTACTTACTTTACACATTTTCAAGGTCTTCGTCTATTGGATGCAAAGGTTTTTAACAACATGGATGTTCACGCCAGAGGGCGTGACGTATGAATGATCGAATGACGTCGCATCGGCCCAGCGATTCCGTGTGCATTTTTTGAGTGACACGTGGACCTACCGCACTCTTCCTTTCGTCGGCGCACCGCTCGGACTGGTATGCGACTCCGCGACCCGCGCAGTGAATAAGTTATACGTGCAAGTTCGCCCCGAAGAATTCGCAGATAATTAAAGTGTCGGCTCTTAGTTGTCATCGTTGAATTTATTAACTTTCGCATCGCGTGTGTCACGTGCGTGCCAACTCAGCTCACTTTCCGCCCAGAAGAAAATACCTACTCATATTAAGGAAGATACGCGAGGCCTCAGGCTTGGCATCCCCGGCCACCATCACCATCACCATCACCATCAACCCAAAGGTCAGTGCCAATACCTACTTCCTTCTAGTCCTTAAGAAACTCCCGTTCCATTTAGTTTTAATCCTTAGTTAAGCGTCGCGTATGCCAACGCCAATTTACCCTGGCGTTGACACATTTGTTGTTCCTTCGAGCCGTGACCCAGCCCCTAAATTTGTTGGTCGTTCCCTGACCCAGCGACCTATGGTTGTATAAAGTCCACATCTCAATTTTCGTACCTAAGTGCCCCCCGCTTATTGATATTTGTTTAAAGTCCACATCTCAATTTTCGTACCTAAGTGCCCCCCGCTCATTGACCGGTTTCAACAAGCCCTGTGTAATGCAGGCATTCTTTGTTCTCCTGCTCACAAATCACTAAACGTTTCTTGTAACCAGCCCAAACTCATTTAGAAAGTAAACTGTAAAATCTCTTTGTTCCAAAGTGAGACATTTTCTACCCGCCAATAGTGAAAAACCAGCTCAAAACCCATTACTTACCTACCTACATAGGTATCATACCTTCTAACCTACTCTTAAAGTCAGCCCATAAAATAAAATCAATCACTAATTACCTACCTAAATTTGTACGAAAAATCAGCACAACAAAGACATTTAACTACTATTGAATCTCTTTGCAGCACAATAACCCTTTTGTTCACATAACGTATTCTTATGTAGGTACCTACCGGTACAGACATACTCGGCAACCGTCATTTTCATTAAAAAAAAAATATATTTTTTTTACATCCAAGTCGGTACACTAAGAAGCGATATAATTCCAATTCCGAGTAAATCATATAACTCATTTGTATTTAAACATTACATTGAACTGGCTAATAAACAAGGGATTGTTTAGTGAATAGCTGAACAACCAAGGTACCAACCTACCTCGAGTGATTGCGTCGTCATTAATATCAGCTCTGTTAAAGGAATAAAAAAGTACTTAGATAGTCACGATAGAAAATAATAGGTACGTACAGTAAACCAAAGACTCGTTGCATTGGTTAATATTCAGCTCAAATAGGTAGGTATACATAACTACGAGTAAGTTCGCGTCGCTCACGCTTGGTTCATAAACACATTTTACCCTATTGCAAATAGTGAAGACCATTAACGGTTGCTCGTATAAAAACAAAACATTTAAGTCAGCTCAAATAGCATAAGTAGGTGTTATCGAGATAGTTATTATTACGGTCAACAGCACGGTGACGTATACCGTGTTGCACCTTATTGCGTGGTAATAAGGTTCATTTTAGTTTATAGGTTCATCTATTTTTTATTATTGCACAGATTTGTTCCCTGTTGGATAGTTTAAGTTACGCGTGAGACAGTACGGTTAGCATTTTGAACTCTGCTCGCATAAACGTCACCTTACTGCGTTGTAACAACGTTTATTTTAGTTGGTAGGTTCGTTTCTTTTCACTTTTAATTCAGATTTATTTCGTGTTAAGTTAAGTTACACACGACTGTATGTTTACACTAAGATCTCCGCTCGTTTAGACGTATATACCTACGTGTACATTGTTAGTTAGTGAATAGATAGATATTAAGTTTGATAATTAGTTCTCATTCTTTCATCACAGTTAGCGTTTAGGCACGATCGCACCCCGGCTCAACTAAGTACCTATTTATAGGGTTCGGCACAGAGACACGTAGGTGATTGATTGTTTATGGAGTAGGTAGTTAGATTGTAAGGTTTAATTTTAGTTTAGGTTGTCAGCGTTACTTAAATTGAAAATATAGTTACATACAAATATACTTTTAAATTTGATTTGAGTACCTACCTATATTACTCTGCTCGAAAATATGCCGACCAAATCACAAGCGGCCATTTTTAGGGAGGCGGTTAAAGCGATAACATTGCTACATGAGATCGCATCGGCACTGTTAAAAGGAGATAAGGCCAAGTACTCATCGTCAGATTTTACAGCTCGGTTCCCAAAGTTGGAAGGGAATAAGACCAAGCTGGAAGATGTTTACTTTGAGATACTCGACGACGAAGACCTAACAGACGACGTCGAGAACACTTACACCGCTAATTTCGATAAGGCCATCAATGACTATGGCGAAATACTGGTTGCGTTCGAGAAGCTTAACGCGGCCTCAGCACAAACGAATACACCCCCTATTCTAAGCACGCCCACGGCTGTTCTGCCCAAAATTGCCCTGCCTAAGTTCAGCTCCAGAGTCGAAGACTGGCCTTCCTTCATCTCAATTTTTAAAAGTTTGACAGATGAAATGTCAACCGTCTCGGATGCTGTCAAACTACATTATTTGCTTTCGTGTTTGTCGGGCGAAGCCTACAGCATGGTTTCTCAACTTCAGCCCACAAATGAGAATTATCCAGTTGCTATGGACATTTTAACTAGGCGCTATGAGAACCGTCGTGTGTTGATAGATCGATTTGTGGATATTATACTAGGTTTACCTCAAATCGAAGCGCGCTCAGATATCCGCACATTATTTTTAAACCCGCTCATTTCAGCTCAATCAGCGCTAAATAACTTAGCTCTGCCCATTAAAAATAATGATTATATTTTCGTGTCCATAGTAGTGAGGAAACTCAAAGGCGAGCTCCGCACTCTGTTCGAACGGAAGTACGGATCACGCACTACTCTGCCCACTCTTCAGAATCTTATTGCCTTTTTAGAGGAGCACGCGCGCTGTGTAGAAACGGAGTGGGCCAGTACACTACCTACACAGGCAGACCGGCAATCACCACGACCCAGCACATATCAGCCCAGGCAAACTTTCTCACAGCCTCTTCGCGGTCCGCGACAACATCCTTGTCATGAGTTCAGACCCATTGCCCCGTCTAGGAGCCGCCAAGACTACCGACCTACACAACCCGCTCATAGGCCTGCCTACTCGGTTCAACCAAGCCCAGCTCGACTCAAATCAACTTCACCCAACTCAGCTCACGCATCGGTTAGCAACAGTATGCCGTGCCCATACTGTAAAGACAGAGGCCACAAGCTTATCGCGTGCCCACAATTTAATAACCAACCCGTACAAGGTCGGTGGGACTTTGTACACGCGCGTAACCGCTGCCGGCGCTGTTTGGGCCCTCATTACGTAAATGAGTGCAGGTCAACTAAGGCATGCAAGGAGTGTGGGAGCGAAAAACATCACACATCCCTGCATCGCCCCGGCGCTGCTTCACCGACGCACACATCCGCCCACTTATTGCCCCCGCAGCTGCGAGAGCAGCCCAGGCAGCGTCAAACTGATGAACAGCAGCATTATTCGACACATGCTCGTTTTTCTCGCCCCAGCTCACCCAGACAACAACACTCGCCCAGTAAGTCAAGGGGAGGTAGTAATCAACAATGACTACCTACAATTACGGAACACCCTAGCGGGGAGGAACACTCAGCTCATACAAACTCAGCTCATACACACTCAGCTCATACACACACAAATGCACCTCATATGCACTCTACGAATTCAGCTCAATTAAAAACTAATATTCACTCTGCTCAACATAAAGGAAAAGTGCATAACACACCGATTTTATTGCCTACCGTTTCGTTAAAAATAGCAGATACGCATGGCCATTATCACCCAGCTAGAGCCTTATTAGATTGTGGCAGTATGTTAACACTGTGCACTCAGCGCATGGCTAAAATGTTAAAGTTAAAAACACATCCTACATCCTTAAAAATCACAGGAATAGGTAATCAGCACACACAAGACGCAAAAGCATCTATCACTATTAAATGTCGACCCACACACCGAGATACACCTATTATCACAACTACAGCTTACATTTTAGAAAATTTAACTGGTTATTTACCATGGGAAAATATACCAGACGTCGTTAAACAGACAGAACATTCACACATTCCCCTAGCGGACCAGGGTTATCACATACCAGCTCCTGTAGACCTCATTTTGGGTTCTGACATCCTGGGGCAGGTGTTGGACGGGACTAAGGTCTCCTTGGGCCCTGGCAAGCCAATAGCCTTCGGCACGATTTTTGATTTTACGTTGATAGGACCTATTAAAGATTTACATGTCACACCTGCGCAACAGGTCAACACGACTCAAGTTATCAGCTCACATACGGACTTAGAACAGTCTACTCGTGACATTCACAAAAGCCTAGAGAAGTTCTGGGAGTCAGAGGAACCTCAGATCACTAAACAGATCAGCCCTTTAGAAGAACAGTGTGAAGATATTTTCCGCACTACTACAAGTCGTGTGCCATCAGGCCAATATATGGTTACATTGCCCTTCCTGCACAACGCGCCGACTTTAGGCAACACACATGCGATTGCGTTACGCAGGTTTCTCAACCTAGAAAAGAAGCTGCTAGCGAATCCGTCGTTCCGCTCAAAATACGTCGACTTTATGAAAGACTACATCAACCTGGGTCACATGTCGCTGTGCCACCCCAACACCTTCGCTCAGAAACCTCACTTTTACATTCCACACCACGGTATACTCAAGGCCGGCTCAGGAAAGTTACGTTGTGTGTTTGACGGGAGCTGTAAAAGTTCCAATGGCGTCAGCCATGATTGTCTACATACAGGTCCAGCCCTTCAACAAGACATTGTCGACATTATCATGTCATTCAGGACTCACGCGGTCGTATTTAGTACTGACATCCGAATGATGTTCAGAAACATACTTATCCACCCAGATCACAGATCTTACCAGCTCATCCTGTGGCGGTCGTCTCCTGATCAACCTCTGCTCACATATGCACTAAATACGGTGACATACGGCTTGCGGCCTAGCCCGTATCATGCCATCCGCACTCTGCTCCAATTGGCTAACGACGACGGTCATCGTTACCCTCAGGCTGCACAGGTCCTCCGTGGGTCGATCTTTGTAGATGACATACTCACAGGTCATGACTCTGTAGAATCTGCTCAAACATTACAACAAGAGCTGATCGACCTACTAGCCCTAGGTGGCTTCCAGCTCAGTAAATGGACCTCCAACTCACCTCAGCTCCTCGAACAGTTTCGAAATGATCAGTGCGACATGCCCAAAGACTTTGACATCCGCCCAGAGTCGAACTCTATAAAGGTTTTAGGGATACAATGGATTCCTCAGCGTGATGAGTTCACTTATCGCATTTCACTCCCCCCTATGACACAGAGCACTAAGCGCTCAATTCTCAGCACAGTAGCGTCACTCTATGACCCCAACGGTTGGGTCTCCCCCGTTATATTCCGCGCAAAACTACTATTGCAGAAGCTATGGCTTCTGAAACTGGGATGGGATGATTTAATTCCCGAGGAAATCCACACAGAGTGGCAGCACATCTCAGACGACCTTTCTCATCTCTCGAATATCCGCTTACCTCGGCACATCTGCAAATATAAACCCACATCCACTTACGAACTGCACGGATTCGCAGACGCCTCAGAACTCGGCTTTGGCGCTGTCATTTACATTCTTGAGCTAGATTCTAGTGTATGTGCGAATGTACACTTGGTCATTGCCAAGTCAAAGGTCGCCCCAATCAAGAACAGGCTCACAATACCCAAATTGGAACTCTCAGCCGCAGCTCTCTTATCTCAGCTCATCACTCGAGTGTCTAACCAATTAGCAGCACATATTCCCATAAACCGACACGTATGCTGGTCTGACAGCACCATAGCCCTGGCATGGATAAATACACCTCCTCATCGGCTCCAGACTTTCGAGGCCAACCGTGTGACTAAGATCGTAGCGAGCTCGACCAGCCCCACGTGGAGACATGTGCCCACGGATCTTAACCCTGCCGACTGTGCGAGCAGGGGAATGTCTGCTCAGTCTCTATCCACTCATAACTTATGGTGGTCCCCCAAATGGCTTAAACAGCACCCCAGCACCTGGCCCAAGATGCCCCTTGCTCTAGGTCATCATACCCTACCAGGCCTCAAACCCAAAAGCGTACCAGCTCATATCGCAATCCCAGATCTCGATATGGATCTGCTCACTCGCTTCAGCACGCTCGACAAGCTCGTCGGAGTGACGGCTCGTATTCAGCGCTTCACATTTAACTGTCGACACAGTTCACAGGAGAGGCGTTCTGGTCCATTAACAGTTAGTGAGCGTAGGGACGCCCTACTGTACTGGGTACGCTCTGTTCAGCACAATGAGTTCGCAGAAGACATCCACCGTCTACAGAAGGGTAAAGCTCAGCCCGCTCGTCTTCAACGTCTCTCGCCGTTCATGAAGGATGACCTCCTGAGAGTTGGTGGTCGTCTGTCTCACGCGCCGATTAGATACGACGCTCAGCACCCTCTCATTTTGCCCAGCTCTAGCCCACTGGTAGATCTGATTATAGACTACTATCACAAGATACATTGCCATCCGGGCGCCGATACACTACATGCAATCTTACGCCAGCAGTTCTGGATATTATCCGCCCGCCGTGTCATCAGACACCGTGTGTTCAAATGCATTGCGTGCTTCCGATGCCGCGCTCAACCCCAAGCTCCGCTCATGGCTGACCTTCCAGCAGATAGAGTTACTCCTCAACCAGTGTTTAGCCAAGTCACAACTGACTTTGCCGGCCCATTCCTCATAAAATCCAGCACTTTACGAAACGCGAAACTCATAAAAGCGTATTTCTGTATCTTCGTGTGCTTCGCAACGAAAGCGGTTCATTTAGAGCCCGTCTCTGCACTTACAACAGAAGCGTTCCTTGCGGCGCTACAAAGGTTTGTCTCGCGTCGCGGCGCTCCGGTTCTTATTCGCTCAGATTGCGGTACAAACTATGTAGGCGCCAAAAATCAGCTCATAGATGTACAAAACTTCCTCAAAGCAAATAATGACGTGATCACTCACAAACTCGCAACTCAGCACATAACTTGGTTACTAAACCCCCCCAAGGGGCCATGGTTCGGCGCATTACATGAGATCAATGTAAAATCCACTAAACAATTGCTTTATCGCGTAATAGGTGAACAACACCTAACTTTTGAGGAATTTTACACGCTCTTAGCTCGTATCGAGGCCGTGTTAAACTCACGACCTCTCTGCCCACTCTCATCAGACCCTACAGACTTTGAACCTCTAACAGCTGGACATTTTATTATTGGTCGCCCGCTCACCGCTCTCCCAGAGCCATCCTTTGATGACCGACCCCTGCAGGCTCTAAAACGCTTTCAGCTCATCCAAGCCTTATCTCAGCGGTTTTGGACTCTATGGTCCCAATCCTACCTCCATACTCTCCAAACCCGTTCCAAATGGCTCTCTCCCTCGTCCCCTCCTCAAGTAGGTCAACTGGTACTTATCAAAGAGGATGACCTGGCTCCGCTCCACTGGCATATGGGACGAGTAACCCGCACAATACCGGGAAAGGATGGAGTGATAAGAGTCGTCGATCTACAGACACTCAACGGAGTTCTTCGCCGCCCCGTGTCCAAAATTGCACGTCTGCCCTTGGACCCTGCCCAAGAGGGGTCTCAGCCCTTGCGCCCTGCCGCGCCCCAGGATGTTCACGCCAGAGGGCGTGACGTATGAATGATCGAATGACGTCGCATCGGCCCAGCGATTCCGTGTGCATTTTTTGAGTGACACGTGGACCTACCGCACTCTTCCTTTCGTCGGCGCACCGCTCGGACTGGTATGCGACTCCGCGACCCGCGCAGTGAATAAGTTATACGTGCAAGTTCGCCCCGAAGAATTCGCAGATAATTAAAGTGTCGGCTCTTAGTTGTCATTGTTGAATTTATTAACTTTCGCATCGCGTGTGTCACGTGCGTGCCAACTCAGCTCACTTTCCGCCCAGAAGAAAATACCTACTCATATTAAGGAAGATACGCGAGGCCTCAGGCTTGGCATCCCCGGCCACCATCACCATCACCATCACCATCAACCCAAAGGTCAGTGCCAATACCTACTTCCTTCTAGTCCTTAAGAAACTCCCGTTTTATTTAGTTTTAATCCTTAGTTAAGCGTCGCGTATGCCAACGCTAATTTACCCTGGCGTTGACAATGGAATTACAGCACAACTTAAGCTGGATGGGGCTCCTGGTCTCCCAGGACTGGATCCCCGAATAAGTTAGTACTATGAATAACATTAGTCAAAGTAGTATCTCGACCCATAGGAAAACACTTGTGTATTTTGATTAGAATCAGTTGCCAATTGTCTTTATCGACTCCGATCTACTCAACGTGTTTTTTGATCTAAGTCAATGCAGACAACTGTGCAGGGAATTATTAGTTACCTTATTTATATCAATCCCACCAACAACGACGTATGCAATCACTACACACACACACTCACACACGTTACCTACGAGTTCGACTACTTCCCATTTCAATGCTGACAAAAACAATTTTAATACGGGTTATTCCCAAACGCCTCCAATCTTTTGTTTGGAAAATATAAGAAATCCAAACATTGATTCCTAGTCTCCTCCAAAGACTATTATAAAAATTATTATTTAAATATTAGTATAGTAGCACGATAGCGTAGCGGCTAGCGCGTTCGGCTTGCGATCTTGTCCGCTAAACAACTTTCGCAATGCTGAGTCGCTGGATGGGTGATCAAATTTAAAACATCTCGAGCTCCTCCGTGCTAAGGCGCGTTAAGCCGTTGGTCTCGGTTGTTGTCGTAAGATGATAGTCGCTAAAACCCATCAACCGCATTGGGCCAGCGTGGTGGGTTATGACCCAATATCCTCACGTGCTATTGTCCACGTGGGAGGTCTGTGCTCAGCAGTGGAATGTTTATAGGCTGATGTTGATGAAATATTAGTATAATTTTTTCGTTCTATTGTCCTCAGAGTAGCTAAAATTAGTATTTTCTGAAGTTGTCTGCGGAGTTTGAGATTAACCCGGTAACCATTTTTTTAATTACGGAGGAGAATGAAAATCGATTAACAAATAATTATATTCGTATTTTTTCTGTGGAGGACTTTGGAACAATTTCTTGGAGGAGAATGGGAATAACCCTTTAATATAAACAAAATTAAAAAGATAAAGCTAAGTTTATACTGTTTAATTGGCAAACGCATTAAACATAAATTTTCATAATAACATAAACATCACGCCATATTCCCACAAGTGGGATAGACAGAGCGACAGGTAACAATTATGTCATGCTGAAGCCACTTTTAGCAACAAGTCATCAGATAGGATTTCCATAACAGTACCTTTTCATGGTTTAACCTATTAATGCAAATGTCTATTTTAATACGTACCCATTAAATATGGTTAGATTTATTTATTGTGGGAATAAGTCATCTTATGTATTCATATACATAAACATAGAAGTTATAAAAATAGACTGCCTCACGGTAATCGAACCTGCGTCTCTCGATATCCGAGCGGCTAATCACGTTTAGTCTATGCAGCGGTGTTGACTTTTGTAAGGTAAGCAAAGAGGTAAGCTACTTTTCCATCGTGAGAATAAATTCGTAACAAGAACTAGTTAGAGCACATGGTTGTGTCTCCTTGTTTTTTATTTTTTAATTATTGTTGCAGATTTTTTGATTTATTTTTATGAAATATAATCATTGAGTTTATAAACTATATAATATATTGGCCTGTTACTGTTTGAGTAGTGTAGATACACTTAATAATCATTGCTAATCACTCAAATAAATATACTTGTTTTCTGAAATAAGCTGACCAAACGATGTCACAAGCGCAGCGAAATGAATTATAACTATAAAATATATAAAACATAGGTTCATAAAACATTTATTTAAACTTTTAGCCATTATTGTAATATTATATGGAATTAATATTTTATCTGAGGGAATCGGAAAATCGAACATACAGTTCAGTCATACAATCAACGATGTAGGTACTGCTTACCACTGCTTACCTGTGATAAAGCCGTGTACACAATGCAGATTTGTTTTGAATTACATTATAATTTAGTGCGTTACAGATAATGCATAGTTACAATAAAATTAATCAAGCTGTAGGTATTTGTTTTTGTTTGACGATTAGTCTAATGGTTTTCATCTCTGACTTAAATGCATGTTGCGGGTTCGAGTTCTGTGTGGATATTTTGTGAAGATGGTGAAAATTAAGGCGAAGATTAAATTTTGTATTTTTAAGTAGTTACTGTTTTTATTTTAGATGCTTATTTAAGGATGCCTTGTCATAGTACTAGCTTCTTAGTTTTTAAATACATACCTAATCGATGCAAATTGTGAAAAAATATTACTTAGGTTCGTACTTAATTAAAGGAACTTTATTTAGGTACTTATTAGAATAGATGGACTTAAACTATTTAACTACCTTACATACACATGTGTTAAAACAAATTAATAATTAATATATTGAGTAAGATATTATCATTTTAACCATGGTGTACATAGCCTTAACTGCATATTGCCGGCTTATATGAATATCAAATTTACAATATTAATATGATACTATTTCCGCAATATGAAACTTCTGTTTTGCAAATAAATAATTACGATTAACTTTGCTGAAATATGCTGTAACTGCAATACGATGTCAGTGGTTGTACACCGTTACGTATTTATATTTTAATAAGTACATTATATTTTAATATAAAATTTGGAACTAAATTTATTATGATACTCCGTCAAATGAAATATTTAATATTAAAATAACAACAAACACTTCGTTTAATTTTTACCTGCACTATCTTTGCTGCTCAAGATCCGAAGCGCTCGCAAAACACGAAAGAGGATAGAAAAGAAAAGTTCTTTCATAAAGCATCACCACATCCCGCAGCAGTCTTCGTTCGTTTTAAAAAGTATGCCGGCAAAACCACAACGCCTAATAAAAATTGAAATTATTGATCTCGAACGAGAAGCGCTCGAAGATGATGTCATGCTGTCTGCGCAGTATGTGGTTACAGAAGATATGGACCAAATTATGGACCAAACAGAAGGTCTCATAAATAACATATCTAAAAAATTGTGTGGTTATAGCTATAGTCTTTAAAGCTACCAATAATTTTTTCTGTAAATTAAAGTTCTCAAGTAGGTATTTATTATGCATAATATTTCTAGTTATGTATAAACCTACAGAGACACATTTTTATGAAAACTATATAAAATTGATAAATAATTAATTTTATTGTTTATTGTTTATAATAAATTAAACAATTTTACTAATAAACCTATTAGCTACCAATTGTACATGTTTAATTTTTTTAAATAAATGTTAAATGGAGAAAATTATGTTGTTTCATTGTTTAATACTATGAAAAGGTATTTTATACAATAAAAGAGGTTAGTTTTATTAACTTATTTATTGAAAATCAGCCATCGAGATATTATTTTCTACAATCCATTTTCTAATGCATATAACATTTTTTAATGCACAATATTTTATGTGGTTAAAACAATTGTATGCAAACATATCTTTACAGTAAAGTTTAGTTAGAGTTTCTAGATTAGGTATACCTTTATCACTTAAATCTAAAACATTTTCATGTCCACATAATTGTCGCACCCATTTAACTTTTTCTTCTCCTTTTACTATGATCTTGCGTTCTTTGAAGTAAGGTTTAATGAGTCTTTTAAATTCTCTGTAGTTAATATGTCCCTCACTCCATCGGTATCCTCGGTTTCTTTCTATCCACCAAACATGTTTCCTTTCTTCAAGAGTCAGTGTAGAAAATGAATATGGAGGTTTAATTAAAAATATTTGAGTGTGTTCTGATGTGCCTATAACTAATTCTTTGATTATGAATTCATTTTTCTCATTTTTAAAACCTTGCACATCCACTATTATAACGTCTTTATTCATGATAGTTTTTTAACGATGTTACTTAGAGGCTTATATTCAAATATGCAGTCGTTCAGTATAAGACAATATGCGGCGGTCTGATCAGGTATCTCTTGATCTGTTTCTATTTCAACACGAACGTCAATTGATCCCTTTAGCGTTTCGTGTTGGCGAGAACAGTCAATAACAAATAAAGGAGCAATATCTTTGAACTCTTTCAAACTCAACAACGGCTCTGGCCTACGACCATGATAAGACTGCTGAAATCTTGCATACTGTTCGTATATTAATGAAAACTTGTTGTCAGCAAAATTAATATTCATTCCTTCATAAGGGTAATATGATGAATTTAAAAATACTCTGACATCACGAATAAAGCAATGATCGAACTCTGCCATAGACTGTGTCGCATTATGTTTACGGTTAGCTTGTAAAGCAATAACTACAAATCGTGGTTTTTCAATCTGAGATGAGGTTTTTATAGACCAAGCGTGTTTACGTGTTTTGGGTAGTAATGGATACTCATACAAGTCCCAATTACGAAATGCTACTGTAATAGGACGATCTTTTTCTAAATGCTTTAATAAATTAATTCTTTCGCGGTCTGAAACTTTAATGTGAGGAACTCGCCAGACAATTTTACTTATTGTTATATCCTCCACAACTTCATCGGTATTTAGTTTCAAAGCATTGAGATTTGTGTTGCTTCTCAATAGTACTAACTCATGTTTACAGTTAATTATGATTTTTTCATAATCTTCTGCAAAACCCAATATTTTGTTTAGAGGAATTGATGCAGAAAATACTCTATTGCTGACATTGGTCGTACCTGTAGGTGACCAGCCCCAAACCTTTGCACATTTCGATTCATTTTCATTCAAGGAAAAATAAGATTTTATAGTTGTAGAAATCCCTGTATTTTTTACCTTATCTATTTCTACACCATTTAATTCATATCGAATATCTTGAAAAAGAAATAAAGCTGGATTATTAACAAAATGCACACTTGTCACTTTTTCTTGTTGTTTAGTAGTACTGTTAAACTTATACACATTGACTCTGCCCTCAATGTACAAACTGCTGAGTGTAGGCAACACATACAAATCTTGCTGATTAATAGGTATTCGAATTTCATCGTTCTTGTTAAATATGGTTTATACGAATGATATTCGAAACTTTCGATGCTGTTATCGTATTTAAAATATTCATTTTAACAAACCCAGTAGTTTTAAAAATTCCTTATTGCTTTTGGTTAGCTTCTTCTTTAAACGAAGCGGTGTTCTTTTCTGAGAGGATCTTTTGGAACTGACTTGAACAGTAGACGTAGATGGGGTTTTATTGAAATTTAACATTTTTTTCTAAAGTGTAAATACAGCTGTACTTCTTCACCGCGTAAGTTGATCTGCTTATTTTCAGCGTCTAGCAACCTTATGTTAATAGAGTTGATTGAACTTTGATTGACGGGAAAATAAATTAAGTTTTTAGGTATTTCGATGATTCTATAACCTGGTGGTACGTTAGGAACAAATTCGTAAATAATATGACTTGCTTTCCCGTTCACAAATGACCCGCTGATTACATCACATTCGATTCGCACTACAGTTGTTGATAAAATGCTGACGGGATACCGAGACTCGGTGCTTATATTAGCTGTTATTGTATCCATACCAAAACCTAAAATTTTACCAAGAGAATCATTTTTATCGAAATACACATTTTCAGAACAGTAAATACATGTTTTTAATGTATTATTATTGCAAGTCAATTTTAGCGCAGCGTCCTTAATGTTACTTTTCAAAAAGTCACAAATATCTTGAAGTTCGTAGGATCCTTCAGGTATTTCGATAATTCTATCACTGCCATAGTAAAATTTATTATTTCTTTCATCTATTTTCGGGATAGAATTAAAAGTTGAAAAATATAAGAGTCCACACTCATATTCTCCGCGTAATTGCAAGGTTGGCGAGTAATTTGTTATTAAAGATTCTCCTCTGCCAGTTATTGACACAGTGAAAGACATTTTTGTACTGATAAGTTTTTTTATTTCATTATCAATATAAATGTTTTTTCCAATAGTCTCTTAAAAAATTTAAACAAAGGTGACCACAGTTTATAGTTCCAAACTTTTGATACTGAACATAATTATAATTTATAGACATGTACCTTAAATAATTTATCAACTCTAACGGTGGCTTTAGATTGCCAAAACTATCAAAATATTCACAGTCGTCATTATGCTTAACGTAGGCTACCCAATGGGTTCCGGGATTATCAGAACTATCTAAATTTATTATAGCACACTCGATCTTTCTTGGTTTTGAAGGCAGTGCATCTCTCATGAAAACTCCTCGAAAGTGTGGAATATCAGTAGCATGCTCCAATATATCGAAATTAGTGAGAGGGCGTCTGGGTAGCCGTTTCATTAGTTTTTTGAAGGATTTAGATATAAACCAACTCCTTTTTTATGAGGCTTGATATACAGTCCTTTTCCTAGAGCTACAGCTTCCATCATCTTGTTATGTCGTTCAGATTCTTGAAGATTTTTCTGAGCAGCCTTGTAATCATTGACAGCCTTTGCTATACCTGCTGCACCACCAGCAAGTGAACCTAGAGCTGACAATCCAGCGAAAATTGGAATAAGAGGTAAGAAACCCCCACTTTTTGGTATAGGAATACACCGCGGCAAGCGTATTCCTTTTTTATTAGTAAACAGTTTTTTTGCAGCTGCATATGCATATTTTATAGCTGTGTGATTGTCTTTAGATTTTAATTTTTTAGTTTTATTTTGGATTTTTTTAACACCAGTCATAAATGAACTTACTCCAGCCCCAGCTTTGAGTTTTGCTTTCATAGTTTTCTTTACTATCCATGAAGCAACCTTTTCTCCTTTTCCAGCATCTCTCGATTGCAATCTTTTCTTAGCCATATTCAAAAGTTCTAAGTCGGCGTTATGTCGAACGTGTAAATCACTGTTGTTGTATGCGATATCGTGATACATGCAAGCTTCATCCAATTTGTTTATGCCCCGGTCGCTCCTCAGTAACCGTTTCTTAAGTTTTGTTCCGGGACCACAAAATTGATAACCAGGTAAATGTAACTCAAACGGTATATTATTTATTATGTCGTTAATAATACCACTTCCTTCTTTCATCGATGTTTATCAAGTGAGTTACATCTAATTACAACGCTTTATTTATATTACAAAACTAGCGCATTTTTATCCACCCAACTTTTCTCTTCATCGTTGAGACCTAACCATTTTACAAAAAGTTTTCTACCTTTTCTTTTTATAACTTTTTCAATGAGATAAAGATCAGGAAATTTAGTTTTTTGTAATTCATATTCGTAGAAAGATCCTAGAATCCTCTGTTTGTGTTTATCTTCTAAATGGTAAGTAGGTGGATTCGTATGATTTACTTTAACTACAACAAATATCTCGGTTGACCAGTTCGGGGTGTAACCCTTGTAAAAATCTCCTTTATGTTTGCTAATACGGACATGATCACCAAGTTGAAACTTAGGTTTACGAACCACCTTAGATCTTTGTGTTTTAATAATGTTAGACTTTACAACCATTTGGTTTTTTTTGTTGACTTCAATAGGTTTAAATTTAGTTATACAGTGAGTAGTGTTATTATAGTTTTCTACAACTGAATTTAAATTTTGCCCCAACCATTGATAATGACCGTGTAAACTGAAAAGTTTGTAAAGGTTATGTTTTAACGTACGTATTACTCGTTCTACAATAGAAGCTTTTTTCACGGAGTAGGTAGAATAATGACTTATTTTATATTTTACTAATAACTTTTTGAAAGTATCATTATAAAACTCCTTGCCTAAATCAGTTTGTAAATATTTAGGTTTTCGTGACGAATTGGTTAGTATTTCTTGCATCGCATGTGTGACGCATTGTTTCTCTTTTGATTTTAAAGGGTTTACCCACACATATTTTGATAAAGTATCTATTACTATAAAAATGTATTTGAATCCTTTATTGAAATGTGAATATTTCTGAAAATCCATAAGGTCAGCTTGCCATAAATCATCTATTCCTTTTATGATTGTACATCGACGCGGGAAATTTCTTCTTGCTGCTTTGTGTAGTTCATTGACGATGTCTTTTTTACTCATTTTTATTTTTTTGGTTTATCAAAAAATCAATCTCTGTTTTAGTATAATATAAATCACTCAAACGATTTGTAGTCACCTTATCCAAGCTATTTAGGTATTTCTTAACATCAAGATAAACTGTTTTTATTTCGTTTCTTAGGTCTTGAACTGTTTTATCTAAATAGGCTTTATTTACTGCTTCGTCGTCTTCGTCTGGAGAGGTTAAACCTTTCAATTTTGATGATTTCAAATCTGACTTCACCAATGTATCGCTGAAGGTATCAATGTATTCCGCTAATCGTAGACGCTTATGAACATGATGACCAAATTTGTCAATGTTCATTGCTGCACTGATGCGTTATTCAAAGTGAACCATTTCCCTGTCAAACATTCTTTATATTTCATATTCTTGATTATTCCTGCTTCCCATAGTTCTTCCATAATTGCGATAAATTCATTGTCTAAGCCAGTGTTACCCGCATCTCGTGAGGCAAGTAATATTTTTAATCGTTCTACTAACTCATTTGGATCATCCCAATAAACCAAATCCGTATTCTTTTTCACCTCTTTTAGTACCTTAATACCTTCTCCATGCGAAAGACTCTCCGCACTTGTAGTTGCATTTCTAGCAAACTTAAATAGAGGTTTTATAACATTCATGTACTTAAATCCTTTATTGCTGTTTATTGGTTTGGATGAATCATAATTGCGTCTGTGTGCATTGGTTTCTAATAAAAGTAGTTTATAGTTATGTAAATCTTCCTCTGTAGTTATATCTAAATTTGGTTTCTTTTTAAACAAGAGCTCTTTTAATCCAACTGTTTTATTCAATGTGTACGTTCCTATTTTTAGGATTTTACCATCATCAAAGACGCGGGTTTTACCAAGCATCAGTTTCCCGCGTTCATTTCTAATTCCAAAAGGTATATTGTCCATAACATCCGATGATGTTGACCACGATAGTGTAGGATTTTCAGCGTCTGGTGATGACTGAAAAGACTGGAATGACCTCTCGCTGACATTGTGATCCTCAGAAGGCAATACTGTAAGTGTTTTGCTTTTGTGTAAGTCGCTATCAGATTCTATTTCATCTTCTTCTGCAGTGTAAACTTCATTATAATCTTCACTAGAGGAGGACAAGGTCTCGCTATGATCTTTTTTAGTTTTTTTCTTAGAAGGCAAATACTGTTTTTCATTCTTTTGATGCTTATCTTCATTTTTATTTGCTAACAAGTTGAGTGGTTCGAATATGGGCTTAAATATTGTTTCCAGTGCAATATTATTCGAATTTCTCGCATCCTTTATCATTTCAACTTTTCTTTTTACAGCTGCAGCAGATTTTACAATTTGTTGTTTCAGATTTTTCTCCATTTTAGATAGGACAGGTATTTTAGGTAGGACAGATTGGTTCTGAATCACGAATGAGAGTGATTTATTCAGAATGTAACAACATGTTATGTACGTTAGTCCAGTACTATAAACGTGTCAAAGGCTAATCTGTAACATCCGTTATTTCTTTCACAATCCTTATTTATCACAAGATAATTGTAAGGCTTATTCCAAACAGCTGAGCACATTTCTCTAAATTGAGCCCAGGACATATCAGAACCAACATGCTCATCATAAACGTGTTTCAAATTAATGTCATCTTGTTTAAATAATATAATCAGATTTGCGTTGTCTCTTACAAGCTGTTTAGGTATTTTGGTATAAGTCTGATTTATATAAAAACAATCAATGTTCTTGTGACGTCCCATAGCAAAATAATCCCTTATGTTATTTTGATTTTCGCAAGCAACGTCGTCGAAAATGATAATAGAATCAGGTAAAGCCTCATGCGGACTCAATATTTCACTGTTATGATTATATTTATTATATGAAATTCCGGGCACCCTATCTAAACCTTTTTCTAGAAATAAATATTTTGTCTGGTACAAGGATTTTGAATAAACATACAGGTTACGAAAATGTAGACCCTCTTTATGCAGCAATAAACTTAGGACTAAATTGGTTTTCCCACAGTTTGATGGACCACAAACTACACAGCGTATTGTATTTGGTAGTAATCTACCATGTCGATTTAACTCAGTCGGTAACGGAGAACATAGGCACTCTAACTTTAAAGATTGTTTTTGTTTCACAAACTTCATTATCAGCTGATAGCTCTACTAGACTATAAAGCTACGAGGTTTTAAATTGAATGCGTAAAAATCATGATACATAGATGTTATATAAACAGACGATTTAATTTTCCAGAGAATGCTAATCGTGCAGTTTCAATCAAGAAACTCCATCAAATAAATACAAAAACACTTCACGTGAGTGATCGAAGTGATTATTGGGTAGTCTGGAACACTGAACGACAGAGATCGAACGAACGTGAGATCAATGAAGTGAATCGCGCAATTATTGGACATTCTACTTCGCTTTTTCGAGTGAGCGATCGAAGTGAGCGAACGATTAAGAAAAAGTGTTGTCAAAAGACACACAAATTGTGTCTGAAATATAGTAAAAAATTGTTCCATAATTAATCTGTGAATATATATAGTAGTAATGAATTATCGAGCCGAGCAGAGCGATTGAGCTTGGTGAGTCTTTTGCCTTTCAAATCTAGAATGATCTTTTTTGTAAATATTTTTGTGTGTGGAAGTGGATGGAATAAACGCGAAATCTGTTCATGTCAAATCTATTTATAATATTGGGTGTTCTATCCCACCGCAAGAGAGTGGAGGCAAACGAACGTTTGCCGACACGAACGAGGGGTGGGATAGAATGCCCAATATTATACTACTGTTATGTTATTCCACGTCATTGCGTCGAGCGTCCAGATAGTTCTACGATACGACTCCGAGTAGTTTTAGATGCTAGCAATCGAACTACAAATAATCGTTCTTTAAATAATATAGTCCATGTTGGGCCTAAATTGGTTGATCTTCTTTGGCGGCTTGAAGTAAATGTTGATTGAAGCTCGCTTTAAGATATGTCCAATCTTGTCAGTGACACCTTTCATATATGGAAGTACGGCAGGTTGGCGCTCGACTGTGGTTAGTTTATTGCGTTTTCTGTGACGTCACAGAAAACGCAATTACAAGATGCAGGCGTGTACAAACTGGACTGCGACTGTGGGCTCTCTTACATCGGGCAAACAGAGAGAAGTATAGGAACCCGCGTTAAAGAACACATAGCCGACGTCAAGCATAGGCGCGAAAATAAGTCTGCAGTATGCGAACATTCCCTAGAGGGGCCCAACCATTACATCAGATTTGATAAACCGCAAGTACTCGCTAGAGAACAACGATTCATCCCTAGGATGATACGCGAGGCTATTGAAATTAAAAAACATCCTAATTTTAATAGAGAAGATGGTTGGAGTCTACCACCAGCCTGGGACCCCATCATACAAAATATTAAATCCCAGCCCCAACACCATACTGCCAGACCAAAAGATACTGTAAGCTCTTTCTGCGTAAAACGGAACGCACCCGATTAAATTAAATGAGGGTATACAAGCTACTAACTAATTATGAGATGACCAACACCTCAGTCTCCCTGTGACCACGGACCCTGCAAAGGATTCGAAACGTCAGGATAAACATTAAATAATGTGTAAAGTAAAATAAACGCGAGTAGATCCGTAAAAGTTGTTTCACTTAAATTTCTTTTCGAACATGAATATAGGGGATATTTTATCACACCCCATTTCCAAGATCCTGTCAGGAATGTCACTTGGATCCCATTTTGTGTGTCTAGTCAGAGGTTTGGATGCGTCCCACAGTCCGGCCACCTTTAATCTATGTAATGCTTTCTTTGCCTCTGCTTCTATTACAATGTGCTGGGTTGAAAGGTCTGTGAGGACCTCCAGCGCTGCCGTTGGAGTGGTTCTAAAGGCACCAGTGATTGCCAGACAAGCTGTTCTCTGAAGTTTGCTAAGAGCATTCTTACAGATCTTTAGCCTGGTTCTAGGCCACCAGACGATGCTGCCATATGTGAGAATCGGTCTTACCATCGTCGTGTAGATCCACCTAATGATTTTGGGGTTGAGTCCCCACATCTTGCCATAGGTAGACCGACACATGCTAAATACTCTGGAAGCCTTGGCTGTCGTCGTTTTCATATGCTGTTTCCAAGTAAATTCTCTATCTAGCGTTAAGCCTAGATATTTCACTTCTTTGGACCAAGTTTTTCATTTTTGTAAAGGGGATGGCTGTTGTTTTCCCCGGGTTTAAAGAGAGGTGGTGGGCATTAACCCCGATACCGTTGAGGGAAACTTCCCACTGACTGAGATGACCAGATCATCCGCATAACCAACCGTATGGAATGGTCCTTATTCAGCCTTACTACGATTGAATCAACTACAAGGCTCCACAGAAGAGGCGAGAGAACCCCTCCTTGCGGGCATCCTCTGGTTGTTCGTGCAAGTAGACTGTCACCTTGCAGTTCTGAGTTGATAATTGTACCCTTTAACATGCATTCGATCAAATTACAGATCGGTTGTGGCACACCGTGGTTCTTGGCTGCAACCTTGATGGATTCAAAGGTAGTGCGATCAAATGCACCTTCAATATCTACGAAAGTGCAGATGCAAATCTCTTTGGTTTCCAGCGCAAAATCTGCTCGAATCACCACATGATGAAGAGCAGTTTCTGTTGACTTCCCTGCCTGATATGCACATTGAAGTTCTGATATATTTGTCTACCAACTTCTCCATTGTCTTCAGATTGTAGACTTATAGGCCTAAAGGCTTTGGGTTCTTCGTAATCGGGTTTTCCCATTTTCGGAATGAAGATTACCAGCAGTACAACCCTATCATGGTTAAATACCGCACCTCATTTACTTAAAATGTACGTAGCGAATCGCGTAGTCCAAGCCACTGATTTGATCAGCTGTGAGCACTGGTACCATGTTTCTACCAATGAAACCCAGCAGACTGCTGCAGCCGTGGCGTGTTTTGTATGGAACTTACCAACCATTCACTATATTTATTTCAAAGACAATTCTGGATAATCGGTTTAAGACTTCTGATACGTAACGTTCTGTCGAAATGTGTCCAATGCTTCAAAGTGAAGCCACTTTCCAGTCAACCTATCATGGGGTATTTGCCTGCTGCGCGAGCTGCCTTTTGAATAAAAGAAAGTCGTTGACGTGGCGCAAAAACTTATAAGGCGTATCTTTGTCTCTTTGTTTGCCTTAGTTCAAAGGCAGTCCATCTCGAAGCTGTCGCGGAACTAAGTTCCGAAGCATTCCTTGCTGCATTGGATCGGTTTGTTTCTCGCCGCGGAATGTGTCATACAATTGTCACTGATTGTGGCACTAATTTCGTTGGGGCAAATAAGTATCTCAAAGAACTTATTGATGAGCTCCGTGAAAATTACCCAGAAATTTCCGATGGCTTGTCCAACTGTCAAATCATTTAGAAATTTAACCCTCCGGGCGCTCCTCACTTTGGAGGTATATTTGAAAGTGGTATTAAGTCCACGAAATATCACCGTTGTCGACGCTCAGATTCTTACTCTTGAAGAGTTTATTACGGTTTTGGCAAAAGTAGAAGCCATTTTGAATTCCCGTCCGCTATGTTCACTATCTCCGGATCCTTCAGAAGCGGACGTGTTAACACCGGGACACTTTCTAACTGGAGGTCCTTTAGTAACTTTACCTGAAGAACCTATCAGTGAAATTACTTGTCCTCGTTCTCGTTGGCAAATGCTTAAGGCGAAGGGTAAGGCACACTAGCGCCACCAATTGATAATTTGACAATTACTAACGGACCGGATCTTTTTTTAAACATTGCGTACCGTCCGATAACAGGAAAGCATCCACAGTATTTATTTAATAATTGTGCGCTACTTTTTGTTGCGTGGTTTATTTACAAAACGGGCTATCGCATTTATTCACAAACAATGGCCACTGTTGATGTTAGCGAATGAATACAAAAACAAACCTAAAAGTAGTGCACAATTATTAAATAATAGATGTTTGCCTAGATGTTTGCCTTGCTAGTGTGCCTTACCCTTCGCCTTAAGAAGATTACACAAAGCTTTTGGCGTATTTGGCAACGTGACTATCTTCATACGCTGCAACAAAAGAATAAATGGTTTCAAAATGTTTCGAATATAAAGGTAAACGATGTAGTACGTTTAAGTGAACCAAACCTACCTTCGTTATTTTGGAAGCTAGCTCGAGTAGATCAGGTCTATCCTGGTTCAGATAATGTAGTCAGAGTTGTTACTCTCCGAACTGCTAACGGTAAAATCTTGCGAATACCCGTAGTTAAGGTCTGTCCTCTACCGGTTAATTAAACAAGACAATTCAATTGCTACCATAGTTATTAGCAGTGGTCGGAGTAGGTATATTGATTTTAGATACTTGCGTCATGATATCATAACATGGACATGCATTTCTTCCGGAATGTACCGGAGTTTCCAAAAATTTGGTAAATAGAGTAATAAAATAAAAAACCATATGTAAGCAAACAAAATTGTTTATTGTTAATACAAATAATCATTATTACAGTTTTATTAAAAATAATTATTTTTAATCCTCATCGGTTACAAGTTCTACATTTTGATTTTCTGTCTCTATACAATTAAAATAAATAACTATAATTTTTTCAATATTCTCTAATTTTAAGCTATTTCTTTTAACATCTAAGATCCATTTGTAAGTGGAAAATGATCGTTCAACATCTGTAGATGTCAATGGAGCGAATTTGAAATAAAGTTTCTGATTATTTGCTACGCTTTTTTCAATACTCTCGCTGTATTCTCTAATTGTATCTAAATCTGGATTTCGTTCCATAACTGATTCTATTTTATTTTTTATATTCTCATTATTGCACTCGTTAAGCGTAGCCCTTACTTGATCAAATACTAAAAGTGAATCAGCTAGAGATAAATTTTGTTTTTGTAACTCTTTTAGGGCTAGTAGTATAATAGAGTAATTTTCTTCAATATATTTTAAATCATTTTCTAAATTTTGTTTTTCCAAAATGTTTTTTGCGTTTCGTATGGCTATAGCATCAGAACTGCTCAAGCAGGATAAAACTTCTTTTATTTTATCTAAATGTTGAGCGTAGTAAGATGCTGCCTGTAACCAAGTACCCCATCTGGTAATGACTGGTTGCGGAGGCAACGGTAAGTCAGGATATTTTTCTTTTAAAATGTTTACCCTACTAGGAGCCTTTAAAAATACTTTTTTAACATTTGATATAAGAATATCAACATCGTTGTATTCTGACCTTATCTGCTCACTTACACGATGAAGAGCGTGCGCCAAACATGTCACATGCTTCATTTCAGGTAAGTAATGTTTTAAATTTCGCCCTGCAGATAGCATGTACGCTACACTGTCAGTGCAAAGCATTAAAATATTGTCAACTTTCGCTTCAAAAGTGTTTTGCCATAAATTTTCTAGACATTGCAGTACAAATTGTGTTATTGTTTGTCCATTTACTGCTGTTAGCATTTTACAAGCAATCAAATAAGGCCGGCCTGCACTATTACTAGGATGCAATGGTTTTATTAGGAAATTGACTATGTATCGACCAAAAATGTCTGTTGTCTCATCCAGCGATATCCATAGTTTCTCATTTTTATTAGTTTCATAAATCGAATTGATTTTATTCCTATAAAACTTCTCCAAATAAACTTTTCGTAACTGTGATTCGTCAACCACTTTACGATTGGTACAAACGCAACAACAAGTACTGCACATATATTTCTGAAAAAACTCTTTGAACGCTGGATTTTTCATTTGCGACCAAGGAATATTGCATAGAATCAGGAACTTAATGAGGTCAAAGTAAAATTCCTCTTGCGGTCTCTTAAATTTTCCTTGATGTACAGCGCCTTCAATGTGTTTGGTAATGTTGCCTCTATTCACAGCTTTCAAATGACTTTCACACTTTGTACAGTATATAGTGCCACTAGCGTTATCGTAAAGTAGCTCAGGATAGTGCAATAACCACTCTTGCACTGTTTCAGCCTTGACCTTTGCCATATTTATTTATATCTCACCTAAAACAATGATTTAAATTTACAATATATACATACACAACTGTAAAGTCGATAATGAAATTCTGTTTCATATAAAGTGTTTTTTTTAACTGAAGCGGTGATAGCCCTGCGGTGTGCGTACCGGACTCTCATGCGCTGTGATGATTGCTATAATATATACAATATATAGTATCGAAAGCATCCAAAGCTCTCGGATTTGTCATGCGTAACTCGAAAGAATTTACTCAGATTAAGACCTTAAAAATTTTATACTGTACGTTTGTTCGTAGCAACTTGGAGTATGCGTCTCAAGTGTGGAACCCAAGATATCAAACTTATATATCACGAATTGAAAACATTCAAAAAAGGTTTATCAAGTATCTTTGCTTTCGTTCCAAAGACCGGTATGACTCAACGCAATATCTTGGTTTTTGCAAAAGACATCACCTACTTCCTTTGGAAAACCGCCGTGAAATTGCCGATATTTTGTTTCTACTGAAAGCTGCGTCTGGTTACATTGACTGCCCGGATCTACTGTCACAAATATCTCTCAGAGCGCCTACTAAGCTTCTTCGGTTTAGCCCGCTTTTATATCTGCCCCCTTCCTCTTCCAACTATAGGCAGAACACGTATATCTGGCGTGCGAGTAACAATTTCAATGCCTTATCTAATAAACTTGATTTTGACCTTTTTAACACAAGCGATGCATCGGCGAAACGGCTCATGAGCCAGTTATTTTTTGAGTAGTTTAGTGAATAAGTTTAAGTGTGTGTTTTTCTTGTTAGTGCATCACATTGTTATTAATTTTGTTTTTATTAGTGAGGACCTATAATTGGCTTTCTGTCACTATTTTTAAGTTTTTAAGTTGTATCATAGCTGTTGGTCTTCCTATAAATAAATAAATAAATAAATAAATAAATAAATAAAGTGATTTTTTTAACTGTTTCCAAGTTCTAAAACCTTCTTAAATAGTGAAAATAATTAAAACTTACCCGTACAAAAACAACTTCAAATGGGCCCAATCCAAGAGTAATAAATCGATGTCCGTAGTTATAAGCCAAATTCGTCGTTTTAAGTAGATTTCAGAAGACAGTAAACAAGCCAGGGTCAAGTCAAGATATTCACAACACATAAAATAAGCGCACTCCACGAACCGAAATAAGTGAGTGAGCCACTTGGTCTGGATGTCGGTGCGAGCGCATTGTTTTCGAACAAACAGTCAATGAGTCATCCTGGATACTTGATTCTAATTGGTCAGATGCGTTGAGCATAGAGATAAGAGGACAAAAGACCCTGTTTGCCGGATGTCGTGTGTTGAAATGAATATTATTATTATATCATTTTATACATGCTTAGGCTTTTACTCCAACACTTTTACTACAACAAGGTTTTTACACACCAGTCATTTTTTACTATTAAATTCTGGTCATCTACGCCACTAGCAGCATAGCGTTGAGAGTATTGATACATTTTTAACTAGTTTCATGTAATAATTTCGATGTTTCGGTATTTTTATCATAATAATCCGGAAACTCGGAGGAGTATCCATATTAACATATACGTTTGATGTCAGTGACTTTAATTCAATATACCTACTCCGACCACTGGTTATTAGTAATATTCCTATATTATTAACATTAATCTCAATCTTCTTAAAATTTAAGTTAAATTTAATTTGGTTACAAAGTTTTCGAGCACAGCTTCTTATTTATATAATGTTTAATCCCTGAAATCCTGGTGAATTTCAAGTGGGGGGAAATGTATAAACATTAAACCATTCCTGTGGATTCCTATACCTATCTATTCAAAATGTTTTCCTTTCCACAAATTTGCCACCATACGGGCTTACGTCACTCTGTGACGCCAGCGCTCCTGCATCGCGTTCTTTCGACGGCAAAAACGCGAATCAGTCCCTTGAAGAAACATGGCGGTGTGAGACGGAAAAAGCGCGCCCGCGTATGGTAAAATCTGTGAGAACTTCAAAAGGACCCTTCGCTAACGGTTTATTGACTTTTGGTGTTTCCTAAACTCCTGCCTGACAGAATAAGTGCAAAACTTAGTGACCTGTAGTGCTGATCGTGAGATTGCTGGCCGGCCGGCATGGTGATCCAGGTAAGTGTTTATAAGTTCCAACCACCTATAATTCAAGGGGTTTCTAGGGAATATCATCGGATAAATGCAATAGCTATTTCAGCGAGGTTCAACCATGCTTAGAATGCCTAACTAAGTAGTTTTGCGTTAAATCCCGTTTAAATATGTTTGCAAAAGTTAAGAAATTATGTAAATTATCATTTAAATTATCAATTCAAAAATGAATAGTGTAATTTGTGACGTCATCCCCAAGAGCCTGCCCACTTCGATCTGATTGGCGCGCGTAGTACTTTTGAATCACAGTATTACTATTTCATACAGTAGGGTATCGCCTTTGATGTGGGGCGATGCCGCCGCCCGCGTAGGTATCCACGCGGTCGTTCGCCGATATGCAAGGGATGTCATAAAATTCGAAATCAAATAATCGTTATTTTTATAAAATAATCATTTATTAACAAGAATAAACTATTATGTATACATATATACAAATGCTGCACTGCTAAATATTTACGTGAAAGTTTATTTTAGATTTAAATTTTTAACAATATAATGAATTCGCATTCGGGCTGCTTAAAAAATGAAAAATAACAAGCCCAGAAATCTTAAATATAAACTTTAAAGAATTGATGTTTATAGAACCTCGTCTGTATTGGCACGTATTAGTTAATAGTTATGTGTTGTAAAAATGTTCATTATTAATTAATGAGAAGTTGGCAAGATAAATAAAAAAACTATTTAGTCATTCTGTTGTTGGAGCACAAGAATTCGGTCATTTATTCTTGTAGTTGGAGTACCCTGCACATCACCAACAATATACATTTTACCATCCATGTAGCTACATACATTCCAACAAAGACAAAGTACAAGTTATTACGAAATTATAGGAAAAACTTACCTTGCGTCACGAGGAAATTATATATGAAATTTTAAATTCTTGTTGTGTTTCGACGTCGACTTACAATCGTATACATAACAATGTGTATGCACCATTATATTCAATAGGAATCAATGAACGTAAATTTTAAAAAATACGTTTAAAACACGCAGTACGCGCACGTGGCTGCCCTTCACGGTAGCTCCCACAAACTGCGCTTGTTTGTGGGACACTCGCCCCCTCCATTGCTCTGCGAAGTACGTTCGATACCCAACTGTACGCTTTTAAAACTGTGTTTTTAATGGTCAAAAGAACTACGCGAGCCAATCAGATTTTGGCACCTACGCAGGTCGCAGGCCGTACTGCGGCAGGCAGATCGAAAGAAGATGCGACATTAGCATAGTAGGCTACCTTTCTATCCGCCGCACAAGTTGATGAACTTGGTAATTTTTTTAATACTTACAACTTTTACCGCCTCTTTGGTATAGTGGTTAGATCATGGTAAGCCCGGTCTGAGAATCCAGAGGTCCCGGTTTCGATTCCCAGAGGAGGGTACATTGTATTCGGTTTGGTTGGTGGAAGGGCTTGTTATAAGTCCGCCTAGCTAGCTACAACCGTCTTATTTAAGGCTGTCGTCATACAATGTTGAATCCAAGGTTGGTAGGTCAACGAGACGCCGGCGTAGAGAAAGACGTAATGAAATTAACCATTAATATTAATAATGAAATTAACCCTAGTTATTATATTATGGGGTGGGAGGGATCTACCTCCTAGTGGTCCACCCTGGGCAACGGCATCATAGGCTACCCAGCTTATGGTGACGGCTGAATGTTCCCTTCTCTGCGGAGGTAGGCTTCTTAAGGAGCCGCCTGGTTTGCTACCTCCCTCTTGCCGGAGCCCGGTGCCAAGCAGTCTTACTGCGTTCCGTCGGTGTGCAGGAGTACCATTGCCATTAGATATAGAGAACGGTTAGCTGCACTGTTTGGAAACGAACGGTGCTGGGTCCTTGAAGATTCCGTACTTGGTAGCTCGACCTGGAGGGTAGCGGGATCCGAAGCACGGTCTTGCCGTTGGCCGACCGCAGTTAGTAGGAGGGCCAAGTAGTGCGCTAGCCACGTGCAAAAGGCTGCCCCGCCAACTTGCGAAAAATCCCAAAATGCGCCACCGTGCCAGTTGGCGACTGGAAGGGAGGACCCGGTGGACATTCTTGGGGGGTTCGGGCGTCCCCGCAGTCTCCAGATCGAGTTTCCCTCGAGTCGGTACAGCCAGGGTACACCAGTTGGTTCACTGAGCGGTGCCTCAACCATTATATATATCTCCAAATTCACTCATTCATGAAAAGCTCAAATAAAAGAAAAAGGTTTAAACAACGGCTGCACTTCCTCCCAACCAAAGTGCACTTCACTAACATTCGTGGTCTGCACTCCAATCTCGAACAGGTCCACTACCATCTCGAAACCGAAAAGCCACACCTATTCTTTTTAACGGAGACGCAGATAGCAACACCGTCAGACGTGTCGTACCTTAACTACCCGGGTTACTCCCTTGAACACAAGTTCAGGAAGCACGCCGGCGTTTGTGTGTACGTACGCGATGATGTATGCTGTAAGCGTCTCCGTGGCTTTGAAAAACCTGGGTTTTCCGCAATGTGGATTTTGACCGATACCGGAGTGGATAAATGTGTCTACGTCGGTGTTTACCGTTCACACAACAGCGACCAGGAGACGACTAGGCTCATGGAGTATCTAACTGAAACAGCAGATCTGGCCCAGCAAAGGTACCCTGCAGCGGAGCTCATTTTTCTTGGGGATTTTAATGCTCACCATAATGCATGGCTGTACCCGTTTAAGAAAACTGACCATGCTGGACGAGAAACGCGCAAGTTTGCATTATCGCTGGATCTTACCCAGATGGTGAATGTAGCAACGCGAGTACCTGATGTTGATGGCCACACGCCGAACTGTCTAGATCTTTTGCTGACGACGAACCCTAATAAACACTCAGTATCGGTCTCAGCCCCGCTGGGATCGTCTGATCATTGTGTGGTGAAATCCGTGTCAGTCTGCTCGCCTCCTGACAACAGCCCCAGAGGCACGAGGCGTGTTTGGTGATATGAGTCAGCTGATTGGGACGAAATGCGACATCTCTTTGCATCATACCCTTGGCGCCAAGTGTGTTTTTCTTCAAGCGATCTCTCTAGTTCCGCAGATGCGATCGGGGAAGTGATTCGTCAGGGAATGGAATACTTTATTCCGTTTTCCGACATCCCCCACGGTCACAATGCCCGACCTTGGTTTAATGTGGACTGTGCTCGCGCAGAAGCGCGTAAAGAATCCGCTTACCAAGCCTGGGTGCGTGCTCGTGACCGCAAAGTACGGGCTCGGAGGGTTCGCTTGAAGAAGAAGGCCTTCAATTCTGCAGCTAAGTTATGCAAACGAATGATTCGTAAGGCGCGATACGACCATGTAAGCCGCATAGGAGCCAGATTAGCATCCTACCCAGCTGGTAGCAAGCAGTTCTGGTCCCTGTCCAAGTCGGTCGAGTCAAACTTCTGCCGACCCAATTTGCCTCCCATGTTGCGACCTGATGGATCGTTGGCCCACTCTGCAACGGAGAAAGCTAATTTATTTGCATCTCTGTTCGCGGGCAATTCACGTCTTGCAACAAAACACGCAAATCCAACTACGATACCTCATTGTGGTGCTTCCATGCCAAGTATCACCATTCACACCAGAGAAGTACGAAAATCTTTGCAAAATCTTGACGTGAATAAAGCCAGCGGCCCGGACGGAATTCCAGCTAGAGTGCTTAAACTCTGTGCGCCCGAATTGGCTCCTGTTTTAACGCGTCTGTACCGCCTCTCTCTTAAAATTAGAACGGTCCCTAAGTCCTGGAAGTTTGCGAATGTGCAACCTGTGCCCAAGAAGGGTGACCGTGCCGACCCTGCTAACTACAGACCAATCGCCATCACCTCCATACTCTGCAAAGTTATGGAAAGGGTACTAAATAACAAGCTGCTGTCGTACCTAGAATCTCATGACCTCCTTAGTGACTGTCAATATGGCTTTCGTAGAGGTCGTTCCACGGGGGACCTTCTAGTTTACGTCACACATTGCTGGGGCGAGGCAATCGAGAAGCATGGCGAAGCGCTTGCTTTTTCGCTAGACATCTCGAAGGCCTTTGACCGGGTCTGGCACGCTAGCCTGCTTAATAAACTTCCAGCGTATGGCATCTCTGCTGACTTTTGTGCCTGGATATTAGACTTCCTGAGTGAACGGTCAATTAGAGTGGTCATTGATGGCTGCTCTTCTGACCTCATGGCTATCGATGCCGGGGTTCCTCAGGGATCCGTCCTTTCTGCGACCCTCTTTTTGCTGCACATTAATGATCTGCTCATGCCCGGAATTATTGGATATGCAGACGACAGCACGGTCACAGAAAGATATTTGTCCAGCGGAAGAGTCAGCATGGAAGAATTGTGTTCCTTGAGAGAGGCCATGGTAGAACGGACAAACTTGACTTTAAGTCTTGTCTCCCAATGGGGTGACAACAATTTGGTCAGTTTTAACGCCACCAAAACGCAGGCATGTCTGTTCACCGCCAAAAGGAGTCCTTTTAACCTAGCTCCTGCTTTCCGAGGTATGACTGTACCGATTACCGACAACCTAAATCTCCTTGGCATGAAGTTGACTTTTACTCTGAACTTTGGTGACACCATCGAAATTAAAGCTCAAACAGCGGCCAAAAAACTGGGTGTCCTAAATAGGGTTAAGCGATACTTCACGCCGGGACAGCTTCTAACCTTATATAAAGCGCAAGTCCGATCGTGCATGGAGTATTGCTGTCACCTTTGGGACGGTTCAGCAAAATACCAGCTCGCCGCGCTTGATTTGGTGGATCGCAGAGCCAGGAAAATTATAGGTGACGATAAGCTTGTAAAAACCAAGCTTCACAGTCTCGCTCACCGCCGCACAGTTGCCTGCTTATCGGTCTTTTACAGGCTATACTTCGAAGAGTGTGCTGTTGAGCTGCATGAGCTCATTCCACCTTCCCCATTCTACCATCGGGAATCCAGACGTACGGCTGGCTACCACCCTTACCTGGTTGACATTCCACTTTTGCGCACCAAGCGTTTTGCTTCTACATTTATAATGCGTACAGCCAAAGAGTGGAATTCCCTACCGGCGTCTGTATTCCCGAGTACATATAAACCTAAAGTTTTTAAAGCCCGAGTGAATAGGCTGTTTCTGGGCAAGCTCGTTCCATCGTCGGCCTCTTCTTAGCCCTAGGGATTAGAATGAGGCCAAGAGCAAGCCCATCATACAATAAAATAAAAAAAATAAAAAAAATGCACCTCATCATCATCATCTTCATCAGCTCATTTTTGTCCCCACTGCTGAGGCACGAGCCTTCCCTATGGATGGATAGGGAGAACGGGCCATAAACTACCACGCGG
The DNA here is from genome assembly GCA_963082485.1 of Eudonia mercurella. Classification (NCBI taxonomy): domain Eukaryota; kingdom Metazoa; phylum Arthropoda; class Insecta; order Lepidoptera; family Crambidae; genus Eudonia; species Eudonia mercurella. The sequence goes on from OY720046.1 coordinate 14,065,687, forward strand.
GCCCAGTGCGGATTGGTGATTGTTAACCACCACCACTAATGCAGCCGGGACCAACGGCTTTACGTGCCTTCCGAAGCACGGGGGAGCTCCAGGGGAGGGATGACCGACCTTTGCGAAAGTTGTTTAACCTCTGCACTTACAGACCGGGCGCGTTAGCCACTGCGCCATCAAGCTCCTAAAATGCGCTGCGCCATCGAGCTCCTCAATTATGCACCTACACACCATCAAATGGGGTCTCTCGGAGGACGGAGATTCGTAGGTAAAAAACTGTTCTCTGAAATGATTACAATTACTCTCTACAGTTGATAAGAACGGCAATTTTGTTAACACCGGCAATGAACTCAAATGTCTCTCTCTTAAAACAGCTGACCGCCAGGGCTTGGTAGCGCTGTGGTCAGCGTAATTTCTTTTGAAATCTTAAAAAAGCTGTTAATCTAAAATTAACAATTTTTAAGGAAAACTTCTTAGACAAAAGTTATTCACTATTATGTATTCTTTACCCTCCTCTCGGCTTAGTACCCCCGTTCCGACTAACGTTGTTATTGGATGGTTATGAAGTGGAACGCAATTAATACTTGTGGAAATATATTTATTTAAATTGTTACACAAATGCAAGTACATTTATCAGCACACCGAATGGTATCAACCATAGACTCGAGAGAGCGGAAACAGAGTTCTTCCATAGAGGAAGGATAGCGCTAGTGTTGTGAAAAGGCTATTAATTTAATCGTTTAACAGTTGTATATATATATATTTATTTAATTTATTTAATTCAAGCTAACTTCCTTCCTTACTCCTCCTTCTCTTCAGAACTCTCCGTTATCCATTTTGATGGACCTCAGCATTCTTGGCATCGGCCAGGAACTGAATCCAAAATGCTACATCGAGAGTGTTATTTTAACTGCCTCCCGTAAGTTGGGTATTCTCAATAAGGTGAGGCGGTTTTTCACTCCCGAGCAGCGCTGTTTGCTGTACAAGACTCAGGTGCGATCGAGTATGGAGTATTGTTCCCCCTCGATGCACTTGACAGACTGCAAAAGCGAGCGGTACGCATTATTGGAGATGCTGAGGTTACAGCCTCTCTAGAGGACCTCCAGCTGCGAAGAGACATTGCTTCTCTCAGTGTCTTCTACCGGAATTACTACGGTGAGTGTTCTGAAGAACTTTTTGATCTAATCCCGCCTTCTCCTTTCCTCTCCCGGACTACACGTGCTGGTCTTAGGAACCACCATCATATTGTACAGACAATTAGTACTCGTATCAAAAAATTTGGCAAGTCGTTCCTCTGTAAGACCATTCGGCTTTGGAATTCTTTGCCGGCGCATGTGTTTCCCAGCTCCTATAGTGCCGGGTCTTTTAAGCGGGGCGTGAAACGGCATTTATGCAGGCCGTCATGAATGGGTGCACTTGTTATCGTGCTTGTTCCACGGTGAGGAGCGCGCTCATTTTGACTGCATCGGCTGCTTACCATCAGGCAGGATGTGGTCACTATGACGTGTCAATATAAAAAAAATATATATATCGCACCCTCCGGCGAATAATGTGGTAAGCGATATTACGACCTTATTAATGTTTTTCCATCTTTATCTTGTAGGAACCCTGCACCATCTCATGAATTTATTTTACATATTTAGGTCCAATATTAATGGAATTAATCGAAAATACCACTTTTTAGCAAGAAACAAGGTTGAAAAATATTAAAAGAGAAAAAAGTGGAAACCCTACATTATGACACAAAACATAATGTCCCTGCATCGTATAGGTACATTGCGATATTATTCTGGAACCGTCGCATAGACGCGAATTCAGCAACCGATCTTACCACTTTATTCTGGTAACAAATACACGGCCAGGCCGCTGTAATCGGCGTTTACGGCTCCGTGCTTTGAAGGCGGGAAATCAGTAAATCAAGTATGATATTATTCTTGTTAAAAAAATGAAAACTATAACAGTAATCATATTTTACTGTATATTGTTTCGTTCGATATTATTGTACTCAAAGATTGCATTTAAAACCTAATCACATTATCAGACGTACGAGTATTACAACGTTGCCGTCTCTCACCGCCTGCCTCCGCTGCTTCTTATATCAAAGATTATTATGATTTGTACAATGAATTCGTGTCTAAATTTGTATCTAATGGGTTCTGCACTCCATCTGCAGTGGCCAAAAGATAAAATTTTTGGTGCTGTCGTAACTGACTTAATTATTGAATGTATAAATGGTTCTTGTCCTAGTGACCTTGATATGCATAATATACCTACTATTTAAATAATAAGAAAATAGGGTTTATCTAAAATCATGAAATTAATATTTCTCCAGAAACCAAAGCAGGAAATCAAACATCAAATTCAGTTGTAGAGCCCTCTGAGCAAGAAATAATTTAAATTCTCAAAATCAAAGATGGAAGAGATTGAGCCTGAAGAAGAAACAGAGACTGAGCCCGAAGAAGAAATACAGAAATTAATACTAAAACTTTATCAAGAAAAAGAAAGCCAAATCCAAATGAATGGCAATGGATAAAAAAAATAAGGTACTGAAAAATACCGGCCAGTCGTACGTAGGAATAAGGTCCAAAAAAGAATTTTCTTCAAAATCTATTCGGGAACCGTGTAAATGTAAAAAGAAATGCTCCAAAAAATTTGACGAGACATGCAGGCAAAATGTATTTGAATCTTACTGGAGAATCGGAGACCACGAAAATCAGTGGCAGTTAATTTTAAGATACGTGAAAACTGATGACATTAAAATAATGCAATTAGAGAGAAAAGCCAACCAAGTGCAAACAATTACCTATTTTTTACCATTAAATGAAATACAAACACAGGTAAATAAATTATTTTCTTGAGGTTACCCTCAAGCTACTGCGATCGCCAACCCGCCTGCCAAGCGTGGCGATTACGGCAAATACCCCTCATATCCTTGAGGGAGGCCTTTGTCCAGCAGTGGACGTCTTCTGGCTGAGATGATGAAGTCTAATTTTAAGGAGGACGAGATTTACAGTGGCAAGCTGCTGCTTTACCAGACCGTTGGCAAGGCCGACCAGATGCCATCTCGCCGGAGGGATGGAACACAGAAGACATCACCAGGACATCATCAGCCTGCTGAATGAGACCAACCCGGATAACGTGCCTTCATTCGTAGCGAAGGAGCTCCACAAGCTGCCCCTCGTCACTTTTGACCACGTCGATGTCACCAGGCTGCTAAAGGACATCACCTTCCAGAAAGCAAGTTTGGCTGAAGTGCATACCAAATTAGAGGCATCAAACAACACCGTAAGTGAGTTGCGTGCCGAAGTATCGTTATTAAACAACGCTGCTTCGGTAAGTAGGTCACACGATGCCTCTAATGTGAATGCACGTCGTGGGGCGCAAAATGCATCCATCAGCAGTTTTGAGTCGGCGCATATGAATGTGTCACCGGCCGCCGCCGCCGCCACGTTGCCTGCACCGCGCCCCGCCGCCCATCTCTCCGCTCTGGCGGAGACGTCACCGAACACGTCAATCCCTCGGCGTCGTAAGCACGCCGCTGCCGCCGCTACGTAACCTCAGCGGCGATCAATTACAGGGGAAAAGAAGAATCGCCTTGATCCTGTCCTCAGAGTTCAGCTTCTGGTACCACGGCATGACCGTTGCGATGAGGAGGGTTTCATCAAGGTGGAGAAGAAGAAGAAGCCAGCCTGTCGCAACCTGCGTGGCACCGCACCGACGGGGCCGAGACACCTGCTGCGTCCAGCGATACCGACGACGCTGCTGTACGTGCCCCGACTTCATTATTCTACGAAGGCGGAAGAGCTCGTAGAGTACATGCGAGTGAAGTCCAACGCCACTCTGAGGGTCGAGCGGTTGGATTCTCGCCACAATGTGAATTTTAATTCATTTGTGATGAGAGTACCGACCGACCATCTGTCGACCTTCATGAATGAGGACTATTGGCCGAAAGGTGTCATGTTGCGGCGGTTTCAAGGCCGGCTACTGGACACCACGATGCGTCGCACGTCGCCGTCTTTACGCGTAGCATAATTTTTAATTTATATATAATATTTAATACATATATAATGTTAGTCTGTAAGGTATCCATTCTAAGGGCCTCTTTGTATTTTACCATCTTTACATTGATTTGTTGCCTGAAATAAATAAATCTAATCTAATCTAATCTAATTGCTCCAACACACACAGCCTCAATATTTTATTACAAACATGCAAAATATTATATATAACTGTTATTGTCGCACAAGGAATGGCCAGTATCAAGTAAATGTTTTGCGAAATGTGATTTATCCGGATGGCCATTCCTATACGCGGCAATAGGTTCCTTATATCTAATGTCAAAATTCCGGCCTGTCTGACCTACATAGACCCCATCACAATCAACAAATACAAATTAATTTATAAACACCGGGTATTTTGAGTTTTCTAAACGATCTTTACCGTTACTCATCAATAATCTTATCTTATGTTATATTTTTTTAAATTAAGTATTGATTATAGTAACGTTTGTTCTGTGACTACAAGAGTAAACTTACGTAGATGCACCCGCAAGACGCCAAGCCAGGGGAAGTGGCTGCTCTGGCCAAAGTTGCCTTCCATCACACTGCCAACCTTCGTCTCATCGCAGAACAGCGAGTCCAGCAGTGGGCTCCTCTCTGCGAACACCAATCATCAGTAACAAGTATCTTACATCGATTAAAATACATATTTACCTGGCCCGATGTCACGATATGTTACACTTTATAAATGAATTTCAGAGAATCAAAAGCACTCTTCCATAGTTGTGAACTTAAACTATGCGAAATCCCATCTCTCTCTGTGCGCGCATTTTTAGTACAGAGTCAGTGGTGTGCCCAGGCCTTGAGATAGGGCAAGCCCCGAAGCTTAAAATCTTGCAAACAATAATAAACGTTGCTAAAGTAAAGTCGTTTGCTATTGTGACATGATCAAATGATTAAAATGGATAACCATGGCCGGGAGTCTACGGACAAAATACTTCAACCGCCACTCGGTTGGACTATTTTTTTTATTCATAGTTCACCAAATGACACCACTCCACCTGATGTTAAGTGGAAACGGAGTCCAGTCCAGTGTCCACTAATTGTGTACTATGATTCACTTGTATTATATTATGACAGTTTTCTCTCCCCCTTGTACCTTCCTTAAGCCCCGTTCCCACTACGCCGGACCAGCAGATTTGCCGGGCCGGTAAAACTGCCGGAAGGGCTAGTGGCAGTACAATTTATATGAAACTATTCACTTTATCCGGGATCCGGCTGCGTTTTGTCACTGCAAAGTGCCGGTAAAACCAACGGACTAGAGTAATGTGAACGGGTTTGCGCCGGTACCTGCCATTATGACAGCGCAAGTTTGCTTGCAGAGTACAAAGCGATATGCTACGTGCAGCCTTTACGAAAGGAAAAATAATAGCGCTAGACCTAGCGCCGAACGCGCTAAAATTGTAGCAAATCTGCCGACCCGGCGTAGCAGGTGTAATGTGAACACCTCTGTCCGGTGTCCGGTTTCCGGCAAATCTGTCGGTCCGGCGTAGTGGGAACCCGGCCTAACTACAACTTTTGTCTCTTAGCAAACACCTACAGTCGCATTATATTATTTCAATAAAATGCAATACGATTTATTTTTGTCTTGGCTCCGCGGATTATTTTCTAAAATTTGTGTTATATTGCATATTAATGTGAAATAATGGTGGATTATTAACCGTTAAGTGTTCGTGAGTGTGCGTGAGTGAGCAAATGAAACAAAACATTGCAACGTCACTTTTCAAATTCTCTAAAGAAGTCCGCGTGAGATCTTAGTAAAACCCCACATCTTTACTGAGATACTCAAGGGGTTGGGGGTATGTCATTTCTCACTTTTCATTTCTATTATCATCCATCATCATCATCATACAGGAAGGAAATATTGTTGTAAGAAAAATTACTTTGACACTGACTAAATGTGCTAATCGCGCAAAGCCATCAACTAAACGAAAAAACCCGACTGGAAGCGAAGCGGATTTAATTGGTGATTGTCCCCGCCTGCGACAACTATCAATATTCAATGTATTTATAAATACTCATTTAAATACTCTGGTATCGTAGAGCTTGTTTTTTTCTTTTCAGTTTTTTCTCTTTGCAGTTTTTTTTTGTATGTTAGTCCGGTTTTTACAAGTATATAATTATTTTTTAAATAGTTGTTTTAGCAGTCGGGTTTTTGTTTTATTTTAATAATTTAGTTTATTTCATACTTTTTAGTTTTATAAAGTAAATAACCAAGCGTTTCAAAACCTACATAAAATAATTATATTAAAACGGTTACTCTTTGAAAAAGCAAAGTCATAGCGCATACACCAATTTTCAATAATCTGATTAAGACGTAAAAACGAAAATCTTGACGTCTAGTACTTTTGACTGACAAGTTCTTTGAGTTTTTTTAAACATGAGAATACTCATAAAATCTGCTCATATTCCCGAAAACAAAACGCCATAAAACATTGCTGTAAAACATCTACGTCCATAGAAAAATTGGCCTTATCCTATGAATTCCGTAGACGTTGTAGTTCGTTTAAAAAATTTTGATCGTGTGGTCGATCTAACAGTTTATTGTGGTCAAGACTACTAATTGATAGCTAACCCGGCCAATGTTTTTACGTTTTTTTTAGTTTTTTTTTAGTTTTTTTTTTATAGCTTATGTCCAGTGATCGAAATAGGTAGGGCTAATTCAGCTAAACTTCGAAGAACATAGACAAAAATTAATGGAGACTTTTTTATAATGATATTTTTTTTCGGAACAACTGTCCGGGTTTCCGGACCTCACTTGAGAACATTAAAAATTAATATTATCAATACAGTAATTGATTTTATTACTTATTTTGTATCAATCTCTTCGTTATATATTGTATTAAAATTATTTTTTGCGCGTGTCTAAATCTATACTTGTCTCGCTCATGTCTCGCAAGACTTGGGCAGCCTCGAATTTCTCGTAAGTGGAACAATGCCGTTCGTTTACCAGTAATCTATAATTCGAAAGCCCTCGGAATGGGAGTCGCTTGCTGGAAATCGACCCAAATGGAGACGCCTCGTTAAGCAAAAGATCTACGCTTTCGAGGATAAACGTGTAGAAGAGCTGGACTTTAAACGAAATGAGCTCAAAGCCCGACCACCTGCGGCTATTTCCTACAATTATCGCGGTGGAATCTTGACCTGCCCTAAGTGTGACCGCACTTTTCTCGCAAAAATTGGCTATATTAGTCACTTGCGAGCGCACGAAAGGGCAGATCAACAGAACCTCCGTGACGGCAGTCCATAAAAAGCGGTCGCTGTAGCCGGAATCGGCTAGGAGAGTATATATATATAATCTATAATAGCGAGATTGTCTTTCATTTTTGAAAACATGAAAAAACGCGTCTACTGATTTTCGGCAATTCCAGGATACAAAATAAGTAATAAAATCAATTACTGCATTAATTATATTATTTTTTAATGTTCTTATGCGATGTCCGGAAACCCGGATAGTTGTTCCGAAAAAAAATATTGTCATAAGAAAGTCTCCATTATTTTTGTCCGTTCTTCAAACTCTAGGTGAATTAGCCCTACCTATTCCGATCACTGCCTATGTCACTCCCACAGTCAAAACAAATCTAACGATACCTCATATGTTAAAATAATAAAATATCGAGCTACTGCTATGCTCTATCTATACTTGCGGAAACATCATCTGTAGATGTAGCCAGAGCCGCCTACTTTGGCCAAGTTTATCCTCTTCTTACTTATGGAGTTATTTTCTGGGGAAACTCTGTTAATGTAAAATCTACCTTTATACTACAAAAGAAATGCTTGAGAACTATTTACAGTATGTACTCTGATGAGACTCTGAGAAATATTTTTAGAGAAAAGGGTTATTTGACACTGACGGGTATTTATGTTTTAGAGATGGCTGTTTATAAAAAGCAATATTCAGTATTTTAAATGTAAAAGTACAAATAATTGTAATTTGCGGAAGAGATAGACATATGACTTGTCTTTATCAAATAGTAATAATGCCCTGTATCACAAGAGTGCCTATGTAACTGGTATCCAAATATTCAATCATCTGCCCACAGATCAAAAAGCCTCAGTAAATTTAAGTTGTTTTAAAATTAAATTAAAAAGATGGCTTATAGATCAGGCGTTCTACAGTCTGACTAATTATTTCGGTACAAAAACAGCATAGCGGCTGTTTCTATGTATCATGTACCTACCTACTATAAATTGCATGCCCGACTAGTGTAAATTGTTTGTTCCAAAATACACAATTTTATGGCAATAAAGTTTTTTCTTATCTTATCTTATCCACCGTGCCGTTTGGGCTGTAGGGCGTGCCAAAGAAACAGACCTACAGACATACATACATACATACATACATATATACATACATACATACATATATACATACATACATACATACATACATACATACATACATGCATACATACATACATACATACATACATACATACACACGAAAAACATAACCCTCCTTCTGACGTAGTCGGGTAAAAAACCACCATCACAGTAACAAATTATCTCCGGTTCCGTTTTAAAAAAATTAAATAATATTTACTGATTGCACAGCAAATGACTCCACCTGATGTTAAGTGAAAATGGAGTCCAAACGGGAAGACTTACATTTTTGTTATGGTAACAGACTTAAATAAGAAATTCAAAAAATTCAAAATTCAAAATCACTTATTCAGTTTAAAAAAACCAGCAAGAAACAAACAACATGTAAAAAAACACAAAAAGAAAAAATAAATAAATAAAATATTTAAGTTTGCAAAAACATCATTTACCAGTTGAATTTTTTACAATGTCATACAGTACTAGTAAAAGTTAAAACCTGTCTAAGAAAAAACAAAGTATAGTTAATAATAATAAAAATAAGACAAGTAGGTATGCAAGAGCAGACCAGCCTCCATAGGCGGCACCCGTTCACGAGTATGACATAATGAATCAACCATCGCTTCGCTCAACCATATTTTAGGGAATGTAACGACCCAACGCACATGCCACCACCGCAGAGACAATAAAGAGAGCATGACACACCCAAGCTACTCTAAATGTTGTCTGTAGGACACTGTTTATAAAGGCTATCATATCAGTATAATTTTTTATTATATTTTTTTTAATAATAAGTATGCCTTTTTTATTATAGCCAAGCTGTTTTATCATCTAAATATTCTCTGACTGTATAATAACCTTTTTTAAGTAAATAAGACTACATGATTTATAAACTTATCTAAAGGTAAATCTAATACAGTACCAATTTGGTATTTTATTATAATTATTGTTAAATAAAACAATTTACTTTGCTGTTCTCGACGGTGGCAAAAGGCAGAAGACTTTATTAAAAAGAACGAAAAACAAGGTTACATTCATACATTCATTCAGGAATAAATTGACCGATCACAGTACACAGTACACAATATTCTCAATAGATGGCGGCTTTCATTTGATGTTCCTATCAATTTATAACAATAATAGTGTATACCTTGCCCTAAGAAAGAACCAAGCACCTTCTGTAACCTGAACAGTGTCATTACAAGTTTTGTCTTACTTCTAGTATTAAAATTGTGTACGTCACCGTGTTTGGTAAATGAGTTGATATTGCAACGTACAAGAACTATACTATTATAAATAAATTGAGAAGCCACTGTCAAGACATAAATCTCTTTTAAAAGATTTCTTAAAGAAGTTCTTGAACCTAGTCTTTAGATTGTTCTTACTGCTCGTTTTTGTAAAATGAATATTGTTTAAATATCAGCCGCTGTTCCCCACAGTGAGAGGCCATACGACATGACACTATGAAAATAACTAAAGTAAACTGTTCGTGCAGTTTCAGCGTCTGTTAACTGCCTTATTTTTCTAATGGCATAAGCAGCAGAACTGAGTTTGCCGGCCAATTTCGATATATGAGACCTAAGAAAACTGTTGAGTCTACCAAATCTAATCGATCACCGTTTATTCTAATATCAATTAGTTCATTCTTGACATTTGGTAGTCTAAATTTAATACATTTTGTTTTTTAAGCGTTAAGCTGTAAATTATTAACAGTAAACCAACTGAGTACATCTGAGAGAGCTTTGTTTACATCGTCGTAATTATTCTTACACCTAGTTAAAAATAAGTGAAGTATCATCTATCACCTACATTTCACAATAAAGTATACTATTACTATTACTATTACTGTTAAATAATACGATTTCACAGAAGTTCTCTACAAAGAATGGCAAGTCATTAATATAAATCAAAAACAGAAAAGGACCAAGAATAGACCCTTGTGGAACTCCCATTTTTACATGAGAACCAGATGATTTAGTTCCATTAATATCGACAGTCTGTGTTCTAGAGCTGAGATAAGACTGGATTAAATTTAGTGCGAAATCTTTGAGACCGTAGTAATGTAGCCGTAATTCATAGTGTAATTCATCACCAGAGTCCTGCACTCAACGTAATCGAAAGCCTTGGACAAGTCGCAAAAACCTCCAAGGGCGTTTTAGGACTCCTCCCAGGCATCAAATATATGTTTTATTGGAGCAACACCTGCATCAGTAGTAGAACGACCCTTTGTAAATCCATATTGTTTACTATGTAAAAGGTTGTTTATGTTAAAATTAAAATTAAAATATTGGAAAAGTTGATATCATATCAACTGTTTTCATAAATTTTACTTAGAGCTGGTAGTATTGAAATGGGTAGATAGTTACTGGGGTCTTCGTTGTTTCCTGATTTGAACAACTGATTTGATATGACCTTACTAAACTTCATAAGATCGGGAAAGGTACCTTTGTTCGCACAGTTATTAAAAATTTCAGCAAGATATGGTGCAATAATAGTAGTTTATGCTACTGTCATATAATGAAGGGTATTAAAACACGAGTGTGAGTTTATGAAACGAGCGCAGCGAGTTTCATAATAGTAACGAGTGTTTTAATACCCGTGTTATATGCAGTTGCATACACTACTTTATCTTCACTAATGCAATTAGTCAAACAACAAGAGTAAAAGCTGACAATAGTTTATTTATAATAATTGTTCAAATTTTGGATGGTACAATTTTGAAAGTTAATGTTAATTACCAACCAAACCAATCCATCCACCATCCAATAACCAATGAGAGCGCAGCTGCGCGCGCAGGGCCAATCAGGAGCGAGCGCGCGCTGTTCTTTTTTTATTCAATTGGCACAAGATCTTACCAAAGAGTTTTGTGTATGTAAGTTTAGTAGTTTCGACGAAGTTTTCACGTATAACCCAACTGTTTTCAAAAGCCAGCCTAATATCAAAATTTTATACAACTTGTATGAGGATTTTGACATAAGGCTCGCCAGGTTAATTGGTCGCGTTTTATTGATGTTATAATGAGATTTTACGATATCGATGTGGATATTATACCATCATGTGAAATTGCTTAAATTGAGTGTTTTGTTGTCTGCGCTATAACAGTAGTAATTATAAGTCAAGTATTGGAAACATAAGTAGAATGTTACAACATTAGTGTAGATAAAATATATAATACTCTTAATTACTTTTATAGATATGCCCCACAAATAACTAGTGTTCTTCATTTTGAGTGATTTAAATGTTTTTATAATATCCATTGAATCAATATAATTAAATTCAAGAGAAACATTACACTTTTGTACATATTTTTGGAGTAATGTTTGTGCTGCTTCTGGTGATGAATCTAAATTTGAGGTTGTCAGCACAGGCACATTTACAAAATAGTTATCAAAAATATTTTCAATTTTCATATCTGAATTCACAAGGTTGTCGGTTGCTTTTATAGTGAAAGTATTATCCCGTGGTTTTAATTTACCTGTTTCACGGTTTATAACGTCCCAAGTGGCTTTAATTTTATTGTTAGACTTTTTTATTTTATCTTTAATGTAATTAGATTTAGCTAATATGCACACTCTCTTAAACGTTTTCGAATACTTTCTTACATATTCCGTAAAATTATCACTTTGGTTATATTGTCTTAAACTATATAACTCATACAATTTATTTCTACTTTTATATATACCAGTCGTGGCCCAGTCACAGAACTTAAGTTTATGAGTAAATTTTATTGTTTTTTGTGTAAACACTTGGTCGTATTCAGTCTTTATGAAGTTAAAGAGATTACAATATAATATATCTGGGTCATCTTGTACAAATGGCAATGTATTAATTTTACACGCTTTATTATTTTTAAAACACTCCACTCGCTCCTTTGTAACTGGTTTACAGTTCACTATTTTGGCTTATCCTTAATATTAAATGTATTTACCTATGTATAGGTCACCTTCAAACCGCAATGGTCAGACGTAAGCTTACTAATGAACTAATGACTGACTTAGAAACAGGGTCATAGTCTTTATCAAGACAAGTGGCTGAATGTGAAGTTATTCTAGTGAGTTCGAGAAATAGATTAATGAGATTAAAACATTTAAACAAGGCAATAAGACGGACACTGAATGAAGTGCTTTCTAGAATATTTATTTTAAAATCGCCACATACAAAAACAAATTTATTATTTAATTTTAATTTTCTTAGTACATCCTCTATTACAGATTCGAAAATACTGAAATTGCCCGATGGGGGTCGCTATACACACACTAATACAAAGCTAATAAGCTCCACACATGATAGCTCAATGTTACGCTCCACTGATAGGTCTACAATATCGTTGCGATTTTTATATTTTATATCACTTCTTACTAGTATTAGAGAACCACCGTGAATAGCTGAGCTTCGCGCTCACGCGCTTGCTAGTTGTAAATTATCTACATGGAATGATGTGTCATGACTTCTAAGCCAATGCTCAGTTCAACAAAATATATGAATTGCCTGACTTTTTGCAAATAATTCTAACTTTAAGTCCTTGCCAGCCAAACCTTGAATATTTTGATGTATAATAGTAATTAATGAGGACTTGGCTTTTGTCTTAGACCTCAGTTTAAACATGAGGTTGTTACCTTATTACTAGTTGTAAATGTTGCATTAGTAGAACTACTAATGATTATGTTGTTATGACATAAAGACTTAGTTATACCATTTATAACTGTATCCTGTATATTATAAGCTAACAATTTAGCTATTTGGGTCCTACACTTCTTAGAAAGATACATAGTATCTGACGTCAAACTTTATTAATATCAAAATATAAAATAGTGTCACTATGACGACAAATCAAATTAAACAATAATAAATTTAATTCATAAATGCGCTTATTTTGTTCCCATGTCAAATTGGTACAATAGGGATAAGATGGTGGCAGCTACCCAGGCATCCATAAAATAAGTCCTACCACCAACCCAAATTCGTTGAAGGTAGGAAGGACAGAAGGAATTATTAAAGGAACTGATTATGTATTGTACCTACATTAATTATTATTGTTCTTATCAGGCATTACTTTCTCACTGCAGTGCAAAGGCCTTCCCTCCTTCCACCTATCTCTATCCTGAGCTAGTTCGTGCCAGTTTTTCAAGTGGAAGTCCAACTCATCTCACCATCTCCGACTAGGCCTTCCACGTTGTCATCGTCCGTTTGTTGGGAGCCTTACGTAGCTATCTTTGCCCAGAACTCATCCGACATACGGATACATAAATAAAACAAAATATAATCTATTCTATTTTATTCTATTTTAAAAATAACGAACACTTACCACACAAAATCAACAGGACCATAATACAAAACGAATAATTCCTGCCCCCCATATCACTCAACACTCATTACTGGCTGCATGCAATCAATAACGAGCACAGCTACACCAATTATGCGTTTAATTGATTGGAAAACAATGATTAATGTGGAAATGCATGCGGACGGATGGTGCGGAGTAAACGTCTGCCTTTAGTAAACAAAAATATTGCCACTTCTTTGAAATAATTACGTTTAAAAACGAAAATATTGAAAAAAATTTCACGAGCAGGATTTGAACCTGAATATTATGATCGGATGTTAGTGACGGTAGTTGTTGACATTGAATGGGCGCCTATGGCTTTCAAAGTAAAAAGTGTTGAATAATTTCGGCGGGCTGGTTAGAACCACGATAGCTCAATTAAAAGAGCACCTGACCCGGAATGTCAGAAGGGTGCAGGTTCAAATCCTGCTCGTGGAAATTTTTTCAACATTTGCGTTTTTATAATTTGTTCGCAACAAAATTTGCGTTAAAAATTATTTGAACATTTATAATTACGTTTGCTATAGCCGGAGGTTCGAAAAAGAAACAAAATTATTTGAGTAATTTATTAAAAGGTTCAAAGTTACAAAAATTAGATTTGAATGTCTAAATAGCCTAGTGATCTATTCGATGCGAGAATATAGAATGCCTGAAATAAAAAATTAATTATTAACTAATAAAAGTGCAGCTTCGACAGCTCGTGGCAAGTTGACCTGATTAAAGTGCTTCCATGCGGTGCGTCGCGATGGCGTAAACTGTAGGATCAGCGATCTGCCTGGAGTAGGTATACGTAACTAAAGTACTTCCATGCGGTGCGTCGCGATGGCGTAAACTGTAGGACCAGCGATCTGCCTGGAGTAGCTATACGTAACTAAAGTGCTTCCATGCGGTGCGTCGCGATGGCGTAAACTGTAGGATCAGCGATCTGCCTGGAGTAGGTATACGTAACAAAATTTTTATGATTGGTTCTGTAAGACGAATTTGTTTTTTATTATTTTATATTTTGTATGTATGTTAGTCTGTAAGGTATTTATTATATGGGCCGCTCTGTATTCTTACCATCTTTTACATTGTTTGTTGCCTGAAATAAAGATTTATTATTATTATCTCCTTTATTTATTTTCTTTCTTAAAACTAGATTTTTACAATATTTTAATATAAAAACAATAAAATATTATAAAAACCTAATCCTAGAGTACCACTAGCAGCGGGGCAGGGCCCAAGCTATTATTATTATCTCCTTTATTTATTTTCTTTCTTAAAACTAGATTTTTACAATATTTTAATATAAAAACAATAAAACATTATAAAAACCTAATCCTAGAGTACCACCAGCAGCGGGGCAGGGCCCAAGCTACCGGTGGTCAGGGCTGCAGAGTGAGGAACCTTCTGACAATACGTGCCGTGTCTAGGAGTACTGCCTTTTGAATCTGACCCTTAACCCAACCTTTCAGCGAGAGCCTCTCTAGGTTTTGATCGAGGCTCTTCGCTATCAGACCGTTTGCCGAAACGACTATCGGTACAATAATGGTTGAATCCACATCCCACATGGCGGTAACCTCGTGAGCCAAGTCAAGGTACTTACTGAGCTTGTCTTTCTCGGCTTTCACAAGGTTCTCATCGTGAGGTATGGTGATATCTACCAGTATTGCCCGGCGCTGGGATCGGTCGACCACCACGATATCAGGCTTATTGGCGACAATAGTCCTGTCCGTAATGATAGAGCGATCCCAGTAAAGCGTTGCATGACCATTTTCGAGTACTGGCGCAGGTGCGTACTTATAGTACGGCACCTCCGATTCAACAAGGCCATATCCAAGAGCAAGTTGCTTAAATTATTCTGGCTACTTGGTTGTGTCTGTGCAAATACTCTCCGTTAGCAAGATGAGTACAACCAGAAATAATATGTCGGAGTGATTCACCTGGACGGCGGCATGCCCGACAGATGTCGACCGTACCGTCCCTCATAATATATTTCCGGTAGTTATTCGTCTTGATAACTTCATCATCAATGGCACAGACAAAACCTTCGGTTTCCACAAAGAGGTCACCGAAACGTAGCCAGTTCACCGAGGCAGGCATATCTACATCAGGCCCAGTTAGAGCCCGATAGTAGCGCCCGTGTAGCACCTTGGTCCTCCTTCGGTTGCCCTATAGTAGGCGCGCATGCAGTTCTCATTTATAGGCTGAGTCCATCGCATGCGACGCACTACACCACCGGTAGCGGGAGCCGGGCGCAAGGCAGGTTGCCTCGCAGGCTCCAAGCGTGCCGGCAGCGGTGGTCGTCCCCGTCGCGCAGGTGGTCGTCGCGGCGGTGGCGGCGTCGGCCCAAGCTCGTCGCTCGATCCTTCGGTATCGGCTGCAGTGGCAAAACCGTCGGCCGATGACGCGCCATACGGAGAGCTGGACGAGGCGGGCAATGGTGGTGGTCGTGCGTTTAAAGTGTTATGGCTCGGATTTGCCTCTCGCTGTCTGCTTCTTGTATTCATAATTGAATGAATGAATGAATGAATGAATTTTTATTGACCACAAACAGATTGTACAGTAACATAGGGAAAAAAAAAAAGTTTACAGATAGGTACATAAGTAGTAAAACATAAATTTTAGTGTGGCCAACTAGGCCCCAGCCTCAGCATAGGTTACAACGACAATAGCCGCTGCAGCGCTGGTATTCTGGCGGGACCTAGAGGTCGATACGACACGGAACAAAAAACATAAATAAACACTATTCAAATTACAACATTACAGACATTAACGAATAAACAATAAAACAATACAATGACAATAAATCAAAAAACAAAGATCGCACGCCACAAGAACTTTATAAAGCTCGGCTGAAGGACAGAGATGCCGTCACAAAGATGTTAGTACTGCTTCTCTTTGGGTACCTACTCTGATCACATGCCCGTACTAGCTTATCACAGAGATATTGCGGCCTTTCCGCTCCTAACACGCCAAACAAAAGAGTGGCGAGATGAAGCCTCCTACGCGCCTCCATCTTCATTATGCTCGCAGCATTCAAAAAGGGAGTTATATGTGATCGAGGAGGCACATGAAAACAGAAACGCGCACAAGCATTCTGGACGCGCTGGACAAGCTTGCTTGTCTTAGACATTAGGCACGGACCATATACAGCATCACAGTAATTCAACCTTGACAAGATCAGTGCCTCGCACAGTGTGACTCTCAGCTCCTCGCTTAAATAGGGTCTAATTCTATATAATAGCCTTAATCTATAAAAACAATTGCGTGAACACTCCGCAACATGGCTTTCAAAATTGAGGTTTTCATCCATGGTCAATCCTAGATTTCTGACTTTATCCACACGTTCTATTTTCTCACCATTTAAAAGTACATTAAGAGCAGTATTGTTAAAGTGACTGACATTCTTTCTGGTACCAATTAATAATAATTTTGACTTCTTTGGGTTGAGAACTAAACAGTTTGAACTGCACCAAGTAGAGATTTGTTTTAAATCCTCGTTTACTTTTGTTACAGCCCTATCATAATCTGCACATTTAAAAGGAAGATACAGCTGAAGATCATCTGCATATAAATGGTATTGGCAGTGATTGATTCTTTCCGTGATGTCAGCGCTGTACAGAATGTACAGTATAGGTCCCAAGATGGACCCCTGGGGCACTCCACGAGTCACAGGCAATTTGGTAGAACGCAGTCTGGACCCATCCGCTGCGGTCAATTCCACACACTGCTGTCTTTTCCCAAGATAACTCTGGAACCACTTTATTGTGCTTGCATCTACTCCATAGTAAGCCAGCTTGGACAGCAGAAGATCAATATTTATGGAATCGAATGCGCGTGAAAAATCAAGCAGCAATAAAACATTAAGGTTACCCTGGTCCTGGGAAGCTAGAATATTATCCACAACATCAGCGAGAGCAGTTGCTGTACTGTGGCCCCTGCGAAACCCTGACTGCCGTTGAGGAAGGATATTGTTTAGTTCAAGATATTTGGTTAGTTGCTCACAGACAATTTTTTCCAACACCTTGGATATACAAGGTAGTAGACTAATTGGACGGAAGTCGTTCATGGTGGCTGGGTTGTTATTTTTTGGTAAGGGTTTAACCACAGCAACCTTCCAGCTGTCAGGAAAAATGCTCTGGACTATTGATTGATTGATTATGGTGGTGATCGCTCTCAACGTTTGTGGCAGGGTCAACAGTATTATGTCTAAGGACAAACCATCGTAGCCCTGAGCATTAGACTGAAATCCTTTGATGGTTTTTAGCACTTTGTCCTCCGAAACTGTGTGTAGTGAGAAACTTGTGGAACCATATCTATGAAACTCAAAAAATGTGAGTTGCGACAGTGACACACGCCCCTCGCCCGGAATATTGAGGAAGTGCGCATTGATTTGATTGATCCGCTTCCTTCCTACCATTTACCATCACATTGTTTTTAAGATTTTGCCATAATTTTTCAGAGTTTTTATTGTTGCTATTTATATGCTTATCAAAAAAACATCTTTTTTCCCTATCAATAGCTTCCACTACAAGGTACTTCATAGTCTTGTAAGAATCTTTGAAGGCCTCTCATTTATGTAACTTAAATTGTTTATGATAGCTATCTCTAATACTCATCATTGATTTGATAGAATCAGTTATGTTATAATCCATGGGTGTGATGGATGCTTAAATTTCTGTGTTTTTATTGGAGCATGCAAATCAAACAATGTAATAAGGCAATTAGCAAAAGTCTCAACAAGAATATTTATGTCATTAATTTTATAAAAATTATCCCAGTTTATGTTATCGAGGTCCTTATTTAACTGATCTACAAGAATATTCCTTAAAGGCCTATATGTCACCCATTGGGGACTGATTTTATCTTTTTTAATTTTGAACTCAGCTGTAACCATTGCGTGTCCCCCCAGTTCAGGAGTGTGTTTAGTAGTTACTTTAAGAGCTTGAGCGTCGGCGCAGATCACATCTATAAGGCTATGACTGTACTCTGTATAGTGCGTGGGCTCAGTGACTAATTGGTTAAGGTTGATACTGTGCAGGAACTATAAAAGCTGTTTCGACTTACTGCTATTGGCGTTAAATAGATTTATATTTAGATCACCAACCAAGATCAACACATCACGGTTCGCGAAAGAGGCAATGGAATCCGCGATGGCATCCAAGAACACGCTCGCATCCAGCCAAGGTGGTCTATAGGCAGTTCCAATGACAACGCGCAGGTTATTAATGCGCACACTCAGCCACATTTGTTCGACCTCAGAGTTTATAGGATGTTGACACGTACGAGCATTAATTCCTTTCCGAATATAGAAACCCACGCCGCCACCACGACCTCCCCGTACATGATCAGGTCTAGGGTTATGTCTTAGCCGATATCCCGCAAGTGTCGGCGCTTTATCTTGTTGCCCAGACCTCAGCCAGGTTTCATTTATAGCCAGAATGTCCGGACCCAGCTCCTCCACGGCCACAATCAACTCCTCATGCCTTGTGCCAAGCGAGCCCGCATTGAAGAGACCAACTATCAGATTTTTAGATTTTAGTAGCTCCCGGTCCCGACGCTCCTCCCTGCCGTCCGGCGCATCCACAATTGCATCGGATTTCGGCGATACTGATGCGCTCTCAAGAGAAGGAGGCGTACCACAAATACCCTTAACCGGCGTCTGAGTGTTGTCGCCTTTGCGAGTTAGTCTTTTGCAGTTTGGGCAAGCCCAATCTTTGCTTATGCTCGTTTTATCTGAAACGGCCAGACAAGCTTTGTGGTACTTCAGCGGACATACAGAACAAGCAGCGGCGCCCGCCGACGACAAGAATTTACCGCAAGCACTGCAGTGAAGCATTATGGCTCTTTTAGCTTACTTGACGTTACAACCTAAGAGCCCGCGAACCCCAGACCTTTTTATTTTAGGTGCTTGTTTAATTTAATAATTGTCCAATTGTCATATATAAAAATAATAAAACAAAATAAAAAATAAAATAAAAAATAGGAAAATATAATGAGAACAAATAAACAAACAACAAAAATTTTGATTGGAGGTTTGAACTAGGATCGCAAGCAAACGCTTGGCTGGTATACGTAAGCGCTTATCCACTAGACCATTTAGAGTTAAAGTTTACCGACGAAAAGAAGGTACCAAATAGAGTCAAATAAAGTACTTTCAAAAAGTTTAGTCACATAACGAGGTCCAAAGTCCAACACTTTTGATAATGGGCCCAACAAAACTTGCGAGTACCCACAGAACAGGTACAGTTTTCGTGTTTTATACCACTTTCACTTTTCACCACTATGATTAAAATACACCATTGGCTAGTGCTCGAGTTAAAGGAGAATTTGATGTATAGTATAGGCAAAACTGTTAACTTTTGAGAGAAATTTTGATTAAAAAAGTACGAGCAATGAACAGTACGTGTATTACTATTGACGATCCGATAGAAGTTGTGTAATTCTTCATTTCAAAATGCAAAATGTGTTCCAAATGTTTCATTTTTCAAATAAAAATATAGGAAATTATAAAACAGCAGTTGACAGCGTCAACGAACCATAGATTATTATTATTATTATTGTGGTGGACTGGTTTATTTGTATTGTCTTTGTTGACGCATCAAGCTCCCAACAGATGGCTGCTCGGACGAGTCGTTGCAGTCTACCCGGGCACCGACGGTGTGGCGGATGTCCGGACCACTACAGGCACCATCAGGAGGGCCGTCAACAGGCTTTGCCCGCTTCCAGTTTTGGAACAGCAAGTTCCAAGGGGGGCAGCTTGTTGACGCATCAACGGTGAACGGGAGCTCGCGGCGCGGCCGCGCCGCGCCCTCGGCGGCCCGTCGCCGCGAACACAGCGACCCGAACTAGCCATCGGCCACCGGGCCGGTCGAGACTCTGCGCACCGACGCGCCCGCGCACGCACGCGTACAAAACTATTAATAATTTTCACCCATGTAATTTAAATTTGAGACGAGTACAATATTGTCATAGTATTTCTAGTTTTTTTATTGCCGAACACATCGGTCTACGACACCCGACCTTCCTTCAACGAACCCGCACCAAGTTTTCGAGCCGGATACGATCTTGGGAAGCAACAATTTCGCCTGCAAAAACGTGGCGGGTGGCGATCAAGGACGTAGCGGTGAGGTCACACAAGGACGGTTGGTCGACATAGCTGAAACAAGCTGGACTAGAAAAATTTCTGGAGGAAGAATAAATGCTGAAACAAGCTAGACAGTTTTTCTTCAGATCTGCTGAAACAAGCAAACGTTCGTGGTCATCGGTGGTTAAGAGGAATACCAGGAAAAGGGGCTGCAGTGCAACTAGCGGTATTGTGAGTTCGTTCCAATTTTTCCCATCCCTTTTTCCATACCTACATCTTAAACATAATTTCCAACATACATAAATTTCATTTAATCAGTTAGTACTCGTAGTTTCCTTATAATTTATTTCCGTTTCATTTTTAATCTCGTCGTCATTATAATTTTTTCCTAAATTTCAAGGTCAAGTTTAAAGTTGCGTTTATTTGTGTCAGTAAAGTAATCCTATAGGTTCCAAACTTAGATGTACTAAGCATATTGTTTGGTACAAATATTAATATTGTGTTTTTTTTGTGTAGTGGAACGGAAAGTGTGCCGAGTCACGTAGGCACGGCTGACGTCTTTTTTTTTTATTGTATGATGGGCTTGCTCTTGGCCTCATTCTAATCCCTAGGGCTAAGAAGAGGCCGACGATGGAACGAGCTTGCCCAGAAACAGCCTATTCACTCGGGCTTTAAAAACTTTAGGTTTATATGCACTCGGGAATACAGACGCCGGTAGGGAATTCCACTCTTTGGCTGTACGCATTATAAATGTAGAAGCAAAACGCTTGGTGTGCAAAAGTGGAATGTCAACCAGGTAAGGGTGGTAGCCAGCCGTACGTCTGGATTCCCGATGGTAGAATGGGGAAGGTGGAATGAGCTCATGCAGCTCAACAGCACACTCTCCGAAGTATAGCCTGTAAAAGACCGATAAGCAGGCAACTGTGCGGCGGTGAGCGAGACGTCACGGCGCGTTGGCGCACGGTGATTGGCCGATGATGACACCTGACCGTTACACTGAAGAACTATTGTTCTCGTGAGGCGCCTTTGCTTCGCTTTCTGCTTCCGCCATTTTCTGCACTTTAAATTTAAGTATCATTCCATGTGTTCATCTATTTATTTTCTTTCATCCATTACTGCTTATTTTTAATAATTTGTTTTTGTGTTCTTTAGCTGGAGATATTTTTGACACCTATATTTCTTTAATTTATACCTTCGTTTTGCTAAATCATTATTCATCATGGATTTAAAATCATTAAAGAAAACCCGAGCATCATTTAAATCAAAGCTTACTATATTTAAAAATTATCTTGAACCTTTACTGCCGAGCAAAGAGCTAGACAAGTTGCAAGCACATGAATTTTTATTTATTTATTTATTTACTTAGGTACATACGTTCAGTGCCACCGACTCGCCTCTTGAGTTCAGGTAAATTTTATTCCAGTGCCAGCGACTCGCCTGGCGCGTCCAGTATGTTTTGGCAATATTTTCAAAACGCATACGTATTTTCTGCCCAAAATTACAGTGTAGACTAACTATGCGTTAACGCTAAAATTTACCTGAACTCGCGAGGCGAGTCGGTGGCACTGAACGTGTTCACATCCAAAATTACATAAAACAATTAATATAAAAAATATTGAGCTGGGATGCAACCCCAAACAATGTACACAGTTTGTCCAAATTCGACATTTAAATAATAATAATAAAAAAAAACATTACATTAAATTTTAAAATATACGTTACATTACATCACATGGAAAAAAAAATCAGATACTATTGAGATAAAATTGAAAATTAAATATAATTATAGTTAAGTTTGACATGATTTATCAAATTTAATACTCTGAGCGAGTAGTCACTCACAGCTCAAAATATTAAATCTGATAAATCTTTTATAAGATAGGTATTGTTGCCCAAAAATGTCAATCTCCGGGTATTTAGCAACCGTCTCATTGTAGACTCTGCACATACGCACGATGGGGTTGTAGTAGAGGTGTTGTTTTTGTACACATTGAGTGTAAAAACCTTAGGATGACGGCTTACGACGAATTACAATTAAGACTGGAAAAAATACAGGAAATGTATAGTGACTTTGACTCAACACAGTCTGAAATCGAAACCCTATGTGAATTTCCAGATGACGAGTTTAAAGAACGAGAAACTTTTGAAAGTATCTATTTCAAAACAATGGCAGCTGCGCGGGAGCTGAGCGGCCGGGTCAGCCGCGCTGCGGCGCCGGGAGACGGCGGCTCGGTGACAGGTTCTAGTGGTAATACCGCTGCACCAGGTTTGCCAAATATCAAATTACCTACTATTCACTTACCTACCTTTTCTGGGCGCGCTCAAGATTGGTTAGAGTATCACGATACATATACTTCAATAATTCATAATAATAGTTCTATACCGACTATTCATAAATTTCATTATTTGCGTGCGTCGTTAAAGGATAGTGCGGCAACAATTATACAGTCGTTAGAGTTTTCCTCTGAGAATTATGATATTGCGTGGTGTTTACTTTGTGAAAGATTTAATAATAATAGAGTTCTAGTAAACAATTATATTCAAGCTTTGTTCAATATTGAGCCCATTGCCAAAGAATCGTCAAAGGCTATACGAAATGTGGTCGACACAGTTAATAAGAATTTAAGAGCTCTCAAAACACTGAATTTACCCACCGAACATTGGGACATGCTAATTATTCACATGGTTTCAAGTAAACTAGATTTTGCCACACTTCGCGACTGGGAAACCCAGCGTAATAGCATAAAGGACATTCCATCACTTGATGAATTTGACACTTTTTTGAAAAACAGAGCAGATTTACTTATAACCATGGAGGAAGCACACCACGGCAAACCACGTAGACATAGCGACATTGCACCTATACGACCTAAGACGTTTGTTGTGAACCAACAAACATCCAAGTTTCACTGCCCTGTCTGCAAAAATAATCACGCGATTTATCAATGTTTTAAATTTAAGGCTATGCCAATTGAATCTCGTATTGAGTTAGTAAAGAAATTAAATTTGTGCAAAAACTGTTTGCGTCAGGGTCACAGTGAGAATAGGTGTAAGTTGGGTCCTTGCAAATTATGTACTCAACGCCATAACAGCATGTTACATCTTGAATACAAACCAAGTATTGCACAAACTAGTGAGTGTATTGTTCTCCCTACCTCACAGGCATCGCAGTCAACAAACACGCTGTATGACCAGACATTGCAACAAAATGTCACACTGTCAACCACACATATTCAAAGTCAGATTTTGCTATCTACTGCTATAATCCATGTCTCAGATATTAATGGTCGGATGCATAACGTCCGTGTACTTTTAGATAATGGTAGCACTTCGAGTTTTATTACCGAATCATTGCTAAATCAGTTACAGCTACCACACTATTCTACTTCTGTTGCAGTCCAAGGGCTCAACAATCAGTTATCCAAAATCATAAAAAGATGTGATGTGTCAATATCATCACTCTCAAACAGCGGTTATAAAGCCGAAGTCAATTGTTTTGTTGTACCGCAAATCACACAATACATACCATCAACCACAATCAATTATAGTAATATTTTCAAGATTCCCAAACATATCCACCTCGCGGATCCAACTTTCCATATTCCGTCAGAGGTGCAGATGCTATTGGGAGCTGACCTCTTTTGGGAGGTATTTACAAGCAACCATATACCCTTAGGCAAAAACAAACCAACCTTGGTTGAAACAACACTGGGGTGGTTAGTCTCAGGGTCTCTTCAAGTTTCTAATAATCATTACAAACCTAAACAAAATACTCGCCATACAGTCCACTGTCATCTACTAAGCAATATTGAGCTAGATCAAAGGTTAAAAAAATTCTTTGAATTGGAACTAGTTCCCATCACTCAACAAGCTACAACCAATGCTGAGAGTGAATGTGAAGATATCTTCACACAAACAACGTTTCGTCAACCTGATGGCAGGTTTGTCGTAACGATTCCATTCAAGGAAGCCCCTGAGTGTTTAGGAAACTCAAGGGAACAGGCATTACTCAGATTTCAAGCATTAGAACGTAAGTTCAAACGTAACCCGTCTTTCAAAGAGAAATATGTAGACTTTATGAAAGAATACATAGCACAGAATCATATGTCCGAAAACACAGAACCCCATAATCATAACGTACAATACTTTCTGCCGCATCACGGCATTTTACGTGAAAATAGCTTGACAACCAAACTTAGAACTGTTTTCGATGCCTCAGCTGTCACAAGCTCCGGCAAATCATTGAATGATATCCAACACATAGGCCCCCCCGTACAAGATGATCTCTTAAGCATATTACTTAGATTTCGACAACATAAATATGTTGTAACGTCCGATATCGAAAAAATGTACAGGCAGGTTCTTGTTGCTGAAAGTCAGCGTAATTTGCAACAAATATTTTGACGGTTCGATCCTAGTGCGGAAATCAAACAATATAAACTAAACACAGTAACTTACGGAACAGCCTCAGCCCCATACTTAGCTACAAGATGTCTTGCACAGCTAGGTCACAATTGCTTAGATGAACATGTCAGTGAAACAATCTTACATGACTTCTATGTCGACGATTACGTAAGTGGGAGTGAGGATTCTGACACATTAGTACAGACATGCAAAGGTGTTATAAAGGAGCTAGAGGGTGCGCACTTCCACCTGCGCAAATGGCACTCTAACAACATGGACATACTCAACCAAATTGTTGGTGAAAATGGTAACGATGAGTTGCTTAATTTATGCAAAGATCAATTTTCTAAAACTTTAGGCCTGCTATGGTCATGCAAAAATGACACGTTTCTATTTTTGTCAACAAATACAGAACCACAACATTAAGTTACAAATAAACGAACCATTTTATCCATAATTGCCCAAGTGTTTGACCCACTAGGTTTAATTAATCCTTGTATGTTACAAGCGAAGTTCATTTTGCAATTACTATGGTCAAAAAATATATCATGGGATGACGATTTGCCCAGTGATATTCAATCACAGTGGAACAGCTTTATACAAACTATACCACACTTAAACAATATCGAAATACCAAGATTAGTGCTATGCGACTCATTTGAGAGGGTGGATTTGCACACATTTTGTGACGCGAGCATAAAGGCATATGCAGCATGTGTCTATGTCCGTTCTTTGTCTAAACCCAGTAACGTAACAGTCCGGTTATTACTAGCTAAAAGTAGAGCAGCCCCATTAAAACAACGTTTAACTATGCCTAGACTAGAACTTTGTGCGGCTCTCCTAGGGATACAGTTAGCAAAAAAGGTAACTAAATCACTACGTTTAAATATACATTCTCAACATTTTTGGAGTGACTCGACTATTGTGTTGGGATGGATTAGAAGCTGCAAGAAAAATCTAAAACAATTTGTTTTTAATAGAGTAAATGAAATAACACAATATTCAGAGTATTCTCAATGGAAATATGTGCCATCAGATTTAAATCCCGCCGACATAGGGTCCCGTGGGTTAAACGCTGAACAACTCAATAACTCCCAATTGTGGTGGGGAGGTCCACATTTCCTTCACCAGACAGAAATACAATGGCCTTTACAACCTCGGAACATAAATGTTAAGAACTTACCTGAAACAAGGTGGTGTCACCTCATTACAGAGGAATCTAGTGAATACGATTTCACTATATTTTTTTTAAATTATGGTAAGCTTCAGCGCACCATAGCATACATACATAGATTTGTTCATAACTGTCGCAATCGAAATAATAAATTTTTTGGTCCCCTACTATTGTCAGAATTAAATTTTGCTACCAGATCTCTTTGTAAAATAGTACAGTTGAAATTTGTCAAATGTTTCAAAAGGAAATATTATTATTAAAATCAAATGGTTCACTACCCATTAAAAATAAATATTTAAATTTAAATCCCTTTATTGATAAGATGGGAATTTTACGTGTGGGTGGACGACTTTCAAACACTAATTTCGATTATGATACAAAACATCAAATTCTGTTACATGCATCTCACCACATTACTCGCTTGTTAGTAGCACACCACCATTTAATTATGTTACATGCAGGACCGCAACTATTACTGGCTACACTTTGGCATAACTACTGGATAGTCAACGGTCGTAAACTCACGAGGAAAATTACTCATGACTGTATAAAGTGTTGTAGATTCTCAGGTAAAACATTCCAGCCTATCATGGGTAACCTCCCTAAGCAGAGGTTACAGGCTGAATCTCCATTTGGCAATACGGCTGTCGATTATGCAGGTCCAATCTTGATTGCAAACATAAAGGGAAGAGGTTGCAGACTAAAGAAAGCATACATATGTATATTTGTATGTTTAGCTACACGAGCGGTCCACATAGAACTTGTCACCGAGTTGACGTCGCAAGGCTTTTTAGCAGCTCTAAATAGGTTTGTTGCTCGCAGGGGCACGCCTAACACTATATTTTCCGATAACGGTACCAATTTCGTATGTGCTTGTAACGAATTTTCAAAGTTTTTAAAACACAATAATGATAGTATTGTATCTTCAGCTAGTGAACACAATATTAACTTTAAATTTTGCCCAGCATATAGTCCACATTTCAATGGCTTAGCGGAAAGTTCGGTGAAGTCGGTTAAGCACCACCTGAAGCGTGTATTGTCTGAGGCCCATTTAGATTACGAAGAGATGAATACTTTATTGATACAGATTGAGGCAATTTTAAACTCAAGGCCTCTTACCCCTCTCTCCTCCGATCCTTGTGACCTAATCCCACTCACTCCGATGCATTTCCTAATTGGACGACCACATACTACGTTGCCTGCTCCTCAGGTGGAAGACTCCCACATCAGTTCCATCAGCAGATACAAGCGTATCCAAGTCCTGAAGAACCATTTTTGGCAACGTTTCTATAAGGAATATGTTTCAGAGTTACAAAGAAGGAGTAAATGGGGCAAACATGGCAACCAACCACACCTAGACGACATGGTGTTGGGCAAGGACGACCGAGTGCCTCCTAACAGATGGCTGCTCGGACGAGTCGTTGCAGTCTACCCGGGCACCGACGGAGTCAACCGAGTGGCGGATGTCCGGACTACTACAGGCACCATCAGGAGGGCCTTCAACAGGCTCTGCCCGCTTCCAGTTTTGGAACAGCAAGTTCCAAGGGGGGCAGCTTGTTGACGCATCAACGGTGAACGGGAGCTCGCGGCGCGGCCGCGCCGCGCCCTTGGCGGCCCGTCGCCGCGAACACAGCGACCCGAACTAGCCATCGGCCACCGGGCCGGTCGAGACTCTGCGCACCGACGCGCCCGCGCACGCACGCGTACAAAACTATTAATAATTTTCACCCATGTAATTTAAATTTGAGACGAGTACAATATTGTCATAGTATTCCTAGTTTTTTTATTGCCGAACACATCGGTCTACGACACCCGACCTTCCTTCAACGAACCCGCACCAGTCTTTCTTAGGTTTCCTGCTCACACATTCCGGGCATATACGAACGTTCTGTTCCAGCAGCATAAAATGAATAAAAGCGTTTGCTCTCGACACTAGCACACTCCAAGTCATATGCGGCTTTGCATGTCGAACAGCGCATAAACTCTCTTTGAGTTAACAGTTTTGCACATCCTGCACAGTTTCCTGGGCCGGGAGCTACAATAGGTTTTGCTTTTGAAGACATCTTTATACGTGTATATTTAACTTTAATCTACATATTTTCCCTAAAAGCGGGTCAGTATATGTGGCTTTTATTTTTCTTGTGCTGGCAACACTATATTTTATAACAGACAACCGCCCTCTGCCTTTGCTTACGGGAGATTTTATTTAAAAGAACAAATTGTAGTTTGACAGGTAAACAAACAGGTTGATCGTAGTCTATATTGTCTATAATTGTATTGCTAATATTTTACAACCTCCAAGCACCTGTGAATGTTCCCAACACCTTTATTGTTTTGTTGTTGTAAAAAATTATCAGAATATTACCTGCCAATAGTTTTCGGGCATCTATCTTCGTGTTAAGCTGTTTTTTGATGTTAGTCTAGTACTTTACACACTTTTATTTATTAAATTGAACGGAGCCACTTTGTAAAGTAGTTACTTTTTTGACAGCCGGAACGGGACTCATATTACACAATATACTTTAACTTTTTCTTATACAAATTATACAATATAGGTACTTTAACTTTTTGAGTGTTAAACGTATTAATTATCTATATATTAATACTTGAAGCGAAATCTTGGATCCCTTTTTAAACAAACGCGCGGACGGAGGAGTATGAAATTTCGCACTCTTATAGTTTATATAGAGAAGGAGTGCAGAATGCTAATATTTTTTTTCAATTATGCATCTTATCTTATCTTAGTGGGGCCTGCTGAGGTTTCCCTCTTGCAGTAACACTTCGACCCATCGGCTTCTTTTGTGCAACCCGGTCCTTTCACTCTTCTTCCTCTGTAAAGATAGATGCCATAAGTTTGGCCACGTCCTTAAGAGCGAAGAGCCTGAAATCCTCCGGTTTCGGATTGGCCAACCCCAGGAGTCCCATTCTTTTCCTAGCCAGAGAGTCACAGTCACACAGTAGGTGCTGCATTGAATCCGTTTCCTCTCCACATGCCCTACACAAGCTATTTGTTGATAGATGCATTCTGTGGAGCATTTGTTTTGTGGCATAGTGCCCTGTCAAGGCACCGATGGTTAATCGGGCCTGCCTTCTACTGCCTCCGCATATGAACTTACTCCGTCTTAAGACGTTTTCACCTAAGAAGGATTTGGAGTGTTTCATACCCGGCTGCTCCTTCCATTCGATGCCGTGCCTGTTTTTGATGTAATCTTTTAAGGCCTTGTTGATGGTACTTGGTGCAAGTGCCACGAACAGCTCAGGACCAATAAGCTGGGTCTCTGAGCCCTCCCTGGCAAGTGCATCCACCATCTCGTTGCCGTGGATTCCCATATGGCCTGGGACCCAGATCAATCGCACCTTGTTATGTCCACCTAGCTTGTTTAGAGCTTTGGTGGTTTCTAAAACAAGGCCAGAGTCGATTCGGGGCGAAATGAGTGACTTGAGCGCTGCTTGGCTGTCACTCAGGATGAATATATTGCGCTTCTTCATAGCTAACTCTATATTCTGCTTTGCGCATAGGAGAATTGCGAAAGTTTCGGCTTGGTAAACAGTGGCAAATTTCCCCATGCTTTGACTATGCTTGAAGTTGTTGTTATAGACGCCTGCCCCTGTGCCCGACTCCATTTTTGATCCGTCGGTGTACCAGATTAGGCTGTCTTTTTTTGGAGATGGTGGCCTTCGTTTTCATTCGTCCCTGGTTGGAACATAAACTTTAAATTTCTTTTCGAACATGAATATGGGGATATTTTATCGCACCCCATTTCCATGATCTTGTCAGGAATGTCACTCGTTTCCCATTTTGTGTGTCTAGTCAGAGGTTTAGATGCGTCCCACATTCCAGCCACCTTTAATCTATGTAACGCTTTCTTTGCCTCTGTTTCTATTACAATGTGCAGGGGTGAAAGGTCTGTGAGGACCTCCAGCGCTGCCGTTGGGGTGGTTCTAAAGGCACCAGTGATTGCCAAACAAGCTGTTCTCTGAAGTTTATTAAGAGCATTCTTACAGATCTTCAGCCTGATTCTGGGCCACCAGACGATGCTGCCATATGTGAGGATCGGTCTCACCATCGTCATGTAGATCCACCTAATGATTTTGGGGTTGAGTCCCACATCTTGCCATAGGTAGACGGACACATGCCAAAGACTCTGTAAGCCTTGGCTACGGTCGTGTCCACATGTTCTTTCCAAGTAAGTTCCCTATCCAGCGTAAAGCCTAGATATTTCACTTCCTTGGGCCAAGAGAGCTGGGTACCATAGAGTGTTAGGTTACCCAGTCCCGTAGTGTTTCTCATTCTTGTAAAGGGGATGGCTGTTGTTTTCCCCGGGTTTACAGAGAGGTGATGGGCATTGCACCATTACTCCAGCGAACCCAAAGCACGTTGCATTAACCCCGATACCGTAGAGGGAAACTTCCCACTGACTGAGATGACCAGGTCATCCGCATAACCAACCGCATACAATGGTCCTCTACGACTGAATCAACTACAAGGCTCCACAGAAGAGGTGAGAGAACCCCTCCTTAATAATAATAATAATAATAAATAATAAATGTTTCCCACACTCACACCAATTATCTAGCCTCAAGAAAAGCTTCCTTGAGAAACTCGTTATATGGTTAACTAGACAACGGATAAACATACTTAAATTCATACTTATTATACATAGGAAACACCCAGACCCGAAACAATATAGAAAAACAGGTATTTCTAAATTGATCCGACCGGGGATCGAACCCGGGACCTCAGAGATAGCGACACCATGAAAACCGGTGTGCAAGCCACTCGACCAAGGAGGTCGTTCATTGATCGAGGAGATTGATTGAGGAGCACTGTCAATGCCAGTCCAAACTCACATTCTATCTTTTTTAAATTTTTTATTGCTTAGGATAGGATAGTCGAAATTCGACCACTGGGCGACCACTAGTTATTATTAATGCATTTACTAACATACTAGTACGTACTACTTCATACATACCCACTTGAATTGTTATTTGGAGTGTTGGAAAAAAATCCGCGAGCGGTATATGAATTCGCACCCTCTAATATACACTGTGTTTCCTGATGCCAACGCTGAATGGGAACACCTAAAGGGCACAATTACTGAGGTTCTGGTTGCCGTACACAAACCAATAAAAAGCGACAGAAAAAATACCGCCTGGATATCAGACCACACATGAAACGCAGAAAAGAAGTGAAGATCAAAGGCTTGCAAAATTCCGAGGTCAGGGAGGAATATTCAGAACTTTGTAGGGCCATCAACAAGTGCTGTCGAGAGAACAAAAATAAATTCATTGAGGGTATCTGCAGCGACATTGAACGTCATTCAATAAAGTTCCAAACTGCAGACCTCTTTAAGAAAGTTCGTTTATTATCGAAGAAATTCAAACCTAAGACTTGGGTCATTGAAGACAGCAACGGCCACCTGACCCACGAGATTGAAGGAATAGCTGAAGTCTGGCGGTATTACTGCGAACAGCTATACAAGGATTCTGTGGGCTTACAATCCCCCCGACTCGACTGGAGCCACTTTACCCTTGAACCCGCCATCCTACGGTCCGAAGTAACAGCTGCATTAGACGCTCTCAAGTTGAGGAAAGCCCCGGGCCCGGATAACATAACTGCGGAACTCTTAAAGGCTCTAGGGGACCTGGGTATCAACGCCATACATTCCATCTGCTGCAAAGTTTGGTGCAGTGGCGAGTGGCCAAATGACTGGGCTGAATCTATCATCCTGCCTCTTCACAAAAAGGGATCACCGAAACTATGCGACAATTACCGTACATTAGCCTTAATTTCTCATGCTAGCAAAATACTGCTTCATATTATTAACAATCGCATCCGACATTACTTGGATTGGCAAATACCGCAGGAGCAGGTGGGATTTGTAAAAGGCAGAGGTACGCGTGAACAAATTTTAAACGTCAGGCAGGTTGTAGAAAAGGCCTACGAATACAACACTCCCGTCATTATGTGTTTCGTAGACTACAGTAAGGCGTTTGATTGTGTCAACTGGGGAAGCTTGTGGTCGGTACTTACAGAGCTTGGAGTCCCCAACCACCTTACTGCACTTCTTAAAAGTTTGTACGTAAGGAGTCAGGGAGTGGTCAAGGTGGCGGGAATTACCTCCAATTCTTTTAAATTTGAAAAAGGCGTTCGGCAGAGCTGTATTTTGTCTCCCATTCTGTTTAATGCATACGGAGAATACATCATGAGGCGAACTTGCGACGACTGGGATGGAGGAGTGTGCATTGGTGGAATGAAAATCACTAACCTCCGCTATGCCGATGACACTACTCTCTTAGCTGCAACTGAGGCTGAAATGGTATCTCTGCTGAGCAGGATGGAAACTGTAAGCAACGAGCTTGGTCTATTTGTAAACAGATCCAAGACAAAAATTATGGTGGTGGACCGTGCGAAAAAGCTTGATCTCAGCGGAACCTTACAACTGGAAGTCGTTGATAACTTTACTTACCTGGGATCAAGCATCAGCAACAATGGTTCCTGCGAAGCTGAAATTCGACGGCGTATAGGAATGGCTAGGAATGCTATGTCCCAGCTCCACAAGACTTGGAAAGACCGTAACGTTTCGTTAGGGACCAAAGTGAGACTGGTGCGCACTCTCGTGTTCTCCATTTTCTTATACGGTGCTGAGACATGGACACTCAAAGCAGCCGATCGTAACCGCATTGATGCATTTGAAATGTGGTGCTGGAGGAGAATGCTGCGGATACCCTGGACGGCCCATCGGACCAACGTGTCGATTCTCAAGCAAGTGAAGATCAAATCGAGGCTCTCATCCATATGCCTCTTAAGAGTCTTAGAGTACTTCGGTCACATTGCCAGGAGAAGTGGTGACAATTTAGAGAAATTAATTGTCACCGGCAAAATAGAAGGAAGAAGAGCTCGTGGTCGCAGCCCGATGCGTTGGTCCGATCAAATCCGTACCGCATTGGACACCTCTGTGCATGATGCTCTGCACGTCGCCGGCAACCGGTCGAGATGGCGCTCTATCATTAAGCGTCATATACATGGTGATGGCGGTCACGACCCTCAGCAATGAGGATAACGATGCACGGAGGAAGAATATACACTGTAGGTGCAATTTCAATTGACTGGTTAGTTAATAGAGAAACTTTTTAGCAACTGTCAAATTAATTTTTTTATAGAATTTGTAAGGGAATGGAAACTATGACGTCACTATTGTGTTTCGTTATTTTCGTATTGGTTACAGAAATTCATGCTTAGGTTTTATAAAAGCTGGTTATTGTTTTAAAGAATTGTTACATGACTTCATTTACAGGTACAATGTCATAGAATTTTGGGGGTTAATAATGCTCGCATCCGTAGGAGTGTACCCTCGTGACCCTACATGTGACCCCTGGGTGGTGCTAATTGAGCATTTGGTGGTAGAGCCCAGCTCGCCCGGTTTTCGACCAACGTGCGGCAGTGTACGCCCGCCAAGTGATCTGTGCTCGTCGCAGGTCGCGTTCTGGGAACAGCGCTGCACTACCGGACCCAGAGGAGCGGCTAATGTTGCAAACAGTGGACCAGAGAATACTGCTGTGGAACCATTGAGGGGGAAACGAGACTCGACATGCCAGCCAGGTAGACCCATAGAAACGGTGGTGCCGCTGGCCGCCCGCGACATAGTACAGGGGCCCGACCGTGACTAACCACCTCGAGAGGCTGCCTCACCAGGTCGCGCATAATCTCGGACTGGAACGTCGTGCCAGTTGGTGACCGGAAATGGTGGGACCCGGTGACCACTTTCGGGAGGGTATGGGGGCCCTTCCGTCCGGCGTGTCGGCTGTGGTTGTAACGCTCTTCCAATGCTGAAGCGACAGACTCTCGCTTTGTTCATTTCTTTGCGGCAGTAGTGGCTCCTTGTTCACGTCCCTTCCTTTCCCTTTTCCAATGACAGTGCCTAAAAAGAATGCAGGTAATACAGCGGCTTCCTCCTCTCCCACCACCAATTCGCTGTTTGAGGTGGAGTTCACTAACATCCGTGGGATCCATTCTAACCTCAACGCCGTCCACCAACACCTCGAGACGGCGCGGCCTGCATTGCTTTTTCTGACGGAGACTCAAATTCGTCGCCCTGCTGACACGTCCTACTTAAGGTACCCCGGCTATCAGCTTGAGGAGCAATTCCTCGCGAAAGCCGGAGTGTGTCTGTACGTGAGGGCTGACATTTGTTGTCGTCGTCTGCACTGCTTGGAAGACCCCTCCTTCCCCGTGCGCATTGAATTCGGCTCCCGTTGCCGTGTCTATGCGTGCCTATATCGGTCCCACACGGGAGATGCTTACACAAGCAGCCTTTTTGACCACCTTGGGCGAGTGACTGGTGTCGCACAGGAGCGATTCCCAAACGACGAGGTAGTGGTTTTGGGGGACTTCAACGCCCACCATGAAACATGGTTGGGCTCCTCCAAAACTGATCACGCTGGTAGAGTCGCTTATGCCTTTGCTCTGACACAAGACCTAAAACAGCTGGTAGACCGGCCCACCAGGATAGAGTGCGCTTCCGCCATCGCTGATGAGATCTTGCTGGGTATGGAATATTATATTCCGTTCATGGGTCTTGCCAGCGTTGGTAGACAGCGGCCTTGGTTCAATCGCGAATGCGCCAAAGCTGCTGAATGCAAGCAAGCGGCATATCGTGCTTGGAAGAAGGCTTGCGCATTAAATGACCCTAGTGCCGGCTCCCTGAAGGCGGCTTACAACAAGACCTCTAAGTCTAACAAGAGGGCTCTCGCAAGAGCAGATGCACAGAGAGTGGCGAGGGTAGGGCAGGAGTTGATCTCGCACCCTACGGGTAGCCGTAGCTATTGGCGGCTCGCTAAGGCCGTGCAGGTCAACTTCTGCTCTCCCTCGCTGCCCCCGTTGAAACATCCAGATGGCTCGTTAGCGTACCAGCTGCTAGAGAAGGCGAACTTGTTGGCAGAACTTTTCGCGGCTAATTCGCGCGTCGACGATTGTGGCGCCGCTCCACCTATTATAGCACATTGTGGGGCCACCATGCCTGATATTCGTATCAGGCAGTGTGATGTACGTGCCGTGCTGCGGTCGCTCGAGGTGCGGAGCTAGCGGGCCGGATGGTGTTCCGGCAATTGTGCTGCTCAGATGCGCGGCTGAGTTGTCTCCAGTGTTGACACGACTGTTTAGGGAGTTTTTGGAGAGACCATTTGGCTTCTTTTTATTTTTTTTAATTTATTTATGAACATGGAATCTACAGCACTTTATAAACTAAGTAATTACATTGTATACTTAACCTACTGCCAATTACAGATCCCTACTTTGTAAAACTATATATACTACTCAAAAGAAAATAAGGGCCACTTACATATTTCTGTTTTTGAGTAAATTTTTAGATGTAAACTAATTAATAAGTGACTAATTAATGATGTCCGGCCTCCTTCAGTATCCAACCTCTTTAATGCTGGTGTTTAAGTCTTACAACTGGCCAGAAATTGAAGCAAATAAAAAAAAAGCGAGTTTCAGGTCAAATTCCTTTTAGATGGAATCACAATTTTATTCTGTTAAAAAACTATTTTTGTCCATCTTTTGCTTCTTTTAACATCTTTTGTTAATAATGCCACGTCAACGAAGGCATATGGATACCATTACTGCCACCAGAGCCGTTACATTGATTGCTGAAGGTCATTCACAGCGGTCTGTAGCTTTTTCGTTGGGTTTCTCTCGCCGAGCCATCCAAAATGTGTGGGATCGGTTCCAAGAGACTGGCAGTGTTGCAAGAAGGCCTGGATCGGGCAGGGTGCGAGTGACTACGGCACAAGAGGATCGCTACATCCGATTGAGTGCCCGTCGAGAGCGCTCTGTGACGGCACGTAAGTTACAAAATCGCCTACGGTTGACAACGGGGACTCGTGTTAGTGACCAAACGATACGTAATCGACTGCATGAAGACCAGCAAAGGTCCAGACGCCGAGTAGTACGAATTCCTTTATCTAGGGTTCAACGTGGAAATCGTTTGAGTTTTTGCCGCAAACATTCAGATTGGAGCATGACTCAATGGGGTATGGTGCTCTTCACAGATGAGTGTAAAGTGAAGCTTTGTAGTGATGATCGGCGGATTAGAGTATGGAGACGACAGGGTGAGAGATTTTCCGATGTCTGCATCAAGGAAATTGACCGCTTTGGAGGTCCTAGTGTGATGGTTTGGGCTGGGATTAGCTTACAAGGCAAAACTGAGCTGGTTTTCTTAAATCAAGGCACAGTAACTGCACAACGGTACATCGATGAAGTCATCAGGCCTCATGTGATTCCATTCTCACAGAGAGTGGGGCCCAGGGTTCTGGTTAATGCATGACAATGCCCGCCCACACACAGCTCGGGCCACTCAGACTGTACTGGATGACTCCCATATTCGTGTCCTACCATGGCCAGCGTATAGTCCGGATCTAATAGAGCATATGTGGGACCAATTAAAACGAAGGGTTAGGGAGCATGAGCAAGAGGTTCACAACCAGCAACAGCTTATGGATGCTCTGACACGTGCGTGGGAAGAGATACCTGATGAAAACATCAGAAACTTAATCGAGAGTATGCCTTCAAGGCTCCAGGAGTGTGAAAACAGGAGAGGAGGACACACCCGTTACTAAACCATTAAAAAAACAGCTTGTGTCAGTTTTTGTTTTGTTTTGCAAAGAGTTTCTGTTTAGTTTTTGCTGTTGACAATGGACTAATTTCATGTTAATTGAAATAAGTGAAACAATTGACTACACAATTAAATGGTTATTAGCATAACTTAAAACAAAAGCTTTGTTACATGTTATTTTAATAAATATACATTACTGTTTACTATATTTTTCACGTAGCAATCAAAATACTTAGTGGCCCCTATTTTCTTTTGAGTAGTATATTTAATTTATGCAATGCTTAAGCAATTTAGAAAACAAAACAGATAGACAACACAATAATTTAGAAACGGCAAAAACAATTTAAAAAACAAATAAGTTAAAGTAAATCAGTGGTAGGTAGGTACGCACCGAACAGTGCGAGTGCGAGTGCGAGTTGAGCGTGTGAGTGTGTGAGTATGTGGTATGTGTGTGTAGTGTAAATGGACATTAAATGTGGTGCATGAGGGTGCATGGATGTGCGTATAATATGCTTGTGAGTGCTCTTTATCATCAGTCTGACAAGCAGGGGCAATTCTTCAGAAGTCTAAGTGTGAATTATAAATGTGCTTACAGACCAAATATATGTGTGTGTAAGGCTATATACTTTATTTTACTTTACTTTATTTTACTTTACTTTATTTACTAATATAGTCGAGATTTGTTTTTTGAAAGATGGTTTACTAAGGTGGAAGATATCGATAGATGTGAAAGTTCTGTTATAACTGTTGAGTGAACGGCAAATAATTGAATTTTGAGCGTAGTTAGAATGGCTCAGTAGTACATGAAAAAGAGGGGTATGTCTAGACATACTACTACACTACA
The DNA here is from genome assembly GCA_963082485.1 of Eudonia mercurella. Lineage (NCBI taxonomy): Eukaryota > Metazoa > Arthropoda > Insecta > Lepidoptera > Crambidae > Eudonia > Eudonia mercurella. Next base: position 14,103,486 of record OY720046.1, read on the forward strand.
CACTACGCACTAGTGCGCTTTGTCGGTGTTCTGATTTGTAAAAAGAGAGATAACAACTCAGAACAATCAATCTTATCATTACAGACATCGTGTAAGTACGACATATCAAGGAGAGTACGGCGATCTTTGAGCTGCATTAACTTATGAAACGTACACGATTCCTCGTAGTTGATTTTCTTGTGCTGACTCCGATAATTTAATGCTTTTATGAACCTAGATTGTAGGCGTTCGATTGATTCTTTGGAATTCTTTGCCGGCGCATGTGTTTCCCAGCTTTTATAGTCCCGGGTCTTTTAAGCGGGGCGTGAAACGGCATTTATGCAGGCCGTCATGAATGGGTGCACTTGTTACCGTGCTTGTTCCACGGTGAGGAGCGCTCTCATTATTTTGAACTGCATCGGCTGCTTACCATCAGGCAGGATGTGGTCACTATGACGTGTCAATATAAAAAATTAAAAAAATAAAAAATAAAATAAAAAAAGAATTAATTTCCCGACCCGATCCGAACCCCTCAGAGAATCTAGGAGGAAACGGACACAAAATAGTGCATGATGCTATTCCCTCTACAAAGCCTTTGAAAGCCTCTAACGGTCTTTCGTTTCACACTTCAGGAACCCTTTAAGTTTTTCATCAAACAATGAAAGCCGGTGACGCTGAAAATGGCCAACTCGCGTGCACTCGCCTCTTTCACACATACCCATTGTCGAATAAGTTGCTGTTTGTAGCAATTTAGCAAACTTTAAAAACATTAAATAATTACCTATTGTTGTCGTCAACATTCCTATAGCACTATCGTGGCTCTGTCTAACCCATGATATCAATACTACCTATCTACTCTACATTGTATTGGTATTCTATTAAGTATATTCTATTATATAGCAATCTAACATCATTAACATCCGTCTTGCTCATTTTCGTGTTTTTGATTTCGTTTGTTTATCTCCAGATAGGTATTCTATATTCGATATTCCAGCTATTTTATTTATTTTATCAATCAGTTGCCAAACAATTAACTACATAAATGATCTGATGCTATCAAGGCGCTGCCGCTGTAACAAATGATTTAGTCATACTCTCAGTGCGTTTAGCGTTTATTAAAAATTGTTCATACTATGTGGCTTGTGCTAATCAATTATGAAACAATGTGTAGGTACAGTTTTATTGTAATACGATCGGAGGTAAAACCTTTATTGGTATGTTTGCGTACACTTATTGTAAATTTAATTTAATAATATTCCCCAAAGATTATTAGGAATTTGTAAAGAGGCTGTTAGTTAGTCTAGTCTGTTAGTAACTCTACTTATACAAAAAAACTAGCAATACTAATTTTAAAAAACACGCGTTGCTAGAGTTATAAAACTCTCAACATGAAAAAAAAAACACATGAATAAAATGTATATTTACCAATTAAAAGTAACCGGAAAACTGCGCATATTATACTGAACTCCGTCCTGCTCGGTATCCTCAACATTTGATCATTAAAAGTAGCTTGTTAAAAGTTTTGTATAAGGCGCCGTTGGTTCTAACGATGCCAGCGACGTGACGGACGTACAGAGCGACATTTTATTCGTAAATGGTCCGGGAAAATTTTATGTTATCGTTTTGGTAGGAATGCTTGACTTCGTATATTGTTGCAAGATTCATTTTTATTAGCAAATATCAACCAGCCTCAGGGTTATATCATAGATATCGTATATTGTCATAGGACGATGCGAAAGCACTGACGATAGTCTCGCCCGATCCTTAAAATGCCACCACACATTCGCATGATACACTGATATGAGATGATACAACATACACACTCGCTCAGGCCCAAGACCAGGCCCACCGTACTCGTAGAGCCGGTTCACACGCGCTTTGTACCGGGTACAATCATGCACCTGGGCGCTTCACCCCCCCCCCCCCACGACCCGGTCAATCCGAGAGCTGAGGTCACATCCTTTAGAGGCGTCCACGAGTTGTCCGCTCTCGATCCGGTGTATCTAGTGGGAACGAAGACAAGCTTAGTGCATGATGGCATCCCCTCTAGAAAACCTCTCGATCCTCTCCTCTCCTCTTCGATCACACGGCTTGAAGTTTCCTTTAAGTTTCTCGCCGCCCCCCAAAAAAAGGCCGGTGACACTGGAAAGACTGTCTAAAGCCATCCAAAAAACCTGACATTAGTAGTCTGAGTTAACAAAATACGTCAATTTCAACGCATGATGGCGGCGCGCAGACCGCGGCGAAGGTGGCATTTTTCTTTGAAAAGAGTTTGCTGCTGGCACCTACTTTCCATTACAGCGTCAAAAACTTTTATGGGCAGCGAGAGTTTAATGTTCCTAGAGCCGTGTAATCGAAAACCGTCTGTCAGTTTTACGTAATTTTGCTATTAATTAAGTTAATTTTTATTGAAGAGTACGAAGAGTGTGTTCCATTTTTCTATAGTTAAGCCATTGCTCTACTATTTTTATCGTTTGGCTAGCATTTGGATTTGCTATATGAAGCCTCTATCTGATGATGATGAGTCTACATGCGAAGACAGCTAATGACACAAGATTGTGTCACACTAGTTGTGTTTCTTTACTATTTCATATTTCTTAAAGGTTGTATGCCCTCCATTATGAATTTACATTTTACAAGATCATTGTAAATTGTAAGGCATAAAATAAAAAAATATTACCACATAAAATTCATTTTAGGCATTCATTGTAAGCATTTAGAAAGACATATTGAATCACCCTAATAAACAGTGCAAACAATAACCCCATTAAAATTATGAGGAAAATATTAAATTTGTATTGTACGCGGTGTGTTGTTCCGTTAATTATGACGTCATACATCAACCTTTTGTTTGTGACCTATTAAAATAACATTAGATCCAGGGCGGGTCCGAACCACCCGGGAAAGGATTAGACAACCATGGCGCCATAACTCAGACGAATGGCCGCATTATTACCGCATTATTCAAAATCCCGTCCGCAGAGGAAGTATTAAGTGTCAAATGTATTAGTTACGACGATCGGGAGGTGGCTGCGCGTGGCCATTGTCGGACGGCACGGTATTACTCGTACCGGATTATATTATCCATTCTGAGTCCGCTTAGTCACCGAAAATGTTTTAATCTTAATAAAAAAAACTGACGTAAATAAGTAGCATGCACACTCTCAATAGCACATAAACACACCTGCACACACACATACACACACAAACACACCCCAACAAATACACTCATACAAAAACACGCACGCACAAACACAAAGTGGCGGTGAAATGGAACAACTTTTACGGATTTACTTGCGTTTTTTTTACACATTACTGTACAAAACGGAACGCACCTGATTAAATGATTGAATGAGGGTATACAAGCTACTTGAGGAGCTCGATGGCGCAGTGGTTAACGCGCCCGGTCTGCGAGTGCTGAGGTTGAGCAACTTTCGCAAAGGCCGGTCATCGGATGGGTGACCAAAAGTTTATCATCTCGAGCTCCTCCGTGCTTCGGAAGGCACGTAAAGCCGTTGGTCCCGGCTGCATTAGCAGTCGTTAACAACCACCAATCCGCACTGGGCCCGCGTGGTGGTTTATGGCCCGTTCTCCCTATCCATCCATAGGGAAGGCTCGTGCCCCAACAGTGGGGACATAAAATAAGCTGATGATGATGATACAAGCTACTAACTGATTATGAGACGACCAACGCCTCAGTCTCCCTGTGACCACGGACCCTGCAAAGGGTACGAAATGTCAGGATAAACATTAAACAGTAATGTGTAAAATAAACGCGAGTAGATCCATAAAAGTTGTTTCATTTCAATGTGTAGTGTTCGCGTAAACTTTAGAAAACAACAAAGTAGCGGTTGAAGCACGAATTCCCAACAGATAATACTCTAGTTTGGGAATTACTGTAACAGTTTTAAAAAAATACTATTGCGTTTTTTTAAGCTAGTTTTTGCTAGTTATAAATACCCTATGCGTTGGTTACGATAATAAGAAGAATAAGAATAAGAACAAATTTATTTGCTGTGTAAAACTTAAGACTAAATACATAAAACTTAAATTATAACATTTGTCTGTATAATAATATAATGTATTACAAGAGTGCCGCTTATATTGTAAAGTTTTAAAATTAGGGTTAGTAGTGCAAAATAACCGAAGTGATACCTAAACTAAGTAAACTAGTTTACCCGTATCTCAGGCATCTAATCGGTGAGTGTGTGTTAGCGCTTGCTTGCTAGATGCTACGGTATACATTTGTTATTTCTAGCTTTTAGAAACAAGACAATCTAATAATATCGTATATATTATGAAACATAAAAATTATATGTCACAATAATGTTGTCTACATAATATTTATAAAATAATGTATAGTTAAAGGTTGCTTTGTTAAGGCGAAGGGAAAGGCACACCATAGCGCCACCAACTGATAATTTGACAATTACTAACGGACCGGATCTTTTTTAAACATTGTGTACCGTCCGATAACAGGAAAGCATCCATAGTATTTTTTTAATAATTGTGCACTTTTTGTTGCGTGGTTTATTCACAAAACGGGCTATTGCATTTATTCACAAACAATGGCCACTTTTGGTGTTAGCGAATGAATACAAAAACCTAAAAGTAGTGCACAATTATTAAATAATAGATGTTTACCTAGTGTCGGAAGGTCCGCAATGTTTAAAAAAAATCCAGTTTAGCAGTTATCAAATTAAATCCATTAGCGGCGCTAGTGTGCCTTACCATTCGCCTTAAATGCTTATGTTGTTTATGTAGAAAGCAGTTCATAAATAAAAAAATAAAAAATAATAATTATATGGGTTGTGGAGATTGTCGCAGGAGTCCTTTGTCCATGCAGCAGACGTCTTTTGGCTGAGATGATTGATGATGATATGCAACCTTAACCTAATAAAATAACAATTAAGTAAATGACAGTCACTCCTTTGTAGAACAGTCGAAACAGATGAAAATAAAACCCAAGTATCTATGTCCATTTAAAAAAATGTAATTCTATAGTTCATTATATATGTGGGAATGGAACAGTGCAAGAGGAAATGTAAAGGAACGTAGCGTGTGACGTATGAATGTGAGAGCAAGAGATAGAGAGCTAGATGATGAGTGATGTCAGTACGGAGGATTTGAAAGGACCCAGCCCGATTCTCTAAATTACACTACACATTTACAGAATACACTAAACATGCACAATAGTTTAGGTCCAAGACACCGTACTCGTAGAACAAGGGTACGAAGAACCAGTTCACATGCGCTCTATACCAGGTACATACATGTACCTGGGAGCTTCTGTCCTCTTCCATGGCCCGGTCTGCCCGAGCCGAGATCCGAGCCTTTAGAGGCGCCCTCGGGTAGTTCCGCTCCCCGATCCGATCCGAACCCTTTGGAGAATCTAGTAGGGCACGGGGATGCGCACTAGTGCGCGATGCCGTTCCCTCATGAAAACCTTCGTTTCACACGGCTTGAGGAACCCTTTAAGTTATTCGCCGCCCCCAAACAAGCCCGGTGAAGCTGAAAATGCCGTTTGAGGCAATAAGCAATCTATCTCCAAAAAATAAAATTGAAAGGAAGACGTTTAAAATGTTCAAATAATTAACGCAAATTTTGTTGCGAACAAATTACAAAAACACAAATGCTGAAAAAATTTCCACGAGCAGGATTTGAACCTGCACCCTTCTGACATACCGGGTCAGATGCTCTTCCAATTGAGCTATTGTGGTTCTAACCAAGACCAAGACCAAGTTAAGACGTTTAAGTTTAAGACGGGATATCAATTAAAGAATATAAAATAAAAGGTTTTTGGCAAGATTGTGTTTTACTGACTTTTGATTATATTAAATATTTATTTAATATTTATTTAATATTGATTATATTAACAGTGTATTAAACTGTATGACATACCAATATTGTCATAACCAATAAAGTCAAAGTCAAAGTTAAAGTCCAATCATTTATTCAACATATCGTAAGCCTTAGAGGCACTTATTGACGTCAAAACTATAAAATCCAAATAACAATAAAAAACTAAAAAAAAAAATTCAGACTAAGTTACTGAATCTACCACTGTTCGGATTTTGGGAAAGCCTTTGACCGAGGAGAGCTGGCAACAAACTCAGGAGGCTTATTTCTAAATAAGAAAATCTTATTATTTCTTAATATTTTTTAAATAATAGAGAGCAATCTCTCTAGACTGGAGTATCTTTCGAGTAGAGTGCAGTGGAGACAGTGTCAGCGAACAATGGTCCATACAACCCGAGCCGCGGGCGACTTGCTCTGACTTTTTCTAATAGTCACGTTATAATATCATTTCCTCTAATTTAAAACGTACTTTACAAAAAAGGATCTTGTTTTTTCTACTGAAATATTATGTGTTTTATAGTTCTATTTCATTTAGTAGCCTATGCTAGAAGCTAACTTTGTAATTAGAGGTAAATTTAAGTTGGCTTGATGCTTTGCTGTATTACACTGACTTTTATTTTGGTAAACTTTATTAAAATGTGCATAAAGTATATCAAAATAATATTACAAGTAAAGTTTTAAATGGAGCAACAAAGTTGATGCGTTGTAGATCGCCCACTTGTATCGAGTTGTTTAATGTATAAGTACTTAACTATATGTATAGGCATAATACTGTTTCTTATAAACTTGTATATTTTATAAATTACTTTTTGAAAGAAGTCATTACACAATATGAAACATGTACTACAAAGGTACAAACCCAGTGCATTCAGAAAGGGGTACAGACATAGGTATAACAACAAAGCTACCAAACATTGGGTTCTTACTTATGAAATTGGCGTTTTTTTCTCACTCATTAATAGGTGTATTACTTCTAAAACTCAATACCGGTTGTGAATATTATCATACACATTTAATTAAGGCTATATTAGTTAGGCTTCAGTATTAACAATGATTTTTTATTTTGTGTCTTTATTGCCCAAATATTTTTTTTTTTAAATTGACTTCTTTTTTGTTAGCGGAATTGACCTTTTGTTTCATTGTAGCTTTCAAAGTACTTGTTTCCTTTTCTTTTTAGGGTCTGCTATATTTAGCTAGTGAAACAAACACACTGCCCTACAATTTTTCTAGTATTTACCTAAGTAGATGCTAAGAAAATTAAAAAAACGTTAGTATGAAAAATATAATTTAATAAAAAATCTTCATACAAAACATCAATTTCATAGGTAAGGACCTAATATAATGTCAATTTATAATATTAATGAAAATAAAATAATATTATCGTAATTGTAAATGCTTGTAAAAATATAAAGCAATCTTCCTAACAATCAAGCAATTTTTATTTTATTTTATATTTTAGGTTTTGTGGGTTAGTTTAGTTTGAGAAAATTTAATTTTACAAAAACACAAATATCGAAAAAATTTCCACAAGCAGTTTTTTCAACATTTGAGTTTTTGTAATTTGTTCGCAACAAAATTTGCGTTAAAAATTATTTGAACAAATTAAATTTTGCTTAATTTCAATTCATTTATTTACTTAGATAACAGAGATCCAATTATGGTTAGTAACAATGTGCACTTAATAACTATGTTAGTACATTTTAATTCAAAAATTCAATACATCTAATAACAATTAATAATAATAATAATAATAATAGTAATAAAGTAAATGTCATTTTTATTTATTTACTTGTCAGTACATGAACCATACGACAATGGTTCACGTACTGACAATCAAACCTGTTCGCAAACATGTTTAGGATGCTGTTGGGGCTACCCCGTGCCCTGCGCACCAGGGATGTGCACCGTTTTCGCATGGTTGTGTAGAAACAGTCCACCCGCGACTCGGCGAACATCCCCGATGCGCTACAGTGCCGAGGCAGCCCCATCAGCACCCTAAACGCATTATTATATTGTACACGAAGGGCGCTGTACTGTTTCTGGGTATATGCCACCCACAGGCTGCAGGCGTAGAGGGACGTACAAAATGCCCTAAATAGAGTAATTTTGACGCCCCTCGAACACCGTGCAAACCTGCGGGCTATCATATTGGCCCTTACAGACAGCGCCCTTCGTTCTCTTTCTAAATCAGCATCGTCTCTCAGGTCAGAGGTTACCAAGTGCCCGAGATATTTGAATTGTTCCACTCTTTTGAGTTCTGTATTATACAATTTAATAGCAGGTATTGTATCTGGGCACTTCCCTCTGGCCCGAAAGACCATACATTCACTCTTTTTTACGTTATAGAGCAAACCGTGACACTGTGCATACCGTTCACAAATACCCAGCAGCTTAGATATCCCACAGACAGAAGCACTCAGCAGGACCATGTCGTCCGCGTAACTGATATTATTAATATTAATTCCATTAATATGGCAACCGACACGAGTCCCGCTGAGCTCCTCTATCAGCGCATTCACATACAGATTGAAGAGCCGCGGGGAGGTCAGCCCCCCCTGCCTCACTCCGCACTCCAATCTGTAAGGCTCCGATATCGCACTCGACCACCGAACAACGTTGACCTGATTTAAATACCAGTACTTAAAGATGTGAACTAGTTCCTCTGGCATAGATAGACCACTTAGTTTTTGCCACAAGATGTCATAACTTACCAGGTCAAACGCCCTCGAGAGGTCGAGAAAGCACGCATAAATCGGCGTACTACGATCGGCATAATACTTGACAGTCTGCTTCAAACACAGTATAGCTGTCTCAGTGGAAAGGCCCGCTTTGAACCCAAATTGGTTGTCATGAATATCTAAGTATTGATCAAGCTGTGTGTTTAGCAGGCCATCCAGCACTTTTGCTAGTATAGTTGCTAGTGATATCGGTCTATAGTTATTACGGTCACTTATGTCACCGGTTTTACTCTTTGCAATTGGCACCACCACAGTCCTCATCATGTCCGCAGGTAAGTAAGAGTGTCCAACACATAAGGTGAAGAACATAGCAAGTACCCGCGGCAGATGGATGCCAGCATGTCTAAGATGTTCGATGCATAGGCTATCATGGCCAGGAGACTTTCCTCGTGACATCAATTGTATAGCTCGTTTGACATCTTTCGCTGTGAACCTGGTATTCATCTCCTGCCCATGGACTCCGCCCACATCAACAGACTGTGGTGGTCCCAATGGCGATTTTACGGTGAAGTGGTCCCTAAACATGTCCGCAATATCCTTTGAGTCACTTAGTCCATTTATACTAATGGGTAAGCCGGGTCTACTATTCAATTTATTGGTACTTTTCCAAAAACTACGAAAATCATGCTTAGTATGCTGAGATGCGAGAATGTCCATCTTTACTTGTTCGCTATTTATCTGACACCACCTCAAGCGTGATTTAAAGATTTTTCGACTCTCCCGCATCTCATCCCAAACACGCCCTACCTTCGGTTTACCATATGAAACCCATAATTCATACTTGTGTCTAGCGACCTCATGCGACTCACGAACATGCTTATTCCACCCCACTATTGGCTTTTTCTTTTTCGGTTTCCTACCAAAGCAGCTCTCAGACGCCGCCTTACTTAAGGCCTGAACAATATCACAATACATTTTGTCAATAATATTTCTGTGTTCCAATATAGTACATTTTTTATCCCCACAAGAATTAAATTCCATTGGAAAATCTATCACCCGTAACTGTTCATGACATAAACTACCATACAATTTAATTTGTTCAGGATTTCTGTCACCCCAACGCACTTTATTACATATTATGTTTAAATCGACACTAATTTTAGGTTTAATTATATTTAGGTTACACTGAATTACTAGGGGTAAGTGGTCAGACCAAACAGGCTCATAATTCACATGTGCATTAGTAACCGTTTGAAAAGCCGATCCAGTCACTACGCAATGGTCTAACCACCTTACAGACCCATTCGCATCACTAATAAAACTATATGTTTTAGAAAATAATCCTATCTTAACTACATCTGCACAAATCCATTCTAAGTCATTACAAAAGTTTATAAGTTCATTATAAAATTGCTCACCCGGATGTGCATTGAAGTCCCCGAGCATGTATACACACTCAATACCTTCACTGTTCACAATAGCGCTTATCGAACCAAGACAATCCGCAAACTCCGCTAAGTTTACCGTCTTGTCAACCGGCATGTAAACACTGAACACTAGGAACGACCGTTGCCCTACTATGATTTTAATCGCACAGATTCGCGTGTTATCACACTTCACTACGGAGACGTTTTGAAAAACCTTTTTATTCCATAATAAGGCTACTCCTCCCCACGGACGGCCAGAAATCATCCCGTTTGACATGTCCATCGGTGAGACGCCAGTGCACGCAAACTCGTTATCTATACAGCTCAGGTAGTCAAGGTCGCACGGCAGTAGCCAATGTTCTTGTAGCGCTATTATGTGTGAAGTACGACAAAGTCGCCGTACATCTTCAACTGAGCGCTTCACATTTTTACAATTGTAACTAACCAGGTTATATAGATCATCATTTACCATCATTACAATTTTGTTGTGAGGCCGATACAACATTATTGCCGTTCGTATTCTTTTGTCGAAAGTTAACAAATCTTCTGAATAAGATTCCTTGCGGCCACAGCTTATCATCTAAGAAGATTGACAATTTATTTTCCGATACAAAAAATTTAAATGCTTTATGATCTCTTTCATGTTTAAATGTGATTTTCTCCAACTTAATAGTTTCCTTCGTCCTTCTATATACGTAGTCTTGTATGTCCTTATCTATCGTATCTTTGTGTACTCTTGTTATAAAAACCGTTAAAGTTGGTTTAAAGACATTACCTTTATAATACCACGTTTACTTTATAAACGCCGATTAAAACCAAATAGAGCATCAATTATCATTAAGTTCTAAGTTCCTTCAAAATGTTACCCCTTTTATACACTTAGTTAGCAATAAAGATTTTGATTTTTAAAATATTTTACTTGTATCTAAAACGGCGCTCTTATTTCGGACATTTTTATTACAAAATACCCATGATAGTAACCCTAAAACATCCGACAGTTGTTTTTTGTGTTTTTGTTGTTGGAAGTATGCCCATAACGTCCGTAAGACCGCCATAAACATGTCAACGGGCGATTGTGCCCGGGTCAAAGAGATAGAACACGGTTACGAACGGACGGTGGGACATCTTCGTAATAGAGATTTCATCATCATCATCTCAGCCAAAAGACGTCCACTGCTGGACAAAGGCAATAGAGATTTGATCGACGCAAATTAACAGGTATTTAGGTTGGAACGCAGTTTTAGAATATCGTCAATTCTAAAGCTATGACTTCGTAAACCCTACGGTGGTACCTTCGGAATAATGATTGACAAGGCCTTTTCCACCATACTTACGATCTTTTCACGAACGTTGTCTTCACGTTGACGATGCCATGGCTTACAATTGGACGTTAAAAAAATGCTTCATAATAAGTTTTTTTTATTTATTCAAATGCTGGTTTGTATTTTTGATGAAATTAATTTTACCTTTTCCTTTAAAATATTTTTCCATTTTTTTTTAATTGTATTTTATACGATTGTATCATAGTAGTATTATGTGTGTTTTTATATTATTATCGAATAATTACGTTAGTATATAGGTACACATACTAAATCCAATACCAAGTAGATATTTACTAAGCTTTTAAGAGCGTTTACGCCGCACACTAGCGCCGACAACGAAAAAAAAAAATCTAGTAATTAGAGATTTAAAATCAAATTATGCTTAACAAACAATTTGAATGAAGTAATTTAGCATTTTTACATCACCTAATGAACATCTGACATGTTAGTTAAATACGGCGTTATAGTTAAAAGTGTCCGTTTTTAGTTGTAACGTCTTATTTAACTAAACCATATCATGACAGATGTTCATTAGGTGACGTAAAAATGCTAAATTACTTCATTCAAATAGTTTGTTGAGCATAATTTGATTTTCTATCTCTAATTATTAAATATGTATGTTTCTTTTTTCATTGGCGGCGCTAGTGTGCGGCGTAAACGCTCTTAAAAAGCCTTTCCCACTTTGCCTACTGGCCCTCTTGATCCATCGCCCCAGCTGATTGACGCGACCCGCCCGTCCACGGGTTAACGTTCAGTACAATGATATATTTGATTTATCGGCGCATCGCGATACATTTATTAATCTCTGTTTGCATGGACATTATTTAGTTATCTGCCTGAAATAAAAGCCAGCTCTCAGAAATTATTTTTGCATTAAACAGGGCCATCAGAACTGGAAATGTTTCATAGAATTCTATCCCTTTGGGATTATTTGTGTTATCGATGACTTTTTTTAATGATAAAGGCCTTTAACCAGCAATGGGACAGTATATTTCACTTTACTTGTAAAAATATTAAGACTGTATCTGTTCACGAAACGATTTCAAATTGCAGCTCTCAATTTTTTTAACATTTTTAATTCAAATTATTATTTTTATTTTAAACCTGTAGAGTCTGACTGCAGAGCAAAACCTCCCAACCCTCTTTGCATCATGTTCTATCTTGAGCAGAAAATTATCCATCTTTTAGATCGCAGTCAAGGTCGTCCCGCCATCTCCTTTTTGGTCTGCCGCGACGTCGTTTTCGGTTTTGTGGGATCCATTCGGCAGTTACCTTGGCCAACCGTTCCTCCGACATGCGACAGACAAGTCCTGCCTTCATCCCCATCCTCATCGGCTCATTTTTATGTCCCCACTGCTGGAGCACGAACCTTCCCTATGGATGGATAGGGAGAACGGGCCTTAAACCACAACGCGGGCCCAGTGTGGATTGGTGGTTGTTAACGACTGCTAATGCAGCCGGGACCAACGGCTTTACGTGCCTTCTGAAGCACGGAGGAGCTCCAGATGATAAACTTTTGGTCTCAAACGTGTGGTTGCTTAACCTCGGCACTCGCAGACCGGGCGCGTTCACCACTGCGCCATCAAGCTCCTCATCTCGTACAGTGAGACCTGCCCAGTCCTACTTTTATACCTTTATGTAAACCACATTGATATAGTACCTAAAGGCTTTCCTTGCACCGTCCCACGACCTTAAACCCTGCGACAATACATAACGAAGGATCACTGACAGCCAGTGACAGCATAACTGCTTTATGAGTTCTTTATGCACCCTGGGCTCGTGCACCGATAGCCGAATGGCAGCCGATTACGAGACGACGTTGGGACACAAGTAAGGAGGACCCAGAAGGTTAGCTTGTACATACCGCGCTCGAGGAACGCACATATATATAGATCTTTTGCACGGACACGGATCTCGGCGCGTAACAGTTCGAACGCTGCTTAGGGTTGAACGATATTTATCGATATTGGTAAAATATCGATAAGTAAGAATTATGAATTTGAAAAAAGACAGTGTTGAAAAAAACTCACGAGCGAGATTTGAAACCGCACCCCATGACATGCCGGGTCAGTTGCACTGCCAATTATGCTATCGTGGCTCAATCCAACTCGCCGAAATTAATCAACACTATCTACTTTTACTTTATAAGCCAAAGGAGCCCTATTCAATGTCGACAATAATTTACGTCATCAACACCTGATCTTAATATTTTTACAAATATTGAAAGATCAGATAAGAATAAGGCAAGCTATATTTATGACTATTTATATATTATATAGAAGCGATGGCTGATTCATATGTCATACTCGTGAACGGGTGCCGCCTGTGGAGGCTAGTCTGCTCTTGCATACTTATCTTATTTTTAATATTATTCACTATAGTTTGACTTGTTTTTCTTAAACAATTTTTGACTTTTACTAGAGTACTGTAGTGGTACTGTATGACTTTGTTGAAATTTAAACTGTGTTGTAAATTTGTGAACCTAGATTTTTATATTTTGTGTTTTTTTGACATGTTGTGGTTGTCTTCTATAAGTATGTTTTGTATTTATTTGTAATGGATAGTGTCCTGCTATGTTAGGGCATTTTCCAATATTTGATTTGAGCGGAAAACGAAATTCGACTCGCCGGCCAGGAAGACCCATAGAAACGTTGCCGCTGGCCGCCCGCGGCATAGTACAGGGGCCCGACCGGGTTTAACCACTTCGGGAGGCTGCCTCACCAGGTCGCGCATAATCTCGGAGTGAAACGTCGTGCCGGTTGGTGACCGGAAATGGTGGAACCCGGCGACCACTTTCGGGAGGGTATGGGGGCCCTTCCGTCCGGCGTGTCGACTGTGGTTGTAACGCTCTTCCAATGCTGAAGCGGTAGACTCTCGCTTTGTTCATTTCTTTGCGGCAGTAGTGGTTCCTTGTTCACGTCCCTTCCTTTCCTTTTTCCAATGACAGTGCCTAAAAAGAATGCAGGTTATACAGCGGCTTCCTCCTCTCCCACCACCAACTCGCTGTTTGAGGTGGAGTTCACTAACATCCGTGGGCTCCATTCGAGACGGCGCGGCCTGCATTGCTTTTTCTGACGGAGACTCAAATTCGTCGCCCTGCTGATACGTCCTACTTAAGGTACCCCGGCTATCAGCTTGAGGAGCGATTCCTTGCGAAAACCGGAGTGTGTTTGTACGTGAGGGCTGACATTTGTTGTTGTCGTCTGCGCTGCTTGGAAGACCCCTCCTTTCCCATCCTTTGGGTGCGCATTGAATTCGGCTCCCATTGCCGTGTCTATGCGTGCCTATATCGGTCCCACACAGGAGATTTTTACACAAGCAGCCATTTTGACCACCTTGGGCGAGTGACTGATGTCGCGCAGGAGCGATTCCCAAACAACGAGGTGGTGGTTTTGGGGAACTTCAACGCCCACCATGAAACATGGTTGGGCTCCTCCAAAACTGATCACGCCGGTAGAGTCGTCCATGCCTTCGCTCTGACACAGGACCTAACACAACTGGTAGACCAGCCCACCAGGATACCAGATATCGTAGGCGGCCTCTTTGTTGAACTTAATGTTGACGAGTTGCCCTGCAGGTTATAGAGTGTCGGTGCATGCACCTCTAGGCTCATCAGACCACTGCTTGGTCATTGCCACAGCACCGCATTGCGTTGGTCCACCGAAAACAGTGGAGACCAAACGTCGTCTGTGGCACTACTCGTCGGCAGATTGGGACGGATTGCGTGATTACTTTGCATCCGTCTCATGGGGCCAGAGCTGTTTTCTTGGAAAGGACCCGTCGGAGTGCGCTTCCGCCATCGCTGATGAGATCTTGTTGGGTATGGAATATTATATTCCGTTCACAGATCTTGCCAGCGTTGGTAGACAACGGCCTTGGTTCAATCGCGAATGCGCCAAAGCTGCTGAATACAAGCAAGCGGCATATCGTGCTTGGACGAGGGCTTGCGCATTAAATGACCCTAGTGCCGGCTCCCTGAAGGCGGCTTACAACAAGGCCTCTAAGTCTAACAAGAGAGCTCTCGCAAGAGCAGATGCACAGAGAGTGGCGAGGGTAGGGCAGGAGTTGATCTCGCACCCTACGGGTAGCCGTAGCTATTAGCGGCTCGCTAAGGCCGTGCAGGTCAACTTCTGTTCTCCCTCGCTGCCCCCGTTGAAACATCCAGATGACTTACCAGCTGCTTGAGAAGGCGAACTTGTTGGCAGAACTTTTCGCGGCTAATTCGTGTGTCGACGATTGTGGCGCCGCTCCACCTATTATAGCACATTGTGGGGCCACCATACCTGATATTCGTATCAGGCAGTATGTGTACGTGCCGTGCTGCGGTCGCTCGATATGCGGAGCTAGCGGGCCGGATGGTGTTCTGGCAATTGTGCTGCTCAGATGCGCGGCTGAGTTATCTCCTGTGTTGACACGATTGTTTAGGGAATCTTACGATGCCCGTATTGTGCCGGTGTCTTGGAAGGAAGCGAATATACAACCCATCCCCAAAAAACGGGATCGCTCGGATCCAGCCAACTATCGACCCATCGCTGTAACTTCTGTGCTGTGCAAGGTGTTTGAGCGGATAATTAATTCTCAGCTCATTCACTATCTAGAGGATCACTCGCTGCTCCATGATCGCCAGTAAGGGTTCAGACCCAAACGATCAACGGGTGACCTTCTAGCGTACGTAACTCACGCATGGGGTGAAACGATGGACAAGCATGGCGAATCTCTGGCAGTTAGCCTTGATATAGCCAAAGCTTTCGATAGAGTGTGGCATCGTTCCCTTCTTGCCAAGTTGCCGGCCTTCGGTGTGCTGCCCCGTTTGTGCGCCTGGGTTGCAGACTTTCTAGAAGAGCGGAGGATTCGTGTCCTTTGTGAGGGTGGTTCCTCCGCGTTCTACAAAGTCAATGCCGGAGTACCGCAGTGTTCTGTGCTCTCACCTACTCTATTTCTTCTGCATATCAATGACATGCTGTCCTTGGGCAATATACATTGTTTGCGGATGACAGTACGGTGCATGAGCGGTACTTGGGACATCCTGCGGCAAAGCAAGCCGATATCGTGGTGAAAAGGCAAGAACTGGGGGTCGACCGCCTAACTCTATCGCTTTGAAGGCGAGGCGAGGAGGAGGCGTTATCTTGTCATTTCAAAAGCAATATGAAAGCAATATCGAAAGCTATAGGCTATAGCTTTCGATATTATTCGATATTATATTTCTTATATATATATATTTCGATATTATATTAGAAAGCGAGGCGAGGGCCTCGCTTTCAAAGCGATCGAAAGCGAGAGTGTTAGGCGGTTGGGGGGCTGGTTGCCAAACTGAACCTGACTCTCGATCGTGTCTTTAAGTGGAGATCTGAAAACCTGGTCGAGTTTAATGCCAGCAAAACTCAGGTTTGTGCAGGTATCCGTGAGAGGTTGTCTATGCGTGCGATGCTATGTGTATTGGTCGAGCGCCTTTGTATATGAAGCTTACTTTCTGCGATCTCCTTATTTTGCGATTGAGAAGTGTTGCGAGTCCCACGCGTGGGCTGTGATTGGGCAATAACTTGCAATTTACGGAGACTGCAAAGCAACGTAAAAATCTACAAAATGTTGGAGTTAACGTAAAGGCATTAAGTATGCTGGAAGTTGGAACAGTCAGCCTGATCAATTTAAAATTCAAAATCATTTATTCAATTTAGGTTACAAGTAGCTCTTATGAATGTCACTATGCCATCGATGTTAAATTTACAATGCGCACATATTTTGCCATTATGAAACAGCATGCAAATGTTAATTTAAAATGTTGAAGTTAAACATGTCAATAAGGTTAAATAATTAATTATTGTTAGAAAAAAAATCATAATACAAATAAATGTCAAAAATATCATTCGAAAAGTCCATTAACAAAATTTTTATGAAAATTAATACAATAATAATTACTACACACTAATAGTGTGTTACATTATGTCGGTCAGGAAGTTTATTATTATTTTATTATTTATTATTTATGATATAAATATTCTTTAACTGTATAGAAACAATGTTATAATAGCCAAGCTGTTAATTTATTTTTAAAAATATTGCAATTGTTTGTTATCATATAGCAATTGTTTATCTCATCACGTCAGGCAACTTATTGAATATTATTGTCGCTTAAACATAAGAATTTCGTCTAATCAAATGCGTCTAAAATCAATGCAGCACTAACTTTGCGTCTGTGACTCTTTATAGGCAAATCACATGATCGGCGTATCCGAAACATTCTAGAACGGCATGCTTGAGTTAGATGTAACTATTAACTAATCTGTGGTTAGATGCAGAAGTCGTGGCTTAATCCCCATAGACTAAGCTTTTTCTTCACTACACTTTATTGTAACTTATTATAGTTATATTATTTATATTATATAACTTATTATAGAATATTGACGTGAACCCATACCGTACACAAGTGTACTCCCCGCCCAATCAGAATACACTAAACATGCACATTCGTTTAGGCCCAAGACACCGTACCTACTCGTAGAACAAGGGTACGATCACCCGGTTCACACGCGCTCTATACCAGGCACAAACATATATCTGGGCGTTTTTCCCCACCCACCCCCACGAGCCGGTCAACCCGAGCCGTAGTTCAGATACGATCATACAGATTCGATCCGAACCCCTCGGGGTATCTAGTAGGGAACGGGGACACTCACTGGTGCGTATGCCGTTCCCTCTAGAAAACCACTGACGGTGCTTCGTTTACACGGCTCAAAGCACCCCTTAAGTTTCTCGCTGCCCCAAAAAGAGTCCTCAATGAGGCAATCAGCAAGTTCTCGCAAAAAAAATCAAACCTTGAAGGTCGGTAAACAGGGCTGTTATTAAGGCTTATGCCCAACTCGGCACGTTCCCAACTCGACACGCAAGATAATTATCTAACAAAAACTCCCAACTTAGCACATTTCCATAAACGCTTAGAGAAAAACAGAAAGTACAGTGAAAATGAAAAGTAGAACTTACAAACCAATAACTATTAACTTCTAGTAAAATAACCTCTCAACAGTGTAAATACCGGCTCCCAGTATAAGAAGAAAATCGGTAACAGTGTCAATACCGGCTCCCGGTATGAAAAGGCTCCCTCCCTCTGTTCTCGGCCTTATCTTGTACGTTTATTTATTAATGAATACTACAATAATATTATTATTTTTAAATAAAACCAAAGCGTATCTTCTGATAACTGATAAAATTAGCCGGGATGATGGCGAAGGCCTAACTGTTTCGACGCAAATTTACATGCACCAACAAGTACCGGCGATAACAAAAGTGATATTTCACGTGCCGCTTCAGCTCTTCGATACTGATCTGAAATATTACGCGACTGTACCAGCAGTTTTGTTTATGGTCGGGGTACGATCGACGACGTAACGGGGAGACCAGCTGTCTTGTAAACATGGCTTGGATTGAAATGAAACAACTTTTGAGGAAATACTCAAGCTTGATTAAATACATTTTGCATCTTAAAAATTATTATGACGTAATTGCAAATAGCATGAAATGAATTAAAGATAAATGCATTTGAAACTTTTTTAACTCTTCTTTCCATAACTTTTTTCAGGAAGTCAATTATGTATGTATTTTTGACATAATAACAAAATCTTAGTTATATTTACTTTTTTATATTGTTCATTTTACCACTTTCACTATCATAACAGGATCACCCTAATACGCTTTTAAATGATATCACATATTTATTATATTCTTCAGTATTTTGTCGTTTTATTCTTAAGTTTTCAAAATGCAAATCACTGTATAACAAACTATTTATAGGCTAATGATATTAATCGTGCGTACTGCGACGCCCTAGACACTTTTATTTGCATATATATTTAAAGCTATCATCAATATTACCCTTATTCTAAAGTTACACGATCTCAGTTGTCAAGTATCTATTATTAATGGCAATTTAAACAACTCTCACCAGTGCGTCTATCCGATTGAATTAATAAGTAAACAGCCATTTAAATAACGACTGACGGCACTGGCCCAGTGTGTCATCGTCCAGCCCACGGCCCACGGCCCATGAGTGGGCTCGTGATATGTCTGACGGTAATTGCGCATAATGCGGCTGATACAGAACAATGCCCCACTTCTAAATGTAGCCGAACAAATAGATGCTTGTGATAAATGCGAGAAATCGTGGTTCAATCCCCGTAGCACTGTAGATTACTGAGGTGAACCATGCCTGGACACAAGCATAGCGCAGGACTGTTACTAATGTGTTGATAAGTATTTATTTATTACTAGTGATCGCCCAGTGGTCGAAATTCGACCGTAATTTTATTAAGGCTGTACGGATTGTATCCCAAGCAATGAAAAATTAAAAAAGATAGAATGTAAGTTTGGATTGGCATTGACAGATTTCGGCCGCTCCTCTTCTATTTTTGAAATTTTTGAAAAAGTATAATTATATGCGTGTGTGTCAAATACATGGTTGTGTGTGTAATGTTTGTTTTATTGATTAATTGTATTTTTATGCATTATTTAAAAAAAATATTAACCGTATCGGCTGCCGGGAAGGCAAAGCCGACACAGGGACGTGAGCTGAAGGATTACGGAGCTGAGGAGGGATTGACTTACTTGGCGAGCTGGCGTTGACGGCGTAGCCACGGTACGACTGTCGTGGGGATGGAGCCGAGCTGGTAGAAGTCAATGTTTATAAAATATTTATAAAATACAGTGAAAAAATTAAACGCCCACCCGACCCAGCCAGAAATCGAACCTGAGTCTTCCGCAATCCGGGCGGCTGCACTGACCGCTATGCTACAGGGAAGGATGACGTAAGCGCTGAATTTTGTCACTGCTTTTTAATTTTTTTAAGTGCTTTTTGCGGCACAGTGCCCTACCTGGTAGAAGTCATTTATTATTTCGCGCGCACACACACGCGCACACGCACTTTATGAAGGGGTGTACCGGCCGGCAGGCAATTTACGTTCTTGGGACTAAGTGCCGGTCGCGCGGTCCAATCAACACATTCGCTCCGCCGTCGGCTTGTGCGGCGTATCTTTTAGTTGAATGAGTGAACAGCGAATGAGACCGTCGCGTTTTTGGCGCGAACAATTAACATTCTGCAATCCTTCTCTATAAAAACTTTATGTGTGCGAAATTTCATACTCCTCCGTCCGCGCAATTTTCGTAAAAAGGGGTAAAGTCTTTGCTTCTCGTATTAATATATAGATTAGTAAAAATCAAATCTTTAACAAAAAGGACAAGCCATGGATGAATAGAGTTGTGTCTCTTAATCTCTAATTTTATGCATAATCTTTGTTGTTCATCATCATCGCCAGTTCATTTTTGTCCAATGCTGGGGCACGAGCCTTCCTTGTGGATGGAAGGACCACGGGAGGAACGGGCATTGCAGCCGGGACCGACTGCTTTACAGGCCTTCTGGAGGAGCTCGAGATATAACGATTTTGGTTACCCATCCGATGACCGGGACTTTGCGAAAGTTGCATAACTTGAGCAGACTGAGTGC
Source organism: Eudonia mercurella (assembly GCA_963082485.1). Lineage (NCBI taxonomy): Eukaryota > Metazoa > Arthropoda > Insecta > Lepidoptera > Crambidae > Eudonia > Eudonia mercurella. The sequence continues at coordinate 14,124,241 of OY720046.1, forward strand.
GTTAACCACTGTGCCATCGAGCTCCTCGAGGATGTTTGCACTAAAAATGTATATATCTTATTTATTTATATATATTTAGAGGAGCTCGATGTCGCAGCGGTTAACGCGCCCAATCTGCGAGTGCTGAGGTTAAGCAACTTTCGCAAAGGCCGATCATTTATCATCTCGAGCTCCTCCATGCTTCGGAAGGCACGTAAAGCTGTTGGTCCCGGCTGCATTAGCAGTCGTTATCAACCACCAATCCGCACTGGGCCCGCGTGGTGGTTTATGGCTCGTTATCCCTATCCATCCATAGGGAAGGCTCGTGCGAGCCTTCCTACCTATATAAAAATGAGCCGATGATGATGCTATTTATTTATCTTATTTAATAAATTTGCTTTGTCCATATACCAATTAATGGTGTAAAGGCCGTCAGCATCCAACAGCAAAAAGCTTTTAAGTAAACTAACACATTGCGGTGCCCAGCCTTCCTATTAACGATTAATTTGCGTGGGAGGTAGTTTATCAATGCGCTCTACTGATTCCGACTGGCCACATTTGAATTGCTGCCACAATTTATGTATGTTATTGAATTGTGAATTAAAATAGTAGAAAGCAACCAGTCGCTAGGCTGTCGTTGCAGTCACAGAATAGGGAGTTTGCGGAAGGTAAGCTCCAAACAAACGCGCGAGCAACGCACGCATAGACATAGATGTTACACGGGCACGGAATCTCACAACAGCTGCGCTCGGATTGTTCGGGTGCCAAGTGCTAGTTGCATTCGCAATTCGATCATTGTGTTATACAGCTTAGACAATATTTGGAGGGTACTAAAGCTGTACTATTGATGTAGTTTATCTTTTTAGTTTTAAAGCACTCTTGTAGGCTGCAGTTATAAAACCACTGTATTCACGAGAGTGCCTAATTACGCTTTAAGATTAAGTTCTATAATGGGGACGCGTACACCATTGTACAGAAACAAGTATCGAGTGATACCAAAATAACACTTAGTGCAGTAGTAAGTAAGCGACCGCATACAAAAACCAGCTTATATACAGCTTTAACGATAAAGCTAGCAAAAATTCTCACAAAATGCTTAAAGCTGTACAGTTGAGTTTTGACTTTCTGTTTTAACACCCTAAGCGGCTTTTGACACTCTTGTACGTCATTAAAAGGACCTTAAGTTCTAAATGAGCTGGTAAATTGATGTTGTAAACGCTTGTGTGCTGCTTGGGCGTTAACGAAAGCGACAATTTGTATGACAAAATGTTAACTCTTCTCGTATGCCGCCAGGAGGCGCTGCTTCAATGCCATACTAATTTTTTCTTTCGTAAACGTAATCGAATGAATACGGATAGTAAACAAATTTCACATTAGGCACCCTGAGCAGTTCTGATATTTGGTGTCCGTGAGACGTTTGGAATCAAGGGGAAGATTTTTTTGGAAAGAAATTTGTGTTGTCTGCTTTCAGTCTTTACAACATATCTAGCCGTGCGTCTTATGAGCGGCGAGAAACTAAAGTATGTAAATATGAGATAAGAAGCTGTATTGATAGAATAACCTTAAGTCATTAATCGGCGTGGTGGTCACCGGTGACCGACAAACAATACATTTTCTAAAAACACAAATGTTGAAAAGTTTTTTGTAATTTGTTCGCAACAAAATTTGCGTTAAAAATTATTTGAACATTAATACATTTTCTATTGTGTCTGGTTTTGCGGCAGTCAAGGTGTTAAAACCCTTTAACACGTTTTTAGAGGGGACGCAAGCGTGTTCCTGACTTCTACTAGATTGTCCGAAGCGTTTAGAATTGAGGGTAAAACAACCTGTTGATAGGACTTCAGCATCGAACATGAATGACTCAGCTCGGGTTTACCGGGTCGTTGGATACCACAGAAGGTTTCATTCAAACGCACTCGAGCAACCCACACAGACAACCTCTCACGCTTGGATTGTTCCGAGCTTTTCCGAGATCCGTGTCCTATGTGTGCGTTGCTCGAGCGCGATATGTATAAAGGTTACCTACCTTCTGGGTCTCCTTATTCGTGGAGTACTTTAGGTGTGCTTCGTCTGGGTGTGCTTCGTTTGGGTGTGCTTCGTGGAATACCTCTCCTTATTTTGTGTTGCGTTGCTGTAAATGAGAGTAGTCCGTCGGGGAGTGAAGCTACGATGCTGGCAAGTGCTGGCTCTAGGTTGCAGGCTAATGCAAAATGACGACTGTGTGTCTTCTACGAGTATTATTTACTATTTGAATTCATTCGATCACGTTAGCGAAAACAAGAATTTGTATGCATTCACAATTTATGCTGAGTGGCAACCAGTTGGGCGGCAACTAGTTTAATTTTAATTTTATTTACGGGGGTGCAGCGCGGACGCAAAACTGCGAGTTTCAAGTTTCTTTATGATAGCTCGCGAGCAGCGCGTGGCAGTGGTGTGACAACGGCGCACGACTACGAATACGCACTCACACTAATATCTGTACAGAGTAGGCTGGTGATTTAATTAGAGCAATATTTACTTTCGTAAAATCATAGGCGTTTGGGAAAAAAATAAGAAAAGTCTTAATATTTTCATATTCATATTTTTTAATTGAAAAATAAGACAACAGTGGCCTGCGGAATATCAATACAAACATTTTGATGTCGGATCATTGTTTCATTTGTGCTATATTTACAAAGTTTCTGAAGAGATAAGTTTTTAGTTTTATCATTACTTTAACGTATTGTTTATGCAGTTTCTGGGTATTTGTTTCAAATTCCAAGACAACCATGCCCTTGTGAAAGGATCAAGCTAACCTACACTAGTCCTTTTAATTTATATGACCTATTCAGTGCCTAGCACCAGTGACTTAAAAACACGTAAATTTTCGAAATTCCGCGCGGCACCCCCTTTAGTTATAGCTATACTATAAAAACGAACGAACATGTTTAGATGATGTTACCATTTGGTTAGGAGGTTCAAATTCAAATGTACAAAATTAAATGGTTCAATTAAGCTACGGTTTTTTTCAATATTTTCTAACTTTCTCAACCAAGCATTCAGGTTTTTCAATAGTATCTTAAATTGCGTATCTAGTAATCAAGCACTTAGGTAAAGACACGTTTGCCACACCACACTCACCATTCCAGGATAGATCATCTTCAGTTGTGTAAACACAGTTTTATTAATGTGGCCATACGTTACGGGATGAGTGTAGCACCGGCTATTTGTTACACCAACATTAATTCCGCTTTGCGGCGTTTGTTAATCTCGCAATCCGCTGTCTCATTACGTTTCCCAATCAGACATATCCTTATGGTATCTTGATCATTGAAGTATGTAATCACGACGTGTATTAATAATTGTGTGTGCAAATATAACATAAATATGAGAATATATTAGTGGCTAACCACTGTCCACATCCACCGCATGTCAGACGAGCTTTGGACTATAGACAACACCGTTTTTTTCTTTCTTTAGTTGATGACTTCGTGCGATTAGCACATTTAGCCAGTGTCAAAGTAACTTTTCTTACAAGTAATACATAAATAAACAATATTTCTTTACTGTATGATGATGATGAATGATAATAGAAATGAGAAGTGAGAAATGATGTACCCTCCCGGTGACACTTTAAAACGCATACTGTTTATTGTCATAATTTCGATTGTCATACATCATAAGGCATAATAATCAAAAAGCATAATATTTTTTGGCATTATATTTGATTATGCATAAATATAATAACGCAGAATTGTTGAAAGGCATAATGTAAAAAATCATAATCGTTAAAATCTATATTTTTGTTTGACATAATTTTATTAAGCATACTTTAAAACGCATAATTTTACTATGCATAACTGTTAACATTCATAGTTTTGTTTTGACATAATCTTAAGTCGTTTTAAGTGTTGTACTTCAATTCATACAATTACAAATGAACTACTTTAAAAGGATATACGTTCATCGGATATAATTTTTAGTTGATCTAAATACACTTCTTATAACAACATTACGTATATTATTCACTTGCTGTAATTTTACTAAGTTAAATTATGTATTTTTTTATATAAATTGCATTTTAATATAAAAAAATAATATAGGCTGGCCGGCGAAGCCGCTTGCTTCATGTAGCTTATTGCTTCGTGTAGTGAATACCAAATGTATGCCTTTTGAATATTATGCCTTTTAAATGTTATGACAAATTTAAATTATGCCTTTTGTTAATTATGATTATTGCAATTATGCCTTACCATGATTATGCCTTACAGATTTCGGCAATATGATGACATGTGTTATGAAGTTATGCTATAAAGACTTATGGCAAGTGATGATTATGGCCATGAACATTATGCATTTTCAGTTAATGCCTAAAAACTTTATGTATTTCAATAGGTAACCCCCCCCCCCCAACCCCTCGAGTATCTCAGTAAAGATGTGGGGCTTTACTAAGTCTTCGGGTGGACTTCTTGAGAGAATTTAAAAAGTGACATTTTGCACTGTTTTGTTTAATTTGCCAACACTCATGCACACTCACGAACACTTAACGGTTAATAATCCACCATTATTTCACATTAATATTCGACTTAACACAAATTTTAGAAAATAAAACAAAACCCCAGACATGACTCTTCACTTTCCCGCCAAAAATCCGACAACACCGTTTAAGTTTCACAAATCCCTACGCAAGATGGCAGCGGCGCGGCATTTTTTTTTTTTAGAGAGAGTTTGCTGATTGCCTCAGACGGCATTTTCAGCTTCACCGGGCTTTTTTGGGGGCGGCGAGGAACGTAAAGGGTCCCTCAAACCGTGTGAAACGAATCACCTTTGGAGGTTTTCTAGAGGGAACGGCATCGCGCACTAGTGCGCGTCCCCGTGCCCTACTAGATTCTCCGAAGGGTTCGGATCGGATCGGGGGGCGGAACCACCCGAGGGCGCCTCTAAAGGCTCGGACCTCGGCTCGGGTAGACCGGGCCGTGGAGGAGGAGAGAAGCGCCCAGGTACATGTCTGTACCTGGTATAAAGCGCGTGTGAACCGGTTCTTCGTACCCTTGTTCTACGAGTACGGTGTCTTGGACCTAAGCTAGTGTGCATGTTTAGTGTATTCTGTAAATGTGTAGTGACATTTAGAGGATCGGGCGAGAGCGGCGCGGCAGCACGGCAAACCACGGCGAAAATGATGACGATCATCATCATCAGATGATGATACCGATTTGGTCAATATTCCCATAGTCTACATTTCAAAGTAAGGCAATATTATATAAAATTTTAATAAAGATTTTGAAATAATTAGATATATTGATTTTTAGATTGACAGGAAATAGCAGAATCGTGGTTAGGACCTCTTTAGTCTAGGGACTTACACCAATCAGATTGATCCACTGCAGCAACGGTAACAAGCTTAGAAGAAAGAGAGCATTTGCCCTGCAATGGAACGAAGTAGGCTGACAATAAAAGTACCTGATATTGAATAAAATATATTTTCATTCCCCCATCTCGGAAAGAGTATTTTTGCTCTTCGATATCTGAGTGCAAAAGCCGTTTTTATCCGCTAGAGGATAAAGTAAATTGAATTTAGAACATCGTGTGCACTAAGTTTGTGAATTCAAAACATCATTAAACCTTTTTACTTCTACCTCCATGGTGCCGAATTTATCAGTACACAAGTCACTAACACCAACATTACAGTACCTACAACAAAAATATTACACTCAACTTAAGTAACTGTAGCAACCAACGTTACTTTCAATTTTTCTTAATAACGAAACCATAACACAGTATTAATAAGACTGTGGCCATAATGTCAATGTGTGTGTTCCGGCAGCAGAGATAAGATAGCCAGTGCCGCAGGAGTTGTGGATTCCGAGTGAAGCGCGCTTCCACCATTGGCCTTAGCATCACTTAACATCAGGTGAGATAAAGGCACTGTGCTTACACTTAAGAAATCAAAAAAAAATGTGTACGATGAAGCAACACACGAATTACTAAACAATAAAAGCTGATACCAGATCTGTGAGCTAAATATGTAGTACGAAAACCGTATCGGTGTATCGATGGGGCATCGATCGGGCCGCGATACCATCGCTGGACGCTATGTTAATGAATTGCTCCGTGTCTTCAGGCATTGCTGGCATAGTGCAGTAACGTTCAGTGATACTTCCTTTTATTCAAAAAAATATAATAAATTCAGATTTAAACACTGTTTTGCGAACGAAGTTATTTAATTTTAACTCTCTTTCTTGCCCTTAGACTCAAAGGATCTTACCAATCATGTAACTAAGTACTAGATACATTGCAAAAGATAAAATTCGGCTTTATTTGCTTCACGTGAATGTGGTAAAAAAAATACAATAGATAATTTCATATATTAATTTAATAAATTTTATCTATTACTAATTAGTATTTTAATTAAATTGTAAATGTTTGTTAACTAATATGAAGTTTTCTATGTCTTAAATATATCTTATTAACTGTTAACATAAGTTAGGAGATCAAATCAATAAATATTCAATGAAAGTTGCTTCAAACGCACAATCGCGCTGCGCGTACGAGGTTCTCGAGCGAACTGCCATTTTGAGCCCAAAGTTTGGAACTGCGTCTACTGCACGTATATTGACTGTGGCGCTCTCGGTTGAGCAACAGTTTCACAATGCACAGGCTTCGGCGGTGGTTGATGGCACTGCGCACTGCGCTCGGCTCTAGGCGCCGCGCGTACCGTGCGCAGATACATTACAACTCATTTTAATGATTAAATGAAACAGATGGTACCTAAATCATTTTAAAGTTTAAGGCAGAAGTGAAGGACGTTCCTTCGGACGATCATTAAGAGATGCACATGGAACTTCCATGTACACCTTTTGATATCAGGTGAGATGGAGAAAAGCGTTACTGCTAGATTTGTTAAAACTTTATACTGAATCAAACTATTTTAACATAACATTGTATTGGTAATAAGGCAATAAATTGATACAATTTCGAAATTATGTATTATGTATTCGTTACAAAATATGTAACGTTATTATATATGTTATATTAATAACCCTGTTATGTCATTACATAAAGTAATAATTTGACACCACGCGTAATAAAATAAAGAAAAAAAAAATTAAAATAAATATAATATTTTAAAATTCTTACATTAAAGTATAACTTTAATGTTAAAGTTAAAGTTGAACAGTAATGTGTGATGAAACAAATTCCTTTTGAACTTAGGAAATAAGTCTGCTAATATTTAAAAACTATCACTTTGCCAGCGACCTCGTCCGCGACGAATTTGGAATTTTCCGTTCAAAAACCAATACTTCGTTTACTAAATAAAAAATAGAAACGTTATAAGCAGTCTATGTCACCCCGTTTATTAATTGACCCTCGTACATAATATATCGTTGTATATATGAGTAAATAAGTTTTCTGTAAACGCAAAAAAAAACTATACCTAAGCATTTATTTAAATCACAATGTGAATTTAATTAAAAGTACAATGAACCTTAAACTAAATCCTTAAAAAATATAATAAAATAACTAAAATAAATTATTAAAAGGAGTCCCTTTAGGCAATGTTCCCAAGATACTGGCAGCGTTCCCCCTTTGAATAGCTAGGCTAATTCTTTGTCCGAAGTAGCTGCCAGCTCTTCGGTCTCCTGTGATGTCGACTAACCTTAAAAAAATGAAATAAAAAAAATAAAAATAAAGTATAAAGTGTAATATTTTACATTTTTAATGTTTCAGATTAACTTTTCTGCTGTCGCTTCCCTAGTTAACCATCTGCCCGAGCCCGGAGCCAAAGGTCCGCTCGGTCGTGCGCACCGTTTTTTTGCGCACTGTACCGTTTAACTTTTTTGCTCGCGGTACTGTTGACGTTTATAGGAGCTAGGAGCCGCATGCGTCGGATGCTCGCTCGGTGGCTATTGTTGCATTGTATTATACACATCTTTTTATAAAAAACTGAACATTATAGTTTTTTTAATTTAGATTTTGCTCTTATGATATGTTAGGTGGGCGGCTAATAATATTGTAAGTGCTAATGTACAAGTAAAAAGTTTCGGTTCTAGCTGTGATACATTTAAAGTCGACAATGAATGCTTCTAAAATCATACCTAATGGCAAAAACACAGGAAAGCGCAGTGCAGCAGAGTAAAATGTAATCACAAAATAAAATTTTACTAAACCAGCCCCAAGAAGCTCGAGTGGGAGTCTCTCGAGGGAGTCGCTCGAGTGAGAACCTTTGGATAGGTACCCGGTCCGGTGCTCTGACCGCTCAGCTACCGAGGCCCCATTCGTGCTTCCTGGGGCTAATTGATTTTTTCTAGTTAAATTTTATCTTGTAACTATAGGATTGTGAATGTAAAATTCTAAGTAATATAAAAATGTAATAATTTTTGGAATATTAATAATTATGCTCGTCTAGGTAAAAATAGTCATCGGTTCATTGCGACAGAATTAATCTCGTAATTGAGATAAGATATAATCGATAAGATAAGATAAGATAAGATAATCATTTATTTGCGAAAAAAAACATGGTAGTTTACGGGTGGTATAAAATTTACAATGCGCACGTTTTGCCATTATGAAATGCTGTTTCATAATGGCGTGTTAAAACGTGCGCAATGCAAAAGCTGTTAATTTATTTTTAAACATATTAAACGGCAATTGTTTTATCTCATCAGGCAGCTTATTGAATATTATTATCGCTTGCATTTCGTCTAAACATCTCGAGCTTACATTTCGGGAGAAATAATCTATCCTTATGTCTCGTGTGTCGCATTAGTACATCAGAGTGCTTAGGAAAGTAACCTGCGTTCCTTGGCATCATAGTGTGAGAATGAATGTCACTGGTTTCACAATCGCACTTATGTTGCAATTATAATTTGTCTTAAAACCGTTCTCGCAGTTCCCTTTTAATTTCATGTCTTTTCTACACATTTTATTTAATTGTCAAAAAAGTTTGTTAGCCATTGTACATTTTCTTTTGCTATGTTAAAATATACGTCGTTTATCTTACGTATAGAAAAGTATTAAAAAAATTAAAATTGCTTCTTCCGCTGCCCCTACAATCTTTTATAAGGTCGGCCAAGCGCGGTCGGCCGTCGCCTGTCAAAACACAGATGCGCATCTATCCGATGCTATCAGACCTCTTTAAAAGTTCCCAGTTTTTTTTAAAGCGCTACCACAAAATAAAAAGACTGCAGTAACGTACACACCCGCTTCTGTGGTCTAGTGGCTAAGACCACCGGTTTAGACCCAAAGGTCCCGGGTACGATTCCCAGCGGCGGGTACATGTTTGTGTACTCGGTTTGGTTGGTGGTAGGGCTTGTTTGTCCACCTGGCTAGCTACCACCATCTTATCGAAATATGTCGCCATAACATCAATGTTGCTCTAACGAATGAACACGGATAGTTAACAAAACTCACGCTAGGCACCCACCCAGGTGTCTGTGAGAAGGTCTGCGTGTGCGTTGCTCGAGCGCGGTATGTAGCTTACCTTCTGGGCCTCGTTATTTTGTGGCGCTACTTTAACAAGTCGTAGCGACGTGCGGACGGAGGTTTATTTGCTTTTAATAAGACGGCACTGATGTGATGCAACGTGTTGAGATGCTCTCGCGATTGGATCTATTTGTTTATTTTTTATTACACTTCGAACCGATATGTTTGTTGCTTTACAAAGTGCCATCATGATTATTGAATTGTTTGTGGTGAAAATTGTTGTTTAATATAAACTAGTGAAGTTATAGAGTAAGTGAGAGTCCATAGTAGCAAACGAACCGTATACCCACTCGATTGCCAGCTCAGTAACATAAAATTATTTATTTAACTTATAAGATACACCATCAACAATATCGTTTGATGCAGTAATAAATGTATGTACTTATGGACTAGTTTTAAGAATATGTCTTTACAGGCGTATACAATAATTAAGTTAGAAGGTTATTAAATAACAATTTATAAATGATTCGAAATTAATCTTCCTAAGAACAAAAAATTAAAAATAAACAGTAATATATAATAATAATTTATATACCTACATATTTAATAAGTATATTTCTTAATATTGATTGTTATGTCATTGTTAAGCCTTGCAGGACTCATTTAAGGACATAAGTAGTATAAATACCATTCAATGTCTTATTGTAGAATAGAATAGAATTGTTCTTTATTGCTTTAAATGTGAGAAGTAAAAGTTTTTAAATAATTTTGGCATCTCACATTTGACCAAACAATCGAAGAAGAAGAAAAAAATTAAAATCGTGTGTGTGAGTGTGTGTGTGTGTGAGGGTGAGGGGGGATGTGTGTGTGTGTGTGTTGGAGTGTGTGTGCGGGGGTGTGTGTGGGGGGGTGTGGGGGTGTGTGTGTGTGTGTCAACTATTGACACACACAGGACCCAATTGGTATGCAATAAGTATAGTATGTACCCAATGAAATTATAAAAGAAAATATAAAACTAAAAAGATACACTACTTAATTATCCCCTTGAGCGTCGATCGACCATCAAGTGGCCGATAACAATTAAAATTCAATTGTGTCTGGTATACGCGCGCTCAAGCTCTTATACTCGTATAAACTACGATGCTTGACATAGAAAAAAAATCAAAACTAAATCGCGTCAAACATCATAAATCACTTGACTTTGGTTATCTTTTTAAAGCACGTTTTGTAGTAATTTATTTAAAGCGATACAGATAGCAGTTAGGGTGTTGTACAAAAAACATTACGAATTCGTTTCGGCGTCTCATTATAATTGCATAAGCCAGTTAAACCTGCTCTGAACGATTAAAGACAACCTTTGCTTGCTTATTATGTTTTTAGGGATTCTAGATCCTTGATATATTTAATTTTATAGTAGGATTATTATTTTGACATCCTTCTTCGAGAAAAATCTAAATATACGCGAGCAAAGGCCGTCAATGTTAGTATGAAAATCCATATCTCTCTTTTGACCGGCTGACTCTAAAGAATAGAAGCAATTGTATGATATGTAGTGTTATTAATAATAATTATTATAATATTAATTATGCAAAAGGCAGTACTCCTAGACACGGCACGTATTGTCAGAAGGTTCCTCACTCTGCAGCCCTGACCACCGGTAGCTTGGGCCCTGCCCCGCTGCTGGTGGTAGGTACTCTAGGATTAGGTTTTTATAATGTTTTATTCTTTTTATATTAAAATATTGTAAAAATCTAGTTTTAAGAAAGAAAATAAATAAAGGAGATAATAATAAAATCATTTCTATGTCTTATAACACATATACATTATAACAGCTACAAGAAGACGCTGCTAGCTTGGACTGGTCAGCTATATACATTACACTCTGTTGATGAGCAGATAGAAGTTTTTAATAAACTCATGATTGACCTGTACGACGTGCACGCTCCTGTCCGACCAGTTAAAATCAAACATTCACCTGCCCCAAGGTTGACAGACGACATACGACAACTTCTGGCTAAAAAGAATTCTGCGAAGTACAAACTCGATCCATCACAACGGAATGAATCTAGATATAATCGCGCTAGAAATCGTTGCAACACAGTGATAAGGGATGCTCAAAGACGCCGCATCTATAATTCTGTTCAAAACGAGAACCCTGCTAAAGTGTGGGAATTCCTCAAATCTCTCGGGGTTGGTAAATCTCAGAACGCTCATATCAACAACGATTTAGATATCAATCTTCTCAATTCTCACTTTACTTCTTCGTCACCTATTGACGTCCACTGCAAGACTGCCACTTTGCAGCGTTTTTCTAATTTACCAGCACCTGTTTATCTTCCTTTGATTTAGATCAATTTACAGACAGTGATGTTAAAAGAACTATACTCTCCATAAGCTCTAATGCTATGGGTACTGATGCAGTAAGTCGTCATATGATTCTTTATGACTTAGTGGTCGCGGGAGGACCGCGATCTCTGTAAGTCTGCCATAACCTTACTGATAGAGTACCTAAAATATAATTTAGGACATCGAGACTTATCTTTATTAATCACTTTAACACAAGTGCAAATAAACATCACCGCCCAATACAATGACAATATTTTTTTTCTTATGTAACTAAATAAATGTGTTAATGGAAATACCGTTATACAACGTGTAACAGGTTAAGCGCACAGCCAGAAAGTAGTTTGTTATAAATCGGCTTCTCAATCGATTAAAAATATTTAAAATATAGGTAATTTTTTTTTCCAAAATTATTAAAACTTGTTGAAATTACAGTCACTCCTTCGTTAAATAGTTAAAACGAACGAAAATAAAACGTAAGTCAATGCAATAATGGGCTTTTTAAAATGCGGTAGGTCGGTAGGCTAAAGCGCTAAATGCCCATACTGTTTGCCCTCGATGAGTATAACTAATAACTTAAATAAACCAATTTAATTAAATAAAAGTAAAATTATTTTGCATGTTTTTTAATATAATTAAATATTCTAATTGGAGTGTCTGAGGATGTGCGTTTATTCTGTGACATGTTGATGTGTCATGTTAATATTGATTACTTATTCATTAATATATTGCACACTAATTTAATCGTATTGTTTGTAGAAATACATTATATACAATTAGTACATACCGCTAGCTCTAAATGTATTGTTCTCGACATTTTCGTTCGCATAAAAAAGTTATCGATTGAGCTGATTCTTCTTACCAACATGTAAATAAAGATAGATAGATGGTAACACTATAAAACATAAACTTGAACAAAAGATAAATAATTTACAAAGTTACAATTTGGCGGTCTTAACGCTTTTAAGCGATTTCTTCCAGACAACCTGTCGGATGGAGAGAGCTATTATACTGTAAGATTAGAGGTGAAACTATATTGCCATTACATTACCTTATCTTACCTTATTGAAAACATGTTCTATTGTATTCCCACCATGTGATGACGTCACCCTTGTTGCGTCACGGATACCAGCGCGCGTCGTAAACCGCCTGAGTGATCGCTACCGGGGCGACCGGCGCGGCGACGACCGGGCGCTGCAGTCAGCGGCACAATGGGGAGATTAGGTGTCACAGCGTGCCCCTACTTACGCGACCGGGTTCCGTCTGTTAGTTCCATTAATCAACCAACCAAACTTACCCTTGAGGTGGCTTATCCGATGGTCAGTTTCACCATTCAACTTTTTCATCACTTGATATTGCCTGAAAGAGTTTGCTTGTTAGCTATAACGCTGTTGCACTATCTCTTACTTTTGTGCATTAAAATTAAGTCAAAAAAAAGTATTATTATAATTAAATTAAATTATGAAAAAGTTTTGTTTTTGACTGACTTCTCAAATAATTCTCCGGTACGCTTTCAGGTAAGCGCTTATTACAGCATTTCTATACATGAGAAAATGCATTAGGCTTAAGCATACTATTGTGCTCAGGAAGACGCAGATGGGTATGTGGAACTCTTCCCCTGACCCCTCAAGTCAGAAAGGCACACCCATTAAAACTCTTGCACTTCTCCTTATGAAACTTTTATAGCAGCCAGTTGAAGCTTGTAACACTATGGGAGTAGCGCGTTGCCGTCCCTGTAATTACAACTTGTAATCTCAACTCTCTACATCTCCTCTATTCTTTAATAGAAATCGATTCACTAGCCGACTCTAAACAAACTACTTTTTTTTTATAAAAGAAGGAGGCAAACGAGCAGGCGGGTCACCTGATGGAAAGTAATCACCGCCGCCCATGGACACCCGCAAATCCAGAGGAATCGCAGACGCGCTGCCGGCCTTTAAGGAAGGAATAGGCTCGTTTCTTGAAGATTCCAAGGTCGTAACGGTCCGGAAATACCGCCGGCGAGAGCTGGTTCCACAACACTGTAGTTCGAGGCAAGAAGTTTCGTAAAAACGCACAGTAGTAGACCGCCATCTATCAAGATGATGTGGATGGAATGACAGTCGATTGCGTGTAGTGCGGTGAAGGAAAGCAGCGGTAGGGATCAAGCCAAACAATTCCTTTAGAACACTCCCCATGATATATGCGGTACAATATATAGAGAGACGCAACGTCTCTCCGAAAGATAGTGGATCGAGCCGACCTGAAATAACCACGTCGTCGACAACTCGAGCAGCTCTGCGTTAATGTAGCTTTACCTTCCAAATGACCCCGACACTGAACGTCACTCGAAATATCGACGCCAAGGATTCCAATAATCGGGTTTATTTGGTTAGACGTAATTTTAAGACTATTACTATAACTTATTGATCTTGATGTAAGGTTAAATGTAAGCAACTATCGCATTGAATTTAGTGTGTGTTGTGTATTGAAATAAAATAAATGAATAAACTTTTTCACTACGGATCCCTAACGGCCGCTGTGATCCTCTTAATGTAGTGACACGTCAACACAAGTTTTTGCTCCAAATCACATTTAGTTTTATTATTGTTCTCCAAAGGCTATTTGTTAACGAATTAATTGGGATGTGCCGCTTCTCGTGACAGATGGGGCGGCGGCCATGATGGCTCAGAGATAACGGGGCGATTGGGTTACAGATTTTAATTTTATGGGGGCGAATTTGAGAAGCTTTGGGAACCTTTGAGATATGCAGGCTAGAAAATGAAGGTAAGTGTTGAACGAAGTTAATAGGAAAGTATTTAGTAGATTTAGCAGGATTATGTATTTTGTATAGAAAATGTGTAGTCGTTATAGTGTGACAATTAAGATTTTTTAAATATCTACCTACAAAGTCGCTGTTTAATTGAAGATTTGGAAATGTTAAGAAATGTAATGTTTATTATTATGCTCCGTAAAAAATTTACCATTTCATTTCAATGTTACGAAATGTAAATATGTAAATGCGACAAAGGAACTTGTGCGATAGATCTATTGAAAGAACGAATTGAGAAAAAAGTCATTCGAAACCCACTCGAAAGTTCTAGCTTTAGTTTAAGTATTAATTGATTATTTTTTCAGTAAGTGAAATAAAAAGTAAATATATCATAATATCGGAATTCGCTGCATCATAAAGGTCAGGGTTTATTATATTTATGAATTATTTATATATTTGTTACAGTTTTCATCTAACTCCAATTCTGTGTATCGCAGATACACTATTTATTAAAATGTGTAAATTGTTTTTTTGACACAAAACATATTTACTAAGAAATACAACCCATGACATTTTCCACGCCAATTTATTTACTCAATTTTTTATACCAAGTTTTTTTTTTTATTTAGACATAATTTATACTAATATTTTATAAATGTTGTATTTCTATATAAAAATACCATTATATTTTCTACCTTAACAAATAAACAAAGTAATAAACTCATTTAATTTCTTTAATAATATCCTGCTCTTAAAAGCATTACAACTCAATAGCCTGTTTAATTGACAAAGTGCATTAGCCATTGGAGTCATTACGTTTTATTGCAATCACGGTGTTATATCACCTCTTGTTTAAATGCGCATACGGCTTATACGGTATGCTAATATTCAGTGGCAGCTTTTAAAACTATTAATGCTTAGCACTTTAAACATGAGGGTTAAAGAGGTGATAAGAACTTGCGGATCGGCAAGGTGAGGACGGTGAGTTTTTCTCTAATATTGGTAACGGGTAAGCACTTGGCTGTTATCACACCTGATGTTATGTAATGATAAGGCAAGGTGGAAGCGCATTTCACCCGGACTCCTCAATGACTGAGGCATCTTATCTCTAACTGCCGGAAACAACAATGCTACACACATGATGGTTGGCGGAAACACTAGCCCTGCCACCATCCAAACCGAGTACACAAACATGTACCCCCCACTGGGAATCAAACCCGGGCCTCTGCCCAGGATACTGCGCCACCAGCTGTCCAAGACCTCGATTCTTATATGAATCGTGTGATTTTATAACAACAAGGAGCTATAATTTTTCAGTAGATACAAAAAAATATATTATTTTAAACATGCGTTGCCTGCAACAATATAAAAAGAATCGATACATCGTTTAAAGTATAAAACGTCAGAAGACGTGTGTGGTTTTTAAGGCAAATATGTAAAAAGAAAAAGTTGCGTCCAAAAACTCGATTTATAAAAAAAGTAGCGTTTGTGTTGTTTTAAAATCACACAATTCACATTTCAAAAGATCTACAGTCGTGTCTCAGCTGCCAGACTCTGTAATTTTTTCCATAAATGCCATGGGTTTAATCAAAATATTCGTCTCTAAATCGATTTGAATTTATACAGCTTAAGCAACAATGGAAGACCGCCATAAAATGAGCGGAGCCTAGACAGCTAATGAAACAATCGCCTTCTATGTCCAATCAAGAATTGCAAGCCGTAAACCTACTTAGGATTACGACAAAACGTTTCCCATTGAATGCAATCATAGCCGATTCTAGTATTGCAGATAAGTTGACTCTCCCCTCAAAGGCCGACAACGCATCTCATATTCTTCTGGTGGTGTCGGCGTGTTTCCCATCAGGGTCCGTGGGTCTATGGGTCCTGTTACGTGTGCCTGTGCGTGGACACTCTGTGAATCACTACATAGTATAAAACAAAGTCGCTTCCCGCTGTCTGTCTGTCGCTATGTATGTATGTATGCTTAGATCTTTAAAACTACGCAACGGATTTTGATGCGGTTTTTTTAATAAAATAAATAAATAAATAAATGTTTCCCACACTCACACCAATTATCTAGCCCCAACAAGAGCTTCCTTAAGAAACTCGATAAAATGGTTAACTAGACAACGGATAAACATACTTAATATACTTAAATACATACTTATTATACATAGGAAACACCCAGACCCGAAACAATTTAGAAAAACAGGTATTTCTAAATTGACTCGACCGGGGATCGAACCCGGGACCTCAGAGATGGCGACACCATGAAAACCGGTGTGCAAGCCACTCGACCAAGGAGGTCATCAATTAATAGATAGAGTGATTCAAGAAGAAGGTTTATATCTATAATACGTGCATAAAATTCTATAGGATACGGGTGTTCACTCTAGCGAACGAAGTCGCGAGCGGGCCGCTAGTTTATAATAAAACTGACGCCTCGCTGGCAGAGTGACAAAGCAAAGTGTTTTTCGGTTTTTCGATGCATAGCCCGGGTTTGTAATCACCAATCCGCATTTAGCAAGCGTGGTGATTAAGCCATTACCCATCAATTGTAGCGATGACTTGATTTCAATGATGGAGGCCTTTGCCCAGCAGTGGAACATTTATAGGCTATTTATTTACTTTTACTTACTAGATCAAACTGTAGGTGATGCATACAGGGTGGAAAAATACCGTGGTTGGAGGAAAAGTACCCTTAACATCGATGATGGCAAATTTTAATGTTACTGTTACTGTTTGAATCGAAAGTGCCCACTAAGTGTAAAATTTTTTTTCTTGGTCTTTCTTTAATTTAAGATACTATGTTGTTCAAAAGAAATTGATCCTTATGAATGACTCTTTCGGTTGGTATCATAAAATACAGAATTTTTTTTTTTCACATTTAACCGGTTCGATTCCCGGCTCAAGCAGGTGATTTTTCAAAAATCTTTAAATGCAGTTTTAATTATTTTTGAAAATAAAGGAATATTTCCTTTCAGTAAAATTTACATCATCAATATTAAGGGTACTTTTCCTCCAAACACGGTCTTTTTTTTTCCACCCTGCATATGGGTCCCGACAGACGGACATCGTATAATGTAAGGTATAATTAATAGTTTTTATTTCTCTTTTTCTGTAAAAACTCTGTTAAATCGAGTCAGTATGGAATAACGGGAAGCAACACCAAAAGTATCGACACTGAAGCTTTAGTTTTTATATTTTAAAATGTATGTTTCCTTGTATGTCACGTACGCATTACAACCATTCATCCAATTGATTGGGAGTTGGTGAAACCTGTTATGTTAGTTGGTTGGTTGGTATACTATTAGTTTAGAGGTAAAGTTTGTGACTTTGTTTGTTGTTTGCGGAGGGTAATCTCTGGAACTACTGGTCCAATTTCAAAAATTCTTTCACTACATTCCTTGCGGGTAACGTAGGTCATATTTAAATTCGATAAAGTAAATGTTTCTTTTTAAACTCTCACATCCATGCGAGTAAAGTGCAAAATGAATAAATAAAAAAAAATGAATGAATAAATAAATAAAAAAATAAAATAAAAATGTATCACGGAAAACCCCGATCGTCAACTATTCGGGCATCAGCAAACACAAAAGCCCACTCACAAGCCGAGCTGACACCAGACACAACGCCATAACGAGCCGCCGCGCCGGCCGCCGGCCGCCGCCGGCCGCCCGGGGCTCCGTAACTCAGCCCGAGCCGCGACGTCGATTACGATATCCCACCAATTGTGTTGTTGGTGTTACGATATACCATTTGTATCGCTGGTCGTTTGTAAGCTAAATGATTTGACGGCGCATTAATTTATTGTGAACCGTAACAACCTTAATCTCGTAAGTAGACGCCGACGTTTGCAAACATTACCTGTAGTTTAGGAAAAGCTCTTTTGTCAAATGGTAATAATTGAAATTGAATGCTTTATACGAATGTGCTTGCTGTTATTGTAAAGTAAGTAATTAAGTAAGTAATTATTTATTCAGTGCTTCCAATACACTAACATTACAAGGTTTCTTATATCTAAGGTATAGTGAGAAACAACTGAAAGGGCTGACCAGCTCAGCTCATGTTGTAGCTTGTAGCCACAACACTGATTTTCAGCTGGACCCATAAAAAATAAAAAATAAAACATTCAAAGAGTTGAGACACGTTGAGATCACGTAACTACCGCCAAGAGTCTCAGATCCAGAGGTAACGGGTACATGTTTGTGTATTGGTTGGTGTTAGGGCTTGTATGTCTGCCTGGCTAGCTACCACCATCTTATCTGAATACGTCGTAATACCCTCAATGTTGGTACTTTGGTAGCATTGTTTTGTTCCGGCAACTAAGATAGCCAGCAGTGCTTCAGTAGTAAGGACTCCGGAGTCCTTCGGCACTTCATCCGGGTGCAGTGCGCTTCCACCTTTGGCTTTATTATCACTTATCATCAGTCATCATCATCATCCATCATCTGGTGAGATGAAAGCCAAGTGCTTACCTGTTTTTTTTATTATGCTGTAAGGAATAATAAAAACTAATAATAGGTTTTTAAATGTAAGACCTTCCACAATCGTGAGGTGTGCAGTCTCAGGGAATATTTCCAAAAAGCTGATGTGGGTATGCATCGAGATGTGGTAGCAGTGGACAAGGGACTCACCCCGCTGTCTTTGGCTAAAGAGAACTGGCACAAAACCGTAGTACATAGTGCCAATGACCGCAGGGAGGTAGGGCAAGGCAACGAGCTTCACGGGCGCTTTTATCGGGCCCGCCATGGATGTAGACTTTTTAGCGTCCGTATCTTGGCTGCGTTTCGGTGACCTTTTCGGGGAAACTGAAGGTTTTGTCTGTGCAATTATTATGGACGAAGTTATGCTGAGGAATAACTACCGGAAATATATTATGAAGGACGGGACGGTTGACATATGTCGGGCATGCCACCGTTCGGGTGAGTCTATCAGACATATTATTTCTGGCTGTTCTCGTCTGGCTAACGGCGAGTACTTACACAGGCATAACCAAGTGGCCAGGATTACCCACCAGCAACTTGCTTTGAAATACAAACTTGTGGATTCTGAGGTACCGTACTACAAGTATGTGCCCGACCCAGTTCTCGAAAATGACCATGTCACATGTACTGCGATCGATCTATCATCACCGACAGGACTATTGTAGCTAATAAGCCTTGTGTTGATAGATCGATTAGTGCGCCGCACGATGATTGTCGATATCACCATACCCCATAACGAGAACCTCGTGAAAGCTGAGAAAGACAAACAAATCAAATATCTCGACTTAGTACACGAGGTTGTCGATATGTGGAGTGTGGATTCAGCTGTTATCGTACCGATTGTTTGTTACGGCCAATGGCCTGTTGGCCAAGAACCTCGATCAACATCTAATGAGGCTCTCGTTAGACGGCTGGATCAAGGGCCTGATTCAGAAGGCAGTTCCCCTCGATACGGCACGCATTGTGAGGAGGTTCCTGTCCCTGGAGCCTTAACCACCGGTAGCTTGGACCCTGGTCCCGATGCCGGCGGACCCCTATTTTTTTATATTTTTAAATGTTTAATTTAATTTGTTTTTAAAAATATTTAAAAATATAAATTTAGAGAGAGAAAATAAATAAAGAGGACAATAATAATATAACCTCTATAGCACTATATTCCGGAACTGTGATTTGGATATTTCCACCAATACTATAGGCTCATTTAAAAAAGTGCTTGTTGCTTTTGATTACTCAAAAGAACAAAAAAAAATTTAATTTGTATACCCACATATTTAAATTTATATAACATCAAAATTAATTAATATTATAAATAGATTAGAAATAGTTCATAGTCATAGTCATGATTATTTATTGCATCATGTTGGTATGGTACAGATCTTACAATAATATATATAGTCCCTTAACATGACCCTGTAAGGGTATTGCAACAATTTGGGGTTTTTTAATATATTTTTTATACAACAAAAGTATTATTTCTAGGGTATTACTAAGTTAACAAAGGCAAAAACAACAAATTAATAAACAGCAGTAGATATGAATAACAATAATTACTTATCCAAAAAAATCCTTTAACGAATAAAAACATTGCTCTATCAAATACTGCTTCATTTTTTATTCAGCTCTTATATAACTTTACTTTCATCGTCACCTTCATCATCAGCTCATTTTATGTCCCCACTGCTCTCTTCCTTATGGATGGGTATGAACGGGCCAAAAACCACCACGCGGGCCCGGTGTGGTGCGGATTGGTGGTTGTTAACGACTGCTAATGCAGCCGGGACCAACGGCTTTACGTGCCTTCTGAAGCACGGAGGAGCGAGAGATGAAAAATGTTTGGTCACCCATCCGGTGACCAGCCTTTGCGAAAGTTACTTTAACCTCGCAGACCGGGTGCGTTAACCACTGCGCAGACGAGCTCTTCAATTTTCTATATAGGTATTTTGTTTCTTTCCAGATTCTTAGCGAAGTTACGCTTTGGCCTATTACGAGTATTGCCACTTACTATCAAGTGTGACTAAGGACGTTTTTAATTTATTAAAAATAAATAAGAAACAAGTGTTTCAAGTTTCCTGTCTATTGTAAAGCATTTTACAATACTACAAATGGGCTGTCGCCTTATTGCCAATATAAATAGACACGTAATAAGTTCAAATCAAACGCATTAGCCGGCCATTTGTCCGGTGACGAACGGACTCAATGGCCGGTAATGCCGTAACGAGCGACGCCGCGGGCGACGGCTAACTTGTCAATAAAACTAAATAAATAGATACAGAAAGCCCTGGCCGATAGCTAGGTAATTACCTACGCTCGTCGTCGTAGCGTATTAACGCCGGATTATATGCCCATCAACTATTCCATATACTCTGTTGACTATTTACGGTCCCAGATCATCTTAGCAGCACGGAGGGGAAGTGCAGAAGTTTTCAGAAGGTATACCTTCCTTCCCCCTTTAGGTCGGGGAGAGTCCACCATAACTATCTGCGTCTTCCCGGGTGCAGTGGCATGTGTAATGATTTTTTGTCTGAATTAAAAAGGGGTAGACGCCTATCGCGGGGTGGTACTCTCTGCCTGCTGTTCTTGATCCTGAGTCATCTCTGAGAATTCCCTGCACCCCGTCAAACTTCTCGGAGTTGGGCAGAGAGCAACACTCAACTCGCAGGTGGCAGAAATGTAAAAAAAATGTGTTGACGTAGGAGTAGCCCTTCTGTACCTATTTATTGTGTGACATTACTCGCCTCGCTATTTGTTGCATGCCAATTGTACATTACTACAAATTTGGTGAAACGTAATTGAATCTAAGCTTATATTGGTCTTACTTTACTGAACTCTAATCAATCTACTTCAAGATCTAAACATCGGTTTACCAACAGAAACAGCGACTGATTGACAGTTCGTTAAAACAAAAATCTTAAAATAAGCCATTACGTGCCAAAACATGGTGCTTGCCGGCAGAAATAGGTATTTAGGTGGTCTATGCCTTTACCGTCTATTCAAGGCAGATCCCTACTACCACGTAAACTTTCAAGCTTCAGTTTTAATAAATAAATAAATAAAAACTATAAGTGGTAATAAAACCTGCATGCGCAACGCAAAATAGATATTACCAGTTCTCCGATCAGTTAGTAATGTCAGAACAGCCTTTTAAAATGCTCA
This sequence comes from Eudonia mercurella, assembly GCA_963082485.1. Lineage (NCBI taxonomy): Eukaryota > Metazoa > Arthropoda > Insecta > Lepidoptera > Crambidae > Eudonia > Eudonia mercurella. Next base: position 14,146,357 of record OY720046.1, read on the forward strand.
GCAAAGACTCTTGATTGGTATTTATTGAATGGGCTAGCTTCAGCTTGCATTATCTGTTCGAGAGATTATGAAAATATCTCGTGATTGTGACGCTGGCGGTCTGTCGGGATTATTGCGCGCTTACACTTTGATTTGCGTAAATTGCAACAGTTGTAACTTGTAACATTCGTATGCAACAAATTTGCTAAACTGTTATTTCATTTGTTAATTTGTGGTTGTTGATGGCGCAGTGGCTTGCGCGGCGAAAGCTAAGCTAACCAATTTTCACTAGGTTACTATTCTGTGAAAGTGATTAAATCTCATTAGAACTCCTGCGCGCTGAAAGCAAAACTCCCAGAGTGTGTGAGTTGCACCCAATGTTATACTCGAACGACAGTTTGTTTCTGATGTCCCATATCTTTCAATTATCACAAAAACAAATCTGTCGTTAGTTAAAACAAAGAAGAGCTCCTTTTTTTGAAGTCGGTTCATACGCTGTCATTAGGGCTTCGGAAAGCGTATTTAAACTTATTTGCTTGTTACAAAAACACAAATGTTGAAAAAATTTCCACGAGCAGGATGGATGGACGAATGGGCTCCTTTGGCTTTCAAAGTAAAAAGTGTTGAATAATTTCGGCAGGCTGGTTAGAACCACGATAGCTCAATTGGAAGAGCACCTGACCCGGAATGTCAGAAGGGTGCAGGTTCAAATCCTGCTCGTGGAAATTTTTTCAACATTTGTGTTTTTGTAATTTGTTCGCAACAAAATTTGCGTTAAAAATTATTTGAACATTTATTTGCTTGTTATATACGAGAATTACCATTGCGCATCAGGGCTTTTCAAATCACGTAAGCTAAACATTATATATTTTTGCGCCTCGTGGCTATGTGGCATGGACGCTTGGCCTAATATCCGAAGTTCCTTGGTTCAACTCACGGGTCGGGCAAAGTATGTTTCGGATTTAGCGATGAAATATGTAGATATAGACTTGGCGGCCTCCGACCTCCGGAGCCTCCGGTGACAAGAAGGCTGGCGGCTACCTCTGCCAGCGTATTAGCTTGGCTATCCTAAGAGGTAATGTTGCCAGCATTCTTGGGACCGTTCCCATGACCCCACAGCTGGAGGACATTTTTTATTTATAGGTTTTTTATTTTTTGTCTTGAATTAAGTGATGTGTCTATTGTAGAAATAACATGTTTTCAATGATGGAGGTCTTTACTTTAGGCTAATTACTGATGTTATGTGTTGTTTCACAATTCCCATTGTTTAATATGAGTTACAACAATGCACATCAAATGCGTTACCAAACAATTGTATGTCCAATGGGTGTCGCTAACCAGAACGGCCGTCAAAATAAATATGGAGTAATCTAATTTTATTGTTATTTGGTTTTCGTATTGTATTACAAATTACGAGTAAATGTAATATGGTGGGACTGACAATTAACTTGATTTGTAAAAGACTTGCTCAAACGATTTTAAAAACACTAGATAACATATTCTTTTAAAGCTATCAATAAAAAATACATTCTTTTAAAAGAGAAAAAATACTCAATAACTATTGTTAACCACAAATATATTTTTTAACCTTATCAACACCTGTAGATTTTTATTGACATTAATTGACGTTTAACTTATTTAATGCGGTTATATTTTACTTTTATAAAAAAAAACATTTTTATCAGGATTTTTTTATACTTTAAAGACTTTAAATAAATTCCATTGGTCCTAATTGTTACTGCATTATATTATATATAAACTGACATATAAACTGACCAACTCACATTGGGCCAGCCTGATGGGTTATAGTTCAATATCCCCAAGTGCTGATTGTCCATGGGTTGTTTCGCATTCGTCATAGTACAAATTCGTCACACCAATTTTAAAGTTGAGGATGCGTAATTCATAATGACCACGATAATTATACGATTGACATGTAGGTACGTTTGTCGGTCTCTCCGCAGTAGGGACAGTGGGCATAACTTGAGACATTGCGAGCGCCGGTGTCGCGTTGCCGGCTAGACCGAGCTGCAATTGGGTAGCGACAGCAAAGAAACGATAATATATTATAAAGATAAAATTACACTAAACTGTCTCCTGTACAAATGAGACAGCGGGCGAGTTTTTGCAACTAGTGGTAAGCTCGCTAACGATCCTCCCCACCCCAAGACCCGGTCAACCCGAGCCGAGGTTCTAACCTATAGAGGCGGGCGCCGTTGCCCTCGGGTTGTTCCACTCTCGGTCCAATTGGAATGCCTCGGAGAATCTAGTACACGCTTGCTTGATGCCAACCCCTTTAGAAACACTGTGAAGATCACACAGCTTGAGGTGTTCCTCAACACGCTGTTACACTGTGTACTGTACAGTTACGCTGTATAAGCCATATGCAATCTCTTTCTATAAAAAACCGGCCAAGTGCGTGTCGGGCCACGCGCAATGTAGGGTTCCGTAGCCCATCTCAATAATGCGGACTCTGAGAAGAGGGCTTTTATGAACATTTATTTAACGATGGCTCATATACTTAAATGTAGATACTACCGGTTTCACACACCTGGCAACGTTATTTAAGTAGTTCCCAATGAAGTATTTGTACTGCGCCAAGTACATTTTATAAGTTGGACTTGTAAAGCCTACTTAGCTGCGATAGTTTTCCTTTTAACTTCGTCATATATACAACTATTGTGAAATTTTTCACGTATCCAAAAACAACTATTTGGCTGGCAGGGGGGGAAAGACACTTGACCCTAACAAAATTTTGCACTTTAAAGCTTAATCGTTCACAAACGGATGCCTCAATCAAAAAACTGTTTCCACAAATCCAAAATATTTTTGAAACTGCTATTAAACGACATGTATGACGACTATGGGGTAGACAAGAAAAAAAATTACATCCCCACTTCACGTGTAGGAGAGATAACCTAAAAAAAATATTTTTCAAAATTTTACTTTACCACTTTGTCGGCGTGATTAATATGTATATCCATTACAAAATCACAATTAATGTTGAAAAAATTTCCACGAGCAGTGCTCGTGAAATTTTGTCGTGAAAGTTGAATGCTCGTAGAAATTTTTTCAACATTTGTGTTTTTGTAATTTGTTTGCAACAAAATTTGCGTTAAAAATTATTTGAACATTTATGTATATCCATGCCAAATTACAGCTTTCTAGTACTAAGAGTCTATGAGCTAGGCTGAGAACGGACAGACAGACAGACATGGCGAAACTATAAGGTTTCCTTGTTGACTACGGAACCCTAAAAACAATCAGTTACCGCAACCAACCGACGCTTTCACCGTGGATGTTTTTTTTTTATAAACGCGTTTTTCTATAAACTTAGAATAATAGCCAAATGTGTCTGCTGCTCCACCTGATGTTAAGCAGAAGCGATGTCCAGATGCTTCACAACTGGTGGAGCAGGATCATGCCACCAGCCGTCCTCACCTTGCAGACCCGCGAGTTGCTTCTTCACACCTCGTTTAAAATACGGCATGTTGTAGGAAGGAGGGAATACGTGTGCTGGAATAGCATTCCACTGTTTACTGGTCCAACAAAGAATAATTCACCCAACTTCTTCGTTCTTCTTCAAAGAATAAGCTTGGAATAGATAATTCAGTGTTTTGTTCTCGTCATGTAAACTTCATTACAGAAAGACCTTAATTAGAGCCCAAACATTTTTAAATATATTGAACAGTTAATAGTTGTCATAGATAAGTATAAGATGTCATTCTGATCTTATTATAATATGTTTTATATTTTATATCATAACACGGAATAACTATTCGGTTTGTCTTATTTTTTGTTTATAAATAAGGCCCTCAATGTATGTCATGAAAGCCTCGTTTGTTCTGCGGACGGTGTCTATCCAAATACGGGGATAGTTGCGGTCTGCGGTTTGGTGCGGCGACGGCTGCAACGGCACAGCGCACACGAGGCGCGGCTGGGACTCGAACCCGCGGCCACTCATTAATCCTAATGAACTACAGTAGCTCCTAATGTTATCCCGACTGCTCTCCAAATAATGCTACCGAAACAATGATTTCTCTTTTGATTTTCTTCCAGCTTAATATGCAATTTTAAAGATGGTGAAATTACTTTAATAATTTTTAATTTTTCTTTTTTTTTTTGGTATTTTTGTGATGTAAATTTAAAATAGACTTTACTCTGACATACTATATTTATGTTGATATGTTATGGAAATATAATAGGAGTTTGCTGCTAAATCTACGTACCGACATATAACGTTGTAAGATTATCAGTTCACTCATAGACATATGTTACAGGTCTTAAACTCAATTATTGTAGCCTAAAACTTGAATTATTATGACATAATGACTTTCATACGAGTATTAGAAATATAGTCTTGTTAACCAATTCAATGTTTGTTTTAATTGAAAGCGCTTTATTAACCATTCGCTATCCCTGCCTCCCGATACTACACACGGTATAACAATTAAACCGATGAATAGTGCATGAGTGCGATAACGCATGTTAGCCTGATTAGGGACAGCATCTGCTCAATTAAGATTTACTGAGCTGCCTGCTTGCGGGGGCGAGCGACACGACGGGAAATAACATTATTCCAATTATTTTACTAAACTTTGGAATAATCGGTCGAAAGTGATGGCAAATGAAAGTTATCAAGACTTTTGCCTTTTATGTATTTATAGAAAATATAGTTACATATATTTTACTTGTCTCGTTTTACCAAGCTCTTTAAATAATCTATTTTTTTGCAAGTGTGGTTTTTTGTATACGATTTAAGTGATTTTACTTGTAATATTCTTTTTTCATAATTATGACTCAGACAATAATTGTCATTTTTGTATCGGGCACGTATTATATAAAATACATACTGTAATAGAGTTACTATACAACGTTTTAAAAAAAACAAATACGAATACTTATATCAATTCGCTTCAAAAACGCGAAAAAAATTATTTTCACATTGCATTCCTATAAAAGACATCAACGAAATACAGTCACAGCTCCTTTAAACCACCTCTATAGTGATGACATTAGATTTAATTTAATTGGTCACTTGGATTTTTGATGTTAAAGTGTTATAATTGGATGTGTTTAACATAGGATATAAAAAAAAAATATTTTTTAAAATTATAAAGTTCAAACTCATTATGAGACGACCAACACCTCAGTCTACCTATGACCACGGACCCTGCAAAAAGTTCAAAATGTCAGGATAAAATTAAATTAAATATGTGTGTAACTTAAACGAGAGTAGGTAGTGTTGGCTAAACTTGCCCGGTTCGGATTAGATAGCCTAATTGGTTTGTCTGTTGCAGGTGATGCGGGTCATCATCATCATCATCATCTCAGTGAAAAGACGTCCACTGCTGGACAAAGGCCTCCCCCAAGGATCTCCACAACGACCGGTTTTATGCTGCTCGCATCCAGCGGCTTCCCGCGACCTTCACCAGATCGTCGGTGATGCGGGTGCTAGTGCACAATGGTGCGAGTTCAAATCTCTTTTTCTGTATTATTATTCTTTATTGCACAATAAAATAAAGTACAAAAGGCGGACTTAATGCCAGATGGCATTCTCTACCAGTCGACCTAAAGGCTAGACAGAAAAATTGGTAAGCGGTGCGACAAAGAACGTAAATGAAACATACTACATACATTTATAAGAACTGAAATATACATATTACGTTTATTAAATTAAATGATAATAATATAATATTCTTACATACTATAAAAAACAACTTAAATAAAAGTAGACTACGTAAACATACTTAAACATAATAGAAGAAAAGATTATGGGAATCTCTTACGTGGGTGTTGACTCCAGTTCACTTGGAGCTTGTCTGACTTTTTCGGGGAGAGCGTTCCATAATCGAATGGCCTGAACCGTGAAGGAATCTGCAACGAATCCTGAATGATGCAAAGCAGTGGCGAGAAGATGATTTTTTGTAAATAATTCACGCCAGCATCGGAGACAATATCCCGATCGATGTGGCATCCATCGCATTATGTCACTCCCCATGGAACTCGTCTGCGCAGGAATCCCGCGTCGCAAGACTTTCAATCCGAAACGAGTACGGAGAGCACGCGGCCGGCCGCCCGAGCGCAAAAACAAAGCGCTCTGCTGTACACGGTAGGGCTGCCAGCTCGCCTTTTTTATATTAAAAGAAAGCAAACGAGCAGGCGGGTCACCTGGTGGATAGTAATCACCGCCGCCCATGGACACCCACAAAACCAGAGGAATCGCAGGTGAGTGATTGAGTTGGATCTTGAGGAGGAAGTAGGAAGTGGGAGGGGGGGGGGGGGGTGAGAGATGGGCCTCCGGTACTTTCACTCACCGAACGAAACACAATAGCAACGTTGCCATTGTTTCACGCCGATATTCTGTGAGAGGGTGGTATTACGCCGGGCGAGCCGGCACATTTCGTGCTGCAACGCAACGTGGCTCTACCACTTAGAAAACTCGCCTGCTCCCCGATCCTCAAAATGCCACTACGCATGATATTCACATGATACACTAAACATGCACACTTACTTAGACACAATGCAACAAGGGTACGACGACGACGTTAGAGCTTCGGGTTGTTCTGCTCTCGATCTGATCGGAACCCCTCGGAGAATCTAGTAGGGAACACACTTACGTGATACCATTCCCTGACATATGAGGGAAAGTACAGGAGTTTTAAAAGTTTTAAATTGGCTGTTTTACTGCTCTTGTTGTTCCTAAAGGCTCAAATCAGTTGCTAACCCCTTTTCTTGATTATTTAAGAACAAAACTGTCGATAACTGGTTCCAGTCGAACACTGGTGTCACTACCGTAAGATAGATAGATAGAGTACAAAATAAAAATCATAGAAAATAAACAACCAAAAATCATAATTATTTTCACTATTACTTGACACTTGATATTTGGTCCTCGTCTTAGTACCTACTATACCGCTTCATATACATATGTAAATAAATCAGATTATACATAATTAATTAGTAAGTACTCTGAAGGGTTTTTCGCACCCCTGACCCGCCGCGGAGACAGCCGTTATATCAGACGAATATCGCGAAAGCAAGGATCAACGGTAGTACATTGCCTTCATGTCGCTATGTACTAAACACAATTTATGAGAGTCCCACGTTCAACTTTCAACGATGTCAAATGTGTGTATATTGTTCTAAGTCGGTCTGGCTAGCAACCACCATCTTATCTAAATCCGTCGCTATCACTCACTATTAGTAAAAATTCAAAATTCAAAATGTTTTATTTAGTATAGGCTACAAATAGCTCTTGTGAACGTCATTATGTCATCGGTTCGTAAGTCTACTCTGGGCGGGAGACCTTGTACTGAGAAGAACCGGCAAGAAACTCAGCAAGTGTCAAGCAGCAGTGTCAAGTAGCATTGTTGTGTCCCGACAGATACAGATTCGAGAAAAGGATGGTACGGCCGTGACGCTTTTTTGCTCGACTTGGTGGGGGCACGGCCGTGCCCCCAGATAAGGTAGCCTCAGTAGTTGAGGATTCTGGGTGAAGTGCCCTTCCACCTTTAGCCTTATCATCATTTTCGGGGAAATGAAGGCCAAGAGTTGACCAGGGTGCTCAGTGCGAGTCTCTTTCGCCATTCGATCACGTTAACGATAACGAAAATTTGTATGGCAAAATTTAAACTCTTCTGGTATGTCGCCAGGAGGCGCTGCTTCAATGCCATACTAATTTTCGTTTTCGAAAACGTAATCGAATGAATACGGATAAGCTCGGGTTGGCTTTAGTATCCGGCGGCTGGAATTAGGAATTGATAAGGGTTGGTTACCCCTTTCAATCGACACCACCCCCCACCCACCCCACCCCCGAATATGCGTGGTTTTTTTTAAACGTGTTTGAAGTTTCATAAATCCTTACTGTTGGTTTTACAACACGTTCAAATCAAATATTGAGCAATTTTCACAAATCTAACCTCAAAAATGTATGGGTTTCCGCATCTCCCCCCCTTAAAGGGGGGGCACACCCCTCCCCCTGTCCCGCCGCCCCACCCCCTCCGACTGCCGCCGATTTCTAAAGCAACCCCCAACGTTACACTATTCTATTTGCAGACATACCAATTCTCGGACAACAGTAATTTATATTAAAACATCCAGTTTGGCAGGTGCTGCATTAAAATAACGATCGCGTAAACTATCAAAGCACACATTAAATACCAATTATTATGTAATTACCATAGACTCCATAATAATAATTGTTGTAAAACTGTTATAATTAATTATTCCAAATATTTACAGTTAAAAGCTTAGAAAAATATTTTGTTTTTATTTGGCTAACGTATAAAGTTATTAATAACTTAATGACTATGTATACTTATACATATATACATACATATTCATGTATACATATTCATTAAGTTATTAATAACTTTATACGTTAGCCAAATAAAAACAAAATATTTTTCTAAGTTTTTAAATGTCAATCTCTCTACTTTAATAAATTTAATAAAATATTTTATTTTTATTTACTTTATTACTTTATTTTTATTTTTAAATAAGTTATTAATTACCAATACTTTTATTAATCAATTTTCTTTACGTAAATAAACTTTATGTACGTTTTTAGAGTTGGCAGTTATAGATCAAAATAAATTTGGAGTTGATGGGATACAATTTTTGGAGCTAGCGGTACTAAGCCGTAAATATAGCTAAAGCTTTTGAGAAATGAAGATTCTTTAACTTTAAATTAACATTCATTTGTGTGGTTATATAGCAATTAATTCAATACTTTCCATAGTGAACTAGTGGTCAAATCTTTGTATATTTCTTAAACAAATGTTGGTTTGAATATTTGGTAATTGGAGTTTTGTATCTCAAGCTGTATAAACGCTCTTAAAGTACTGTACTTACGAATCTACATTGTTGCTTGTCAATCAATGTAGCAATATGGCTGTATAACACCTTCCCTGTCTCCTCCTAATCATCGCCAAGAGTTTATCAAGGAAGTATAGAGTGATGTACGCAACGATGAATGCTTTCAGTGCACCACCGCACCGGCTGCTCGGGCCGCACCCGTAGTCAGTGGATGCTGGGAGCTCGCCTCAGACGCACGGCTCGCCATCTCGCGAATCGAACATCGACTTTCAATTCGGACATTGGAAACGAATTTTTTTTCTTAAATTAAAAAATATATATTTCAATATCTTCCTCTCTGGTACTGTGTCAGTGAAGTGTCAATAGAAACTTTTTGGGTGTAGTGCAGTAAGATTTTTAGAAGTTGTTTCGGCAGTTTTTTGTTTTCGCACTGCAAATTCGAATTTCAAAAAGGTAAGTTTTTGATAACGTTATTATTACTTTAACCCTCTCAGAAATAAGTACGTACGAGCGATTATATTTGGAAATTAGTGTAATTATGACTTACTAATACATTCAATTAAATAAACAATGCTTTATACATTTTTTTTAAGATGATGATGCGGAGGCAATCTATCAAAACACTTAATAACTATTAAAGCATATCTAGAGTAGATTTTCAGTGTTTTATCACTTTTTATACGATTTAGAATTATTATACTCGTATGAGTGACATAAACAAAATTCTGAATAACTATTCCAAGCTTACACTAAGCTTTTATAAGGACCGTCCTTAGGAGAAAATATTTTAAAGCAAAATTAAAAGCGGAGTAATTCGGAAAAGTAAGGAGGAGCCAGTATGCTGTCTTACGAAGTATGCGAAGTTCCTCTATCATTATAATTGAGTGATCATGAGTGATTTTAATGTAGGTATGGGTATATAAATAAATAACTGACCCGGCGGACTTTGTACCGCTTTTTTTTTCTTTTTTTTAATATAGCATAAGTTACTCAGTGCTAATGTAGCATTCTAATGGTGAATTTTTTTTTTAAATCGGTACAGTAGGTTTTGAGTTTATTCGTTGCAAACATACATACAAAAATACAAAGCTTTCCTCTTTATAATATTAATATAGATAGTATTTTTCTCTGATAAAAAAAAATATATATGTATAGGTAGTTTTGTTGTTATAAGTAAAAATTTATAAATTATAGAATAACTTTTAAAACGGTGCAATATTTTTATTCCATTCTTAATAAGGTAGTCGTAACTTGTTAAGAAACTGTTATTCATTTTGTATCAAATGGTGTTTTTATTAATTAACCAACCGTAAAATGGTCGACATCATTCCCGCACTCACAATTAAACAAATATTTACATAAATTAAATAATCGAAAGCAAACGAAACGAGAAATGAAAACCGTACGAAAGTTCACTCGCGGACCATAAATATTAATCAGATGCGACGCGACATTTCGGGATCATTAACGGGGGGTGTAATACCGACATCCAAGTTACCAATACGTATGTTGTTTTCAAAAGATTTTATTATATATTATTCTGTAAATACAATTACACTAGTATTTTAAAATAGTTTTTTTTCATTCACATTGGTTTTAATAGCCTATATTGTGTCCCACGGCTAGGCAAAGGCGTCTCCTCCATACCTCCATTCGTCTCTATCTCGGGCCATACCACCCCTGCAGAAAAATGGTTAAGCCATCCTGCTAACTCCGTTTTGGCCTGCCTCAATTCTATATTTAAATTCAAATTCAAAATATTTGTTAGCTCACTCTCAGTAGCATTTTCAAATACTCTTGTTCATACTACTGGCTATCTTCTATCCGTGCTTCGGAAGGCACGTAAAGTTATTGGTCCCGGCTGCATTAGCAGCTGTTATAAACGGTTCCCTATTTTTTTTTGCATAAACTTTTATGTCATAATTTTCATGGCATACTTTTACTTATCCTAATAATAGTTACGCACAATATTAATTTGGCATAACTTTTTAGGCTCAATTTTTCAAAGCATACCTACTATAAGCATAATAATTGTTAAGCATAATATACTTAAGCCTAAAAATGCTTACTATATTTAAGCATAAGTTTTATAGGCATAATAATTATACGCCGAATAAATATCTAGCTCCTAAAATGAAAAACATTATATATATAAAATAAACATGTTGGCGGCTTATGGGTGGCCCAAGGGCCACCCCAGCCGCACCCTAACCTACTGTTACATTACTTTATTTATGATTACTTACTTCATTGTTAATAATTATAGTAAAATAACATTAAATTTTATATTATATTTTGCATGGAAATCAGGAATAAATACGTATAATTAACTAAAGTATGTATCCATTATGCCTTTTGATCTTTATGCCTAATAACTATTAGACAAATAAACTATATGCCTCATAACTTTATGCAAATTAAAATTAGGGCAAAAAACATTAGCCTAAACTATATTTATGCTTACTGAAATAGTATGCCAAGGAACAATTATGTCAAAATATGAATAAGACAAAAAAATATATGCCTAACTCGTTATGCCAAATTAAATTAGGACAAAAAAAATTAGTCGAAAAAAAGGGATCCCGTTATAAACCACCTTCCGCACTGGGCCCGCGTGGTGGTTCATGGCCCGTTCTCTCTGTGGTGTTTCTATCTATTGCGGAAGGCACGTGCCCCAGCAGTGGGGACATACAATAAGCTGGGGATGATGCTGATGATGTTCTATCGAATTGAGCCCAGAGAAAATCTCGATAGAAGCATTTTAAAAGTTAATACAAATTATTATTATTATTTTTTTATTTGGGAAATAATTAATCAAATAATTTTTGTACGTGGTTAATAGCCCCCCAACCTCGACTCGTGTTTAAATGTAAGCTCCCATCGACACCTTCCGCTGCCAATGTCGTGGCAATGAATGCGTCACTAACAATTAAACGTAATCAATGTGTGTCACCGGGCGTCCGACCGGTAACTTGAAGTTTATAAATTATTATATAGCTTATATATAAATAAAAATAAGTTTTAGTTGATTTTTGTCGATTTCATAGGAGCTAAATACGTTTAATCCATTAAATTAAAGTAAACAGCTTATAATTGTCCCAATGCTGGGCAAAGGACTGCATCATTGAAATCAAGTCATCGCTACAATCGATGGGTAATGGTTTAATCAGCACGCTTGCCAAATGCAGGTTGATGATCACAAACCCGGGCTAAACATCGAAAAATCCGAAATACATTTTGCCCGACTTGAGAATTGAACCCGGGGGGCCTACCACGTTCGGCGAGTTGCCTCTCTGTCGCACTTGTAAATTCGTGCGTAAGTGTGACAGGGAGGCAACACGTCGAACGTGGTTCGTGGTAGGCCCGCTGGACGGTCGGGTATCAGGCCGAGCCTGCCACTCGGCCACCGAGCCGTTTCATCCATATTCAACCCTTAATAAAAATACCTACTCATAAGTCCATGTACCAATACTATTCAGCACATATTTCTTTGATAATTTACGGTAATGACTGCTATATTTTCTTTGAAGGATCTTTGCTTTTGATCTTTACAAATTAACCAGATTTATATATAAGTGTACGGCCTGAATAATACTATTGTTTGTTCCCCTCGAGGAGCTCGACTGCTCAACGCGCTCGGTCAACGATTGCCGTAACATCAGCAACGAACACAAAGGTCGGTCATCGGATGGGTGGCCAAAAATATATCATCTTAAGCTCCTCCGTGCTTCGGAAGGCACGTAGAACCGTTAGTCCCGGCTGCCTTAGCAGTCGTTAACAACCCCGCACCGCACTGGGCTCGCGTGGTGGTTTATGGCCCGTTCTCCCTATCCATCCATAGGGAAGGCTTATGCCCCAGCAGTGGGGACATAAAAAAGAACTGGTACTGGTGATTGATAGTAACCCTATAATAAGCCTTTGATCGTAGCTTATAAGTTTATCATTTACTACGAACCAGCAGTAGAATCGCATTACATATATGTATTGTTTGTTCAATTATATATTTTAAGTATTATTGTGTGTACTTATATTATTTTTTAATATACGTTTGTTTTTTATGTAACTACTTGACGTTCATAAGTGCAATTTATATGCCTAAATTTAATGAAGAGTTTTTCATTTCATTGCATTTCATTTTTTTATTTCACTGCTCTATCATCATCATCATCATCATCATCATCATCATCATCATCTCAGCCAAAAAGACGTCCACTGCTGGACAAAGGCCTCCCTCAAGGATAAATCATTTTGAGGGGAATTTGCCATAATCGCCATGCTTGGCAGGCGGGTTGGCGATCGCAGTAAGGTGAGAATAATCACAGAGAGACGCTGCTGCCCATCCTCTAGAATGGTCCCGTAGTCGTCTTCTACGACACCCACGGGAAGAGATGGGGTGGTGCAATTCTTTACCCCCGCCACCACACGGGGTCACTGCTCTATGTATTATGGAAATACAATTTATGTTATTAATAAGCATTTACTAGCCGAAAAACCTCGTAAGCTTCCTAGAGTCAACCACTACTCTCTCGGTGGAGTGTCTCCATGTCTAAAGAAATCTTATTCCCCGATTGTCCCCGGACAATCGTCCGGGGTGTTTGAGCGAAAGTAGAAAAATAACCAAAAGAACTTTACAGGCTAGAACCTCGGCTCGTACCCGCCATCTTACAATAGCATAGATTTTAAATCATTATTATTTTGAAATATTAGATAGATAGAGGAGTGACGGAGGAGCTCGAGATGACACATTTTTGGTCACCCATCCGATGAACCTGAGGATGAACCTGATGATGATGATTGAGCGAAGCGATGGCTGATTCATATGTCATACTCGTGAACGGGTGCCGCCTGTGGAGGCTGGTCTGCTTACGCATACTTATCTTATTTTTAGTATTATTCACTATAATTTGACTTTGTTTTTTTTAAACAATTTTTGACTTTTACGATAGTACTGTAGTGGTACTGTATGACATTGTGGAAATTTTTACTTTTACCTGATGTAAAGTTAACGTATATATATATATATATATTATTTTACATGTTGTGGTTGTCTTCTATATTTTTTGTGTTTATTGTAATGGAAAGTGTTCTGCTATGATAGGGCATTTTCCAATATTTTTGACGCTGTAAGGGAGAAAAGAGCTGGACACTTGCTGAGTTTCTTGCCGGTTCTTCTCAGTACAAGATCTCCCGCCCATAGTAGACTTACGAACCGATGGCATAGTGACATTCATAAGAGCTACTTGTAGCCTAAACTGAATAAAGGATTTTGAATTTTTAATTTTGAATTTTGAACCGGCCTTTGAGAAAGTTGCTTAACCTCAGCACTCGCAGACCGGGCGCGTTAACCAGTATTTCCCTTAGTTAAAGTTATTTCCGTCCCAATCATTATGTTCAAAACGTCCACTATGGTTCTGTCTCAAAACAGATTTGCAATAATAAAAGATGTCATTACGCCATTGGTAATCAGCATCATCATCAAGTCCCCACTGCTGGGGCACGAGCCTTCCATATGGTTGGATAGGGAGAACGGGCCATAAACCACCACGCGGGCCCAGTGCGGTGCGGTGGTTGTTAACGACTGCCTCATCAGCTTCATAGTTAAAGGTATTAAGAGGTTTCTTTCATCCCCATGACACAGATAAGGGATAGCACTAGGTCTTTTTTAGTTCCCCCGTCGAGCTTTCGTAGCAGGGTGGAATAAGGTCAGAATACAAAATGCCTTCCTTCCTACAACATGGGGTCCTTCAAAACAGGTGTGAAGAAGCAACTTGCGGGTTGACAAGGTGAGGCCGCCTAGTGAGGTACAGTCTTGCTGCAGTTGCTGTATTCGCATCTGGGCTCTGGCTCTGTTAAATCAGATGGAACGGAGACATGTGACTAATTTTCGATTTAAAAATACCATATAACCCGAGATCACTCCTGGCTCCGGAATATGTGAAAGACAGTAAGTTGCCTTTAAAAAATGCTCGGTAACACAAAAGCGACGTCCATAATGTTGCTGATGTTCAATTATCCATGGGCTGTGGTGACCGCCCACCTTAAGCCTAGACTACTCGTTTGTCTATTTACGTCAATTAAAACCAAAAAAACATATTTTTATTATTTAAAATTTTGCATTTACAATGCTCTATATACAGTAGTTACAATTTTTCTGCTATAAATAATCAACCAGTCTCAGTATGCTCGAGTGAGAATCGAACCCACAACCTTTAGATAACCGGTCCAATACTCTGACCGCTGAGCTACCGAGACCTTTTGTTTTCTAGTAAAATCTTATCTTGTAGCTAAAAAACCATTTATTTTTATTTATAACAGGTTGAGTGTAGGCTTGTAATGTTGATTGCCGTTCAACAAGGCTAATTTAAAGCGTGCGCCTAATAAAACAGTCCATCGCGAATTTAGCCGGCGACAATAAAATGCAAATTGAATCAAAAACGAGCTCGTAAACGCGGGTCAGTTATGACTAGTGTTGTAAAAACTCGAGGTCGGGAGTCAGAATATAACAACTCGAACCAATTGCGTAGGACTCGTTGCCATTAACACTAACAAGTACAGAGTCGAGTTGAACGTAAGACAAAAAAGTACGGACTCGAGTCTAAAAAGAACTCGAGTCGTAAACCTGACTGAAGGTTTGAACAAAACTCAAATTCGATAACTCAACTCGAAGTAACTTTTTTTCAACAAAGTCTAAAGTACGACAATCAGGTTTAAATTTTACATTTTTTTACATATTTTACATTTCATTTTTTCAATTATAATTAAAACGAAATGACGAAAACGACCGCGGCGTCGTCGTCTATCTCGTGAAGTCCTAATCGTAAGACTTCTCACCAATACTACCTAACACTGAACAGCTATCTTACATGTATCAGACTCGAGCACGAACGTTAACAGAACATTGAAGTCACGCATCGAGCAGGAGAGTCTCTGTCATTATGAGTCGATTCTTGTAAGTAAGTAAACAACCTATAATTGTTCCACTGCTGGGCAAAGGCCTCCAACACTGAAATCAAGTCATCGCTACAATTGATAGGTATTGGCTTAATCACCACGCTTGCCAAATGCGGGTAAGTAATCACAAACCCGGGGCATGCATCGAAAAATCCGAAATATATTTTGCCCGACCTGGGAAGCGGTCTGCCACTCGGCCACTCAGTCGAGTCAAGTGTTTAGAATCAATTCCTAAAATGTAGACTCATCGACTCGAGTTTTTACAACACTAGTTATGACACCGCACCCCGACAGTCGCTAATCGGTCTGTTAAACGCCTGTGCGATGGGTGACCGGCAAAAAACTTATCGGAAATTTAAATTAGCAGGCAAAATGATTTGGGGCCAATATATTATTTGGCTAAATACATTTACGACTGTCTCTCTACGTCTATACTTACAATTAATTAAAACAGATTTAATTTATTACAATCACATTATTTACGACCTGATAAAAAACTAAGAGTGAACGATGCTTCGCACAGCTTTAATTAATATTGCTCCGTATTCGTAAGTTTGAGTCATATCTGCAAAATATTGCAATATAATTTAACTTGTAGAATATTTAAAAAGGATTCCGGGTGAAGTGCACTTCCACCTTCAGCCTCATCATCTTAACATCAAGTGGGAAGTGCATAAGTGCTTATCAGTTAGGAAAAAAAAAAATCTTATGTAAATAGAAGCGTACTTAGGTACATACATGTTTTTCTCTGAGTCTATTGTTGCAGTTTTAACAAGAAACTTTGACGTCACTAATAAAAAGATTAAAACCCTATGTTCAACACCTAACCTAGATCATTCAAAAAAAATATATATAATATAAAATAAGAAAATACCATTGAAGTAGGTATAAATTATTGCTTAATCTTCTTGTTTGAAGTGATTAATTGGTTTGTACCCTCAATAAATCCAAAGGTAATAAAAAGCTTAACCTCAAAACAGCAATAATCAATTTAGTAAAACCATGTTTGATCTAACATCAAAGGACGTTATGATTTGTAGCTAATCTATTTTAACGGTTGAAATATAAAAAATAAAAGTATCAAATCTAAATTGAATCGACCACATCTAAAAGATCGCGAATCGACACTTTCGAAGCTCGATTTCGATATTGATGTTTTAACAGTAGCCAGTTCGGGCGCTCATAAATCATTATAAGGGCCATCGAGTGTAAAGACTATATCACAAAAACTGCTGTGACGTCATGTAAGATGTTTCATTCATCATCATTATCATCATCATCATCAGCTCATTTTGTATATGCACTATTGGGGCACGAGCCTTCCCTATGGATGGGTAGGGAGAACGGGCCATAAACCACCACGCGGGCTAAGTCCGGGGCGGTGGTTGTTAACGACTGCTGATGCAGCCGGGACAAACGGCTTTACGTGCCTTCCGAAGCTCGGAGGATCTCGAGATAATACATTTTTGGTCACATATCCGATGACCGGTCTGTCCGAAATTGCTTAACCTTAGCAATCGCAGACCGGGCGCGTTCACCACTGCGCTATCGACCTCCTGTGCTATGCATATAGCTATGTTTCATTAGTTTATGAAAAGGGATTCTTAATTCTATAATTTAAAAAACATTATCTCTAAAAATGTCCCTAATTTTCTACAAAAAAAGCATCTTATGAATGTCACAAAGCGATTTGCTATATATATTAAACTTTAAATCACATAAACTCTATTGAATTAATTGTTCCAAATATTTTCTAATAACTATTAAATATCTTTGAGAAACATCAGCTGAAAAAGATTTATTGATTTAAAAAAAACTCCAACTATAATAGTATACTAGTACCACAAAACGAAAACCGAGGCAGCTATTAATTTAAAAATTATTCACCGAGATTAGTATTTAATTAATAAGTCTAAAATTTAATTTCCTCATGCCGATAATTTACGAGCCGCCCAACGCATGACTCTCAGCGCCGGGCTAATGATGACAGCGCTCTATATGAAGATGTCACGCGGTCGGTCCGCCCACGCGTGCCAAAGATGGTATCTTATATCTTAGAGTATCAGACGCGACAGTGCGGAAGAGTGATCCGTATTGCACCTACATTTTAGCTTGTATCTCTTCACATAGTGTGAACAAACTGTTAATGGTTAAAAACAAAACTGAATCGAGACAGTGACAAAAGTAAAAATAAAAGCAAACTAATAAAAGGAACCATAATTCATCATCATCATCTAAAATCAAAACTGCATCTTAGAATTTGAAAATACTCTTTATCACCATCATCATCATCATCAGCTCATTATATGTCCCCACTGCTGGGGCACGAGCCTTCCCTATGGATGGATACCACCGAACGGGCCCATAGCGTTGCGGTGGTTGTTAACGACTGCTAATGTAGATGGGACGCACGAAGGAGTTTGAGATTATAAAGTTTTGGTCACCCACCCGATGACCAGCCTTTGCGTGAGTTGTTTAATCTCGCACTCGCAGACCAGGCGCGTGAACCATCGAGCTCCTAACTACTAAGCTACTGTTGTGTAGCTACAAACCGCCAAGTGTTACGTGTTCAATAGACCGCGGTTCACCTGAACTCCTCGACCAATAAGGAACTGGATATCTTACCTCTAATTTTCAGAAGATAAGATGCAATATCTTGCCTAAATATGTCTGCCTAACATCATTGTTAGTAGCATTGTTGTAAAGCCAGTGCCTCAGTAGAGGATTCCGAATGAAATGCGCTTAAAACTTTAACTCTCAATAATATCCCAAAAGAGAAATTTGGGGGTGCCTTTTTTTACTTATTACGGGTAATGGTATGGCGGGCGGTAACCTCAAGTGTTGCAAGCGACTTTAAGCAATATTTTCTTTTTGTGCTTGCTCGTCACCTAGTAAATAAATAAATATATACTGTCCCACTGCTGGGAAGGCTTTCTCCATCGTTGAAAGATCTCAAGAAGTCATCGCTACAATATATTTGTTACCAAAATGGCATCAAAAAGTTAAACACCTGTTTGGAATATGAACAGTACGAACACATTTAACAAACAACGCACAGATAAGAGAAGTCGTTTCCCCATCCAACTAATGACACGATAAATGTCGCAGATAGAGGAGGCTAGCACAATTTGCATCTTCCCACGGCACGGGGGCGAGCGGGCATATCGGGACCAACGATATGCTGTGAAGGTTTACTCTTACTGTATTGAACGCCTCGAAAATCACATTTCAATAACTATTTCGATACAATCTTGTGAAATGACTGCCGTTCCAGACTTCTTGTTTATAATTTATTTCAATAAATACAAGATTAGGCTTATCTTTTTTTTACGGGTAAGCACAACACAGTGCCTTAATCTCACCTGATGTTATGTGATGATAAGGCCTAAAAATGTAGGAGCGCACTTCACCCAGAAACCCCAACAACTGAACTTCGCTAACCATGAAATTTTCTAGTCGCACCAAGCAACTAAAAAGAATCTGGACAAATTTAATTGTTTTAAAAGATCCAACAAAAAAATACCACTAATATTGCTGTGATTATATCACTTGATTTTAATGATGGAGGCTTCACCCAACAGTAGGACAGTTTTCCTCGGTAAAGATGGTTGATATAAGTTTGACAAAGTCTTTAAAAGCAAAGAGCCTGAAGTCTTCTGATTTCTAATAGACCGATCCCAGAGTCTCATTCTTTTTCTAGCCAAAGAGTCGCAGTCGCGCAGAAGGTGTTTCATCGACTCCATTTCCTCTCCACATGCTGTACATAAGCTAATTACTGATAGTTGCATTTTGTGGAACTTTGTTTTGTGGGGCGCCGATGGTTAATCGTTAAATATCTTTCCAATAAATCTCTTGACATTTGTTTTTTTCTCATGTAGCTTAACTTTTTGTGTCAACCTCCTCAAATACTTTAAATTAACAACTTGAACATTATAAAATGCACCGTCATCATGCATTCAGATTGCAAGTATTCCTCAGCCGCTCTATCACGTGCGGTGCGGCAAATAAAATATAATGATGCGCCCAGTTGCTCCACAATACGTGCGCACGCGCATAAGGCGCGCATACAAACAGCCGCCAACCAGACAGTGCGCAGAAATGCTCCCCAGTCGTAAGCTATTGTTCCTACCTTGTTCGTGTCTACTTAAACAGCCTCTCGAGATTAAGATAATTTAAAATTTTAATTCATCTAGTGGAAAGGCTAAAGTGATAGGTACAATGATAGTTTATTAAATAGGAGCGGATAAAAAGATATAGGTTTTTCTTTATTCATGTAATACAGGATGTTTTGTAAGGAATTTATAAAAATAGTGATACATACATACATACATACATACATACATACATACATACATACATACATACATACATACATACATACATACATACATACATACATACATACATACATACATACATACATACATACATACATCACGCCTTTTTCCCGGAGGGGTAGGCAGAGACCACCTCTTTCCACTTGCTGCGATCCTTACAGACTTCTTTCGCTTCATCCACATTCATTAGTCTCTTCATACACGTTCGTCGGTTTAGAGTACTCTTGACCTGACCCTTTTTTAAGAACTTCCCCGATTTGATCCAGGTACTTGCGTCGAGGCCTTCCCCTACCAACATTTCCATCCATAAAAATAGTGATCCAAAAATAGTGATGAGTAAAGAAAATTAAATTTTAATAATTTTAATCCTTTATTGCACATATAAAACACATAAATTCAAACAGACGTTATACAAAGGTGAGCTTGTCTCTAAAAGAGATCTCTTCCAGCCAACCTAAGCTGTGGTATGGAATAGAAGTTTGCGGGACCATTCTTATTTATATAAACAGTTGCATGTAATTCGGCAGCACAGAGTGAGCCTCTTTATTGACATGGAAGTTGTTTCTAATACGTAATATCTCAGCCCGTCAATTACTTACTATACATCTACTTATTATCGTGTTAGGTTGATTAATAATTTAGTAGTTTAAATCCCAATTGATACTTTATTCCGAACGAACTCAATGTTTTTATTTCACTGGCAACACTGAGTGTTGGCGGGAACTAATGGCGGGAAAATAACATGGCGGATCGAGGCGTTCGTGGTGGATGGTTGATTTTGAGCTGTACTGGTTGTTGGGAGAAAAACACCATTTAAAAGAATGTGAGTTTTATTGTACTAATATATAAATTAATAATAATACTATAGGGTAAGGGCCTTTGCTACAACCGAAAGGACTGATCGCATGATGATATAAATTTTAAAAAAAACTTAGCATGAAGGTACAGTAAGATTGAAGTATATAATGATTTTAATCAGTACTTATCGACCCAGCGTTTCGTACTTGCGGTGCATTACACTATAATCTCTTATTAATAATTCTATTTTTTTTAAATAAAATACTAAATCATAATCGAACCTAAATCTAACATAGTCTATGACAAAACAGAAGCTAAAACCATCTAATTGGCAGTAAAGCCATAACCGGACGAGCGACCAAATGTGTATTGTTGTACGGAACAAGCAATAACATATTCAGAATTAATTTTACGAGCGCCGTAAACAGCTGATTGGATTTTAATAAGCTGTAGAACTGTCCGACGGCTGCGATTGGAAAACGAGCTGATAAACAACTTGTTTATAGCTTTACGAGGTTCCAGCTGCAGGTGGGAGCTTCTTTACTGCTTGGATGAGTCAGCTTTAATTGGCAGTGGAGGGTCAGATTGTATACAGAGAAATAGTAGCATAGGGTAGACTTTTGGTGGGCGGCGAGAAACTAAAGGTTCCACAAGCTGTTGTGATCAAATATCATCAAAGAGTTTCTACAGGGATGACATCACGTAAGCGCATATCCCTATCCCCTGCTAGATTATCCGGAATCGAGAACGGAACAACCCTGGGCGCCTCTACTTTCTAAGAGGATAAAGTACTGTTTGTTCATCGTTTATGACAAACTCTAATAACGAAACCACATCATCACTATCACCGGCTCATTTTATGTCCCACTGCTGGGGCACGAGCCTTCCCTATGGATGGGAACACCACAGAGAGAAAGGGCCATAAACCACCACGCGGGTACAGTGCGGTATAGTGGTTGTTATTGACTGCTGATGCAGCCGGGACCAACGGCAACACGTGCACGACGAAGCACGTAACAGCTCGCGATAAAAAATGTTTGGTCACCCATCCGATGACCGGTCTTTGCGAAAGTGGCTTAACCTTAGCAATTGTAGATTGGGCGCGTTGACCACAGCCTGTTACTAACAGCAGAAACAATCTTCAGTGACTTTTAAAAGGATATCACAGTATTAACGAATCCACGCTGTGTGGTATGTATCAATCAATATTGGCTCACGATTCTCAACTCAATATCTCCAACTTATCAGTGTCTTTACCTATTGAAATTCCAGTTAGGTAATTTAGGCATTAATTGATTACGGTGAGACGCGAGGTTTGACGAAACCTTCTCACTAAACAGAAACGGCATGCGCAGCTTGAACGGTTCCGTTTCTTTCTCACGCCTGTAGGGTTCCGCTGGCTCTAAGGTTGTTTAATAACTAATTAATATTTTTATTTGTTTAACTTACTTTCGCTATCACAGTTGCCAGCTCAAATATTTGAATTAATATACTTCTTATTTCATAGTTGTACGCTTATAGTCGCTTAATGTGTGTTTAAAGATACATTTACATATACTAGTGGTCGCCCAGTGGTTGAAATTCGACCGTAATTTTATTAAGGCTGCACGGATTGTATCCTAAGCATTGAAAAATTAAAAAAGATAGAATGTGAGTTTGGATTGGCATTGACTGATGTCAGCTGCATTAAGACAAACAATACGTGTGTGTCAAATACATATGCGTGTGTGTCAAATTCATGGTAGTGTGTGTAGTGTTGTTTTTGTTGATTTAATTAATTTTTTATGCATAATTAAAAAAAATATTAACATTCGGATAACCTTCTCTATATAAACTATAAGTGTGCGAAATTTCATACTCCTCAGTCCCGCGCAAGTTTCGTAAAAACGGGTACAAAGTTTTTGCTTCACGTATTAATATATAGATTAAAAATACCCGTAAACGAAAAGCTACCTATAAATAAAGCTAATGAGTATCTAAACAAATAAATAAAAATTCATCATCATCTCAGCCAAAAGACGTCCACTGCTGGACGAAGGCCTCCAAGTATGAGGGGAAATTGCCATAATCACCACGCTTGGCAGGCGTGTTGGCGATCGCAGTAGGCGAAAGTAATCACAGAGAGACGCTGCTGCCCATCCTCCGGAATGGTCCCTTAGTCGCCTTCTACGACACCCACGGGGAGAGATGGGGTGGTGCAATTCTTTATGCCCGGCACCACACGGGCAAAATAAAATAAATGAACATTTATTTGTACATGAAATGAAATGAAATACTGGTACTGGCTAAGTCTGGTAGATAGCATGTTCAGGGTGCCTACTACCTAGGGCCCAATTGGTCATAATGATAGCCAACATCAGTTAAAATATAGCAACAAAAGAAGAAGGCAATTTTCAATTTTCTAAAGCTTTCGTAATCATTTTTACTTTTTTCAAGATTTACGCTTGGCCGTAATTTTTTATGATGTGAACCGTTGAAGCAATTAGCGAGGTCGACTTCCTAAAGTGAGCTCTCCGAGCGCTCGCGCCGGCCAACGCGCGCACGTAATTCCAATCGACATCGCCAACTAAACGTTCACGTGTAATTGGGGAAATAAACTTTGATTAATTCAACTTTTATCAGATTGCTTCTGGAAAAGCCAAGAGACATCTGTAAAAGTCAATAATAATCTTTCTTAAAATGACTTATAATTTTGAAAAAAGTGTTGAAAAATATTTCACACGCTGGTTTTGAAGTCGCACCCCAGGTCAGTATGCTTTTATGGCGTATCTATGTATCATAGTTGGAAGTGCGCCTGACTCGGCGTATCATGGGGGATTGAATCGAATCTAGTCTGGTGATTGAACCATATTTTCTCACATCCGACCCTAGCGTAAGCCATAATAAGTTTTTGTGTTGGCGACATTTTTTTTACAAACCAAAAAATTCTGTTGAAACCACAACAGATGCCGTATTAAACATTAATAAATATTATTATGTATGTCTCAAGCGATTCGTCACCCTCGCAGCCTCGGGACTCGAACCTGCCACCGCCGCATGTGACCGTATCGAGAATCAAGTTCTGCCGCGATGACAGCGGACGTGGCGCAATGCCTTATGTTTCATTAATGTGTTGCGTTTACCGCTTTGGGGAAACTTATGAGGAGATTTTGTACTGATAAAATGTACGTTGGTCTTTATTTTATTTTTTATTTTATTTTATTTATTTAACAAAAACCACAGCTCTTTTATAACATAAATAGACTTAATTCTAAATAATACAGCCAATTACAGTTTTACTTTGTTTAAATTAATTGAGAGCAATTTATATCCGTGTGCTTGGTGTGAGTGATGTGTGTGTGTGTGTGAGGGGGTGTGTGTGTCTGTGTGTGAGTCTGAATATTTAATTATAACTTATATTATACTTTAAATTATACTTAAAAATAACTATATTATACTTTTAAGAACGTACTTACGTTGCTTTTTAATTCATCTACCTACACCTTCAATCAATTGATCGAAGACCTGCACAATGTTGATGTATTTTGGATTAATCGATATAGCCCGAGTTGTGATCACCAACCTGCATTATCAGGCGTGTTGATTAAACCAATACCAATCAATTGTAGCGATGACTTGATTTCGATGTTAGAGGTCTTTGCCCAGCAGTGGGGGACAGTGTTAACGTTCTTAATACGTGAGCTCTGTATACGATAAACGCAAAATTATACTTAGGTATGCTTAGTCCGAAACATATTCTATTAATTTTCTATGTAGTTTCACCATCTTCGCATGTGTATACAATTATTAGTGGCGTTATGCCTTACCAACATTTTTATATAGCATGTAAAAATTACTGATTTAAGAATTGTGTTACTAATTTAAAAAAAAACATCGCGTAATTTTTTTTTGTTTATGTTTTATATTTTCTAGTTTCCCCGATAGGTAATTTTTTTCTGCCTTTTTTTCTGTAGTTCACCAAATTTAGTATTACAAAGTCTTAATAGCTATTTCAACATACTCTTATTCTTTTAATTTGCATCATAATAAGATACTTAAATATATATTTACTATATAACAAAGTATCTCCTTTCTTAGGTCTTATTTAGATTAACAACCTTACAGTTTAGATTAATAATTTTACAATACAAATTGTCATATTAGCAGTTTGCAATTACGTCATGCCAATGCAAAGTTCACGTATTCTTGTATATTGTGTATGCATGTGTCGTGTCAAATGTGTGTCGTGTAGAGTGTATCGGATAAAATGAAAAGAATTTTTCATTTCCATTTCTATTGCATTCCATTTAAAAAATTTTTTTATTATTAATGTCAATGGCCTTCTTAAAGCTATAAAAAGCTTCTTGTATACCCTACCTTAACTAAGACCCATTTTTACTTCTATTGTTGGCTAACATTACAATTTTCGTGGCATATTTGTTTAAAATATCTTATATATAATTGGTATATTACATATAGTATGACGTAAAGGTAGTCGATAGTGCAATTAGCTCCGCTGCCGCTACCCGAAGCCCCGTAAATATAACTCCCGGGCTATAAATTGGTGGCGGCCGTGACGAGTGCCGCCGGCGCCTATTCCATCACATCCAGTCCTAAGTCCTCAGTTTTACTTCAAGTTTATTTATACTACAAGTCGTTTAAAGCTGGTGGCGTGTTTAATAAAGTTGTGACTGCTGACCGTATTTAATTGGCTACTCAATACGGCTAGCAGTCACAAAGATATTATGGAATATTTTCATTATATCTTTATATATTCTAAAAATCTCGGTTCCACAATAGTAAACTGTGATGACATGTTTCTATTGTTCCTTATAAGCGAAGACACCGCAAAAGTTTATAATATGATAAAAGTTAAAAAATAAAAATTTCAAAATTACATTTTGTATTATATTGATTGTACTCTTTCTATCGCTTCAACAATTTAGAATATACACTCGTCAACCAACATATAAAAATTACCGTGCATTTTATTGCTTTCCAAATATAATAGTAGCAAAATAAATAAAGCCTTTAATATGTCGTGCGGTACAGGAGTCAGTAAAATCTATGGCGGTTTAATTTTAAGTTTAATTTAAAAGCTCCCAACGTTTATTTAACACCAAACTATATCTGTTCTTAACAACAATTCGGTAACTACCTGATAAATTTTTTCCTCACGCCACCAAATTATAGCTCAGCACCAACACATCAACACGCATCAGACAAAAAACCAATCAGACTCTTCGCCGGCCGCCGGATTATTAGGTCATGCACTTTTTATCGCACTGGCTTTGGTGATTAGCCGGCGCGGTTTTAAAAGAAAACTAAACGATGCGGCGAAGGAACGATGATGATGATTGCAGTAAGTGTCCTCTATTTTAGGGGTTATAATTCATCATCATCATTACCTTTTGTGTCCCCACTGCTGGGGCACGAGCCCTCCCTATGGATGGATAGGGAGAACGGACCGTAAACCACCACGCGGGCCCAGTGTGGTGCGGAATGGTGGTTATTAACGACAGCTAATGCAGCCGGGACCAACGGCTTTACTTGCCTTCCGAACTCTAGAATTGCGAACTTCAAGCCTTTTTCTTTGAAGCTTTACAGAACAAATTTGGGCACGCAGAGCGTCAACAGACTATGTGATGAACATAATAAGTTTTATAAAGCCGAAAACGAAACAGATTTGTTGGTTTTGTCGTCGAACCACTTCAAAAATTCACTTTACTCCTTTTTTAACTTCATACTCATTTTAGATAGTATACTTAATTTATTAATTTAATAATGTAACAAATTTCTAGAAATCTTCACTCTTTAATAATAAGCAAACCATATAAATAAATAAATAATAATTACTACATCACATACCTACATTGTTCTGATTCCAAGAAAAGTAGCTAAAGCACTCGTTTTATGGAAATCAGAAACAACGACGGTACCACAACCACCCAGACCCGACACAATATCGAAAATATCGTTTTCGACATTGACCCGACCGGGTATCGAACCTGGGACCTCAGAGTTAGCGCCGCCCAAAGTCCGGCGTGCAAGCCACTCGGCTGCGGAGGTCGTCAAGACAATTGATGCCTTAAACACCACGCTTGCCAAATGCAGCTATGGATAATAAGATAAGATAAGATAAATTTTTATTGCCATAAAATTGTGTAAAATACTTAGAGGTGTTAAGCATATAATAATGGGAACAAACAATTTACCCTAGTCGGGCATGCCATTTTTAGCAGACATGTTACATAGAAACAGCCACTATGCCTGTTTTTGTAGCGAAATATTCAGTCAAATTGTAGAACGCCTTATCTATAAGCCATCTTTTTAATTTAATTTTAAAACAGCTCAAATTTACTGAGGCTTTTTGATCTGTGGGCAGACGATTGAATACTTGGATACCAGTTACATAGGCACTCTTGTGATACAAGGCATTATTAATATAATAGCTCAACCGACTCAATCAACTCAACTTGACCAACCAAATTCGGAATAAATATTTATATCTGGTCTGCGAGTGCTGAGGTTAAGCAACTTTCGCAAAGGCCGGTCGTCGGATGGGTGACCAAAAAAATTATCATCTCGAGCTTCTCTGTGCTTCGGAAGGTACGTTAATCCGTTGGTCCCGGCTGCATTAGCAGTCGTTAACACCGCACTGGGCCCGCGTGGTGGTTTATGGCCCGTTTTCCCTATCCATCCATAGGGAAGGCTCGTGCCCCTGCAGTGGGGACATAAAAATGAGCTGATGTTGATGATGATTTATATATAGCTCAACCGGTTTATCGTCTGCTCATAATTGCTCCACCCCAATTCCAATAATCCTACCATCCTATTTAAATAACAAAAAGTGCGAGTCCTGCCTGAGTGACGGCGTATCGCGCCAGCGGAGTCTGCGGGGCGCAAGAAACAAACACTCGACAAGTTAAATGTAACCGAAAGAGTTTACATACGCTATTACTTTACTCTCTACAATGCGTAATCATGGCGACGCGTACTAGATTTTTTTTAGTTAGCTCGGCAAATGACTCCTCTCCACCTAATGTTGAGTGGAAATGAATTCCAGATGCGAAGCGAACTGGTGCAGCGTGAAAACATCGCAGCATCAGTCATCCTCACCCTGCCGGTCCATAAGGTGCCTCTTCACGCCTCGTTTGAGATCTTTGAATGCCCTTATGTTATAGGATGGAGGAAAAACATGTGCTGGTAGACTTTTCCATCTTTTGGAAGTGCAACAAGGAAACTAATCACCAAATTTTTCGTGCGCGATGATATGTCTTAAACAGTACAGCGATGAGAGCAGCGCGCGCTCCTATGGAGGAAGGGAAAAGGTGGGATGAGGTTAAAGAGTTCTTCAGAGCACTCGCCATGATGTAGGCGGTAGAAAACGCTGAGTGACGCCAAATCTCTGCGCAATTGCAGGGGTTCGAGTGTAAGTGTGACCTCTGCTTTGCTGATAATACGTACAGCGCGGCGCAGCAATTCAATGCATGTAGGGTACATCACCAAAGAGTACGCACTATCAATGAGTACGTATTCCTACACGCAATTAAATTGTTCCTGTTGGCAAACACACATTCACAGAATTAATAAATACTACGTACCATATTGACTCCATGTACACGATAAGTCACAGGCAAGTAGTCGCTAACAGATTCAATAATATTCAATTAAAAGCAATACGGTACTCTTTGGTGCCTGCCTCTTTACCAGCGAGCTGACTGTGGCAAACATTGCTGTGATGGGATGCGGCCTCAAAACTATAAACATCAACCTGATTAGCGCAAGAGTCGCGGAATAGCCGCGCGTATAAAAAGCCGGCGCTAGTACAGACGGTGTGTCACCGGCCGCGGCGGTGGTCATCTGGCCAATCAGCAACGATACTTAATTCAATAATTGTTGATGCTACGACGGGCAGGGCTAGCAGTTGCCGTTTTGGCAATGAAAAGCATTAGGATAAGATAAGATAAGATAAGATAAATTGTTATTGCCATAAAATTGTGTAAAATACATAGCAGGTGTTGAGCATAATAATGGGAACAAACAATTTACCCTTATCGGGCATGAAATTTTTTGTACATGATACATAGAAACAGCCGCTATGCTGTTTTTGTACCGAAATATTCAGTCAGACTGTAGAACGCCTGATCTATAAGCCATCTTTTTAATTTAATTTTAAAACAACTTAAATTTACTGAGTCTTTTTGATCTGTGGGCAGATGATTGAATATTTGGATACCAGTTACATAGGCACTCTTGTGATACAGGGCATTATTAATATTTGGTAAAGACAAGTCATATGTATATCTCTTCCGCAAATTACAATTATTTGTACTTTTACGTTTACAATACTGAATATTGCTTTTTATAAAAACAGCCATCTCTAAAACATAAATACCCGTCAGTGTCAAATAATCCTTTTCTCTAAAAATATTTCTCAGAGTCTCATCAGAGTACATACTGTAAATAGTTCTCAAGCATTTATTTTGTAGTATAAAGGTAGATTTAACATTAACAGAGTTTCCCCAAAAAATAACTCCATAAGTAAGAAGAGGATAAACTTGGCCAAAGTAGGCGGCTCTACATTATTAAAATGTATGATATCTTCAGTCAAATTTCAGATGTTTTTATAAATCCATACTAATATTGCCTAGAATTTTACAAATTTAACCCAAGTACCATTTCTAACATCAATATACAATGCATAGGTAGTACAAAAGTCTGATTTAATGTCCTTTGGTAGATTTTTTCGAAACACCGTCATCGTCACAGGGTTTCTAGAGGGAATGGCATCACGCAAACGTGTCTCCGTTCTTTACTAGGTTCTCGGAGGGGTTCGATCGAATCAGAAGTAAAAGAATGTGAGGGCTTCTATAATGGCTTGGGTTGGCCGGGTCGTGAGGGATGTTAGCAACATTGATAGAACTGCGCTCTTGTCAAATTTGAGTTAAGGGGTTCAATTCCCGGGCCGGCAAGAAATTCGGATTTTCGATGTAGGTATTTAGTCTGGGTTTTTGATCCCTCCATATTTGGGAAGCGTGGTGATTTAGCAGTGGCACATACACGGTATTTACTTCACTTAACTTCTCTACTTAGAATTAATTATATTATAATCGGCTGGATATAAGTACACGGAGTTGCTGCCAGCCCTAAGTCCAATCTAGCACACATCGCCGCCCTTGACATTGCGCGTAAACCGACCAATTTACGTGAGAACACCATCTTTTAAACTGTCCAGACACTTGGCACGGTATTTGTTAAGATATTGTAACAAAATGTTAAAAGGATTTAAATCAAATGCTAAATGCATACTGTTTTTTTGCAAGCTACACAATCACAAGCGTAAATAGAATGCGGGAATGGCTTTACAATCAGGCGTAAGTATGACAACCGGTGCCCATTACAAAAAAATATAAAAAATAATAATCTCGTAAGTTTTAATATTTTTAATAATTTATCGTAATCAATTAAACTATTAATACAAGCTTAAAATAAGGAAAGTCAGGTATCATCATCATCATCATCATCATCATCATCATCATCAGCTCATTTTATGTGCCCACGGGGACCGAGCCTTCCCTATGGATGGATAGGGCAAACGAGCCATGAACCACCACGCGGGCCTAGTGCGGATGATCACATTAAACTATAATTCACCAAATAAAATATTCTTTGAAAATAGCTTTACGACTTATAAAAAACACAACCGATTAAAGACCATAAACTTAATAATGCCCGATGCCCGAAGGCTAAGCGATTCCAAACAAGAGGTTTTATTGACTGTAGATTAAAATTGGAAATAGTAAACTATTACTCAATAATTGGATGATGGGGCGCCCGGGGGACAAACCTGCGTTTGTATCGAACCGTAGCCCGAGCTGGTCGCACAGGCATGTTATTTACATACAGATGCCTGCTTTCCTGGGAATTGAGCTGTGTATATTGCAATGTCGTTGGATCTAACTCGATATCTGGTTATTAAATGGCGCAAGTGATCTGCTTGGGGCTGTTTACAGTAGTTGCATTATATAAATCGTTAGTTTTGTTTAAATTGAATAAAAGCACAAAAAAATGTAATTTACGGAAGAGATATGACTTGTCTTTACCAAATAATTAAATATTTATTCTTGAAACTTAGATTTTTGTACAGATTTTTAGAAACAGTTAAATTTTACGGTAAAGGGACACAATAGCTAAAGCTTCAGGGTAGGGCGGCAATAGACGCTTATTATTTGGCTGAGTAAAATCTTCTTAAAATTAAAAATTTAAAGCTCATAGCACTATACGAGTCTCTCATTTCCAATAAAACCATGAATCGTTTCAGTCTGTAGCAGCAGTCTGCGTCGGAGCGATAAGCTTCCAGCTTCCAGCCAGGTCTGACGAGACATTCCAATCCGAAGCTTTCACACTGTCGGCAGGTTGACTTGTTCAATAATTGCTTTACAAGTTCACACAAAAATATATTGGGGTATTTACTTTTCAGTCATGTAAAATTCCGTGTGTGGTATTTCAGTAGTTGGCCCATTTTCAAATTTATCACAGGTAACCTTGTCCCTAAAGAATGTTTATTTTTTTTAGTATAAATTACGAAAATACTGCGAATGTAAAGTAAATAAATCCAAAATAACTGTTAAAAAAAGCATGAAAAATAATAATCTAATTTCATATTTTTGTACTTTGATTAAAGTAACATTTTTGGTCATTCTTGGTAACAGAGTTGTTTTCCATACAAAATCATTGTGTCCCAGACAGTAGGGCAGTACAAATATCGTTATTAATTTGTTTTTCTGCTACACTCATAAACATAAAAATTAATGGGTTATATAAATACAGATATTGTTAAAACTTATTTAAAACACAAGTTGGTAATAAAGTGTATTTTTTTAATTGAATTTTTTGAATTTGAGTAGTTTTTTTGTTGATCTCTTCTAACTAATGTTGTTACACTTACTTAGTAGTGACACCGGTGCCGGTGTTCGACAATCAAAGATTCGACAGGAATCGTATTTTTGCTTTTAATTGTTAAAACTAGGGGTCATCGACAGATTTTTTTGTAGCAACAATTGAAGACCACCTTCTTCGTAGCTATGTGTTCGTAGATGAGGTATTACTATTAGGTATTTACATACTTTAATCAATTTATAAGTCTATAATCAATCTTATCAATCTATCACTAGCTACTTTCTTCTATTTTTTTCTCTGTTTTTTTTAAGCATAAAATGTTTCTTTAAACATAATTTTTATTGGTATGAAAGACTTTAAACTTCCAAGTTTGTATGAGATATAGAAATGTATAAACGCTTATTCACAAAAGCGTGCGGTAACTAGACGCGGCTCGTAAATGCCATCCGCATTTCGTTCGCAGTGACGATGACGCGGCCACAACATAGGGAGACTGCAGTAGGTTAGCTCCATACAAACGCGCACGCATTCGCGTCCGTGAGAGGATCTACTATGTGTGTGTTGTTCGTGCGCGATATGTATTAACTTTCTGGGTCTCCTTATTTTGTGGCGTGGCTCAGCTGACGGCTGATGGCTGACGGGGGCGGGCGGGCGGTCGGCTGTAAATCTAACACGCTGACGTTGCTGATTTACAGCACTGCGGCGAAGCTGCTGTTATAGTACGGGTATATCAATCAATTTAAGATTGACGTTGCGACACAAACCATTTTTATTGTCTCTAAATGTACTAACATACCTACTTACTAACACGAAAGCATGCGATTACGGTAAAGCTACCAAAAAGCATGCACAACTAAAGAGTACCGCAGTGAGGAGGGAAGGGGTGTCATTTTTTAATTTTTCATTGCTTAGGATACAATCCCTGCAGCCTTAATAAAATAAATAAAATGGAATTGGAGGAAACGAAGTAATAGGGGTTAATGAAAAACACTATTATAATGGGTTTGGCACGGAGGTGCTGTTTATGAAT
Source organism: Eudonia mercurella (assembly GCA_963082485.1). NCBI lineage: Eukaryota > Metazoa > Arthropoda > Insecta > Lepidoptera > Crambidae > Eudonia > Eudonia mercurella. The sequence continues at coordinate 14,179,153 of OY720046.1, forward strand.
AGTTATGACATCTATATTTGGAGATCCAGCAATTTCTTATTTTGCCTTGGATAGAAGGGTTGACCGCAAGCGTGAAGGCTTGACACTTTCCTTTCATCCTACACAGATGTTAGCGGGTCATGGCTGTTTTGGCCATTATTCTTCTATTCTTCCCTTAGCCTACACATCCGGTGGTGTAGTGCTCTGACGAGGAGTGACTCAAGGACCACCTCAGCCGTAAAAAACTCTTTGAGTACTCAGTCGGTCCTGCCCAGCGGTTGACGGGCGCCGAGCAGTTTAGTGGGTCGGTCACATCCCATCTTGATCAACCCCACACCCTTGTCCTAGCAACAACCAAGTCGAGACGGTTCGGATGCGAATTCTACTCGTTAAAAAAGTATGTAAAATTAATTTGTTGCTACATGTGAGGACCTGTAATTGGGTTTTTGTTGCTATTTTTAATTTTCTACTTTATTATGTGCTATGCTTACAAGCATCTCCTATATTATTTGACACCAAAATATAAATAGTTGTAAGATTACTGTGTAATAGGAGAAAAAAAATATTTTTATTATTATTATTATTTTCTTAATTTATTTTCTCTTATACATAAATTTACATTCTTAAATATTTTTTTAAAAACAAAATAAATAAAACATTTAAAAATGTTTAAAAAATAGGGGTCCGCCGGCATCGGGACCAGGGTCCAAGCTACCGGTGGTTAGGGCTCCAGGGACAGGAACCTCCTCACAATGCGTGCCGTATCGAGGAGAACTGCCTTCTGAATCAGGCCCTTGATCCAGCCGCCTAACGAGAGCCTCATTAGATGTTATTCGAGGCTCTTAGCCAACAGGCCATTGGCCGTAACAACAATCGGTACGATGACAGCCGAATCCAGACTCCACATATCGACAACCTCGTGTGCTAAGTCGAGATATTTGATTTGTTTCTCTTTCTCAGCTTTCACGAGGTTCTCGTCATGGGGAATGGTGACATCGACAATCATCGTGTAGCACATAATAAAGTAACCTCTGTTGGCCTCTATACTCGCGCCATTCCGTATAGCGTGTCTCACATTTTATTACCAATTTCGTGAAATTCAATTTTTTTGTATCCAATTTCCAATTACTGTTGTATGGTGCAATCGACGCGTGCGCAATGTTTACGACCTTCGCTAACGAATGTCAGAGCAGCGCCACCTCTCGGACGGCCGTAAAGCTATTGGCGCTGATTGGTGGCCGCGGCGGGCTGTATATCAGCTGTCAATCAACTAATTAACAACGCATAAACATGTCTGAACTCGGTGGGCAGCGGCCAGCGCGTTAGAGTTACGATAACAATGCCTGATGGTAGAAGTTGGTCAGAATCAGCCTGGAGGTCGACCACCCTAATATCTGTCTATAAGAAGCATTGTTTTATTTTGCTGTGTTCTGGTATTATAAGGATACAGTGATTATTACAAGGCAAAGACGCTGTCTACACCAACACTGGTCATTACTAAACCATAACTAAATGGAAGTGATGCGGCCATGTCGCCCGTCAATGGCCATGTCGCCCGTCAATGGCCATGATAAATGTCACTGTTTTTTTTTTTGTTAACATGTTGCCATACAAATTCTCTTTTTCTTTAACGTGATCGAATAGCGGATGAAACTTGCACTTGGCACCCAGAGAAATACGAAGAGAGCGTCGACATCATCATCCTCTTCATAATCATCATCATCAGCTCATTTTATGTACCCACTGCTAGGGCAAGAGCCTTTCCTATGGATGGATAGGGAGTACGGGCCATAAACCACCACGCGTACCCAGTGCGGATTGGTGGTTGATACGACCGCTAATGCAGCCGAGACCAACGGCAACACGTGCCTTCCAGCTCAATATGATAAATTTTTGGTCACCCATCCGATGACCGGCCTTTGTGAAAGTTGCTTAATCTCAGCACTCGCAGACCGGATTGAGCTCCTCCTAAGCGTCGACATCGCTCATCGAAATATGTTTTGTTTTATTGTATCACCACAGAGGCTTAAGAACCAAAGCTCCTGGTCGACAACGTGCGAGTGATACCTTGGTGTTGCCACCGTCTATGGTCTGTTACGGCTACTCTTCGGATTGGTAACTAATTATCTCCCGCGATTGGAATTATCGGTCTTTATTTTCGGTATCATTAAAATGCTAAGGCTGCGTTTCCACCAGAGCTGTGTGAGGTCGCTAGGACGTGAGCGAGGAAAAATTCCACCAATAGGATTACTCCATTTTACAGCGCAAGGAAGAGGAAGTATTTTTATTGGTGGATATTTTCCTCACGCACCACCTACCTACCTGACACAGCTCTGGTGAAAACGCAGCCGGTGGTAGTAAGTTAGAGGTTGGTTTTTTGAAAATACTACTTATCAGATAGATAGCTAAGTATTTGTATTTTTCTTTGAATTTGCTACTTACTCTCGTACCACCCACCCACTGTGAGCAGTAAACCAACCTAATCACAATGACCATTGTGGTAAGAATTAATGCACGAAATAAGTAAATCTCAGGCGAAAGCTGTCTCCTAGCCCCAGATGTGCGCTGCAGAGCCAGACCTCCCCCGTGCCGAGCCGCTGCGCTGCTTGTAATGGTGGTCGGGACACGCCGCACCGCTCGACATCGTTGTAAACGTCCAATAAACGCACATCAATTATGTTAGCACAGTCAACGGTATGGGATGCAGTATCCAAACTTTTAGACTAATCGAACTTTTGGTGAACTATTGTTTATAACAGCTCGATCAGTCGTTTTAAATTTTCAACACTGATTTATAGATCAAAATCAAATCCTTTTATTGTTTTTATGTTAACAAATTAAGTTGTTATTCAATAAATGAAATTTGCCATAACTTACAGTTTCGACTTACATAACATATGTACCTGTACGATATGCATAGTTATAGTTAGTTAAAGATATTTATTGCATCAATGTAGCGTACATTATGTGTCAAATTTCAATATTCTTTTGTTCATACGCGAAGACCGCTCGAACTTAGCGGTCATTAGCATCCTAAAACTATAATAACGCATATTGCATAAATTTTTTTATTTATCATTAAGTTATAGCGAAATATATTTAATGAATAAAAATTAAAACTTATTACGTATGCGGTAACGACTGCATATAAAAAACCACACGAATAAAGCATAGCTCTAAACGTTCTAAGAACATTATCTACTGTCGCGGGTCAACTGTGTCCAAGAGCTAGGCTATTCGGGCATGCCGCAGTTGTCGCGGCGAAAGCTGACATTACACGCTTGCCCGCCACAACTGGGGCTTTACCACTGCCGCAGTCAGCTTCGACAGAAACTTTTTTATGTAACTGAACCGGCTAACAAGCATACGGCCCGCCTGATGGAAAGTCAACAACGTTAGTCTATGGACTTGAGACAACAAGGTTATCTCTGTAACCTGTGATCTGTGGAAAGCGCTGTCATTTCCATCAAATCTTCCTAGAAATAAATAAATAAATAAATAAATTTGAGGTTTTCCCATTGGTACTCTTTCCAAAGTGGTGTAAAGAGGTATTTTTTCGGGTCGGCTAGACAAACGCAACACCTCTTTTGCTGCTGATGTCGGTGATGGTTGTGACCGTTCACGATCAGGCGGCCCGTCTGCTCGTTTGAAGACTTAATATAAAAAATATACATATATATGATCACGCATTGCCGATCCTAAATGCTTCAGCCCCTATGTACCTACAACTATTTCTATAAATTAAAAGCTAATATTTCAAGAAACTTGATGGCGCTGTGGTTAATGCGCCCGGTCTCGTATGCTGAAGTTTAGCAACTTTTGCGAAGGATGGGTGAGGAAATATATTCATTTCGATCCCCTCCGTGCTTCGGAAGGTAGGTATAGCAGACGGTCCCGGTTGCATTAGCAGTCGATAACAACCACCGCAATGCTCTGGGCTCGAGTGGTAGTTTCCAGCTCGTTGTTCCTTTGGAGGAGCTCGATGGCGCAGTGGTTAACGCGCCCGGTCTGCGAGTGCTGAGGTTAAGCAACTTTCGCAAAGGCCGGTCATCGGATGGGTGACCAAAAATTGTTCATCTCGAGCTCCTCCGTGCTTCGGAAGGCACGTTAAGCCGTTGGTCCCGGCTGCATTAGCAGTCGTTAACAACCACCGCACCGCACTAGGCCCGCGTGGTGGTTCATGGCCCGTTCTCCCTATCCATCCATAGGGAAGGCTCGTGCCCCAGCAGTGGGGACATAAAATGAGCTGATGATGATGATGTTCCTTTGGTGTTTCTATCCAGGCGCGCCCCAGCAGTGGGGACATAAAGTGAGCTGGTAATGAATTCTAGACAAGTATAGTACACTAATTCACGTACTAAGAGTTTTGTCATGCTCTTTCACTGGTTTGCACCATCCTTTCGACAAACACTTTACATAAAACTCGTATAATGTCTTAAAACGATATGCGTTAATGAGTTAAAAATGAGCTTAAAAATGAACTTACAATAAAAGTGCTAAAACCGATTAACTTTGATTTAAAGATTAATGTGTAAAAGAAAATCCATTACTATGGATTGATTGTGATTGTCAGTTGCCTAGTAAGCCACTACGTCATAGTGACAAAAATGTGCGAGCAGAATGTATTGCAGTATGATTGCAGTAGCTCGCCTAAAACAGGGCTGCCTCACCACCGAGGTATTCCGATATTATAAAAAAATATTTTTAAAATAAGAAAACTTTATTTTATCTGTGTCTTTTGTTTTAGATAGATATAATTTGGTCATTTATTTATTAATGAACATGTATTATAATTTTGTTGGGATAAATAAATTACCACTTAATATTAAACTTATAAAAAACTATAAACTATCATCATCATCATCATCATCAGCCTATAAACGTCCCACTGCTGGGCACAGGCCTTCCACATGATCAGTAGCACGTGGGGATATTGGGCCATAACCCACCACGCTGGCCCAATGCTGGTTGGTTTTAACGACTGCCATCTTACAACAACAACCGGGACCAACGGCTTAACGTGCCTTCCGAAGCACGGAGGAGCTCGAGATGTTTTTAATTGGTCACCCATCAGGCGACCCGGCATTGCGAAAGTTGCTTAGCGGGCAAGATCGCAAGCCGAACGCGCTAGCCGCTGCGCCATCGAGCTCCTCTAATAAACTATAACTAACTATAAATGAGAAATAATAAATTGATCCACAAAAAAATAGTAGGCTAGCACCTAAAATGGTAAGTTAGCATCTAAATAGTAGTTTAGGTGCTAACTTTGTATTTTTAGGTGCTAACTTAGTATTTTTACGGGTTGCGTTAGGTTACTTTGGTGATCGATTAAATACAACCCTAAAAAAATTGCTCCAAATCATCCCCATCAGGCAGAGTGCCCAGTAAGCTAGCAGCATTGCCACGTTGGATAGCAATGCTTTTACGCTGGCCTAAGTAGCTGCTAGCTCTGGGGTCCCGGGTGGTTTCTACTAATTTTATAGAAATATCTTTTAAGAGTTTGTGAGCACCCGGGCCCCACGGACCTCAAATTTGAGATCCTCAGTCAGATTCTCATACTTACGCCGTTCTCTGCGTGATCCAAGAGTCGTGGGTAGGTTTTTGAAGTGAAAACTTCTTTAGCGGCGTTGTGCACTTTTTGTATGGGTAAAAAATGTTAAACGCGCGACAGGACACGTGACCTTCGAAAATTCGTAAGACGGATGGAGAGTAAACAGCTGGCGCGGCGTAATATAATTTTTTAATATAACTTAATATAACTTTTTAATGTAATATAAATTGTCATGTTTGTGTACGATAGCCCAATAAATAAATATTGAATTCTACCACATAAATGAGAGTACTTTTATACTGATAATTAAAGCAATTCGTGCAAAATTATTAATATAACTTAATATAACTTTTTAATGTAGTATAAATTGTCATGTTTGTGTACGATAGCCCAATAAATAAATATTGTATTCTACCACATAAATGAGAGTACTTTTATACTGATAATTAAAGCAATTCGTGCAAAATTATTCCCTAACCATTCCAAAATATCAAAAATGCACAACGTTAATATTCAAGTTTTCACTTCTGCCGGCACTCCCAGAGTGCAACCCGTCGTTTTTTTGTAGTTCAATTTTATGTGATGTGATGTGATTTTAATTATTTGATTACCGATTTACATCGCTGAATACCGTAACAAACCTTATTTCCTTACGTTAGAACCTGTCACATGAATAACTCTAGTAATATAAGTAGATATCGTATTGAGTCTAGCATCAGGGATTAGTATAATAGAATAAGAATAGAATATTTATTTATTAAAGTGACCAAGACTCATAATGTATTAGTATTAACTTATTCTATGTTAGTTACATGATATTAATTATGATATGGATTGCGTTTGCCTCGATCTGGTAACCCTAGCACCATCAGGTGAACGGTCGCGGAGATATATGGGCGCGTGGGGCAATTCATGCGCGGCTGGTGATTGATAGCAAAGCGGCCCAATTTGATTTACTGCAAAAGTTTAACCACAAACTACATACTTATAGGCACTTAGTCTATTACTACTGGGACTTTGTTGGGCGGACAAAACACGTTTAAAATTATTTTTTATTAAAGTTTTATTCTATAACTATTTAATTTAAATATATCTGCCATCATCTGTACGCAAGCATTATTTGTAATTCCGGGTTCTTGAAAGTTTTAATTTGTAAATGTATTTAATTAAATTAATATTGTATGATTTGCTAACGACATTTTTTTTTGTAAATGTCGTTACTGTATTAGTGCGTCCATTCTTGTCCAGTAGTAGGTGAAAAATGTATGGACAATTTAAAAGCACTTTTCATAAGTATATTTAAATAAAAAAAAATTGACTTTGACTTTTGACTTTGATCTCAATAATATGATACCTAAGCACGTAACATACGCAAAAATTATCATCAACAATATTATATGTTAGTGACGGTAGTTGTTATCATTGAATGGGCGCCTTTGGCTTTCAAAGTAAAAAGTGTTGAATAATTTCGGCGGGCTGCTTAGAACCACGATAGCTCAATTGGAAGAGCACCTGACCCGGAATGTCAGAAGGGTGCAGGTTCAAATCCTGCCCGTGGAAATTTTTTCAACATTTGTGTTTATGTAAATTGTTCGCAATAAAATTTGCGTTAAAAATTATTTGAACATTTAAAAATATTGCTTGCTATTATTAGTATTTTGAGGTCGAAGATGTCTGTCTAAGATATTTTTTCGTCGACGTCTCCTTTGCTTAGCGGCCAGAGCATTGGACCGGCAATCCAAGGGTCGTGGGTTCGATTCCCATTCGAGCTTTATTTTATGTTTTTCTAGTAAAGTTTTATATAGCACTGTGAATGCATAATTTTAATCAATAAAAATATTACCTGCTTGTTATCAATCGTAGAAATTCTATGAAAATTATTTAGAAATTTTAAGTTATGTAAATACCTTCCAGACGTACAGATGATTTAAATGTAAATGTCAGTGCGCGTTTAAATAATTTGTTTATCGAACGAATTTTATTAGTTGTACCTGAGTCAACAGACTTGCAACCAAAACTGTTTACTTCAAAATACAATAATACAAAACTCTCACACGTTTGTATTAAAGTTCAAAATCGGTCTGCTAAGTCAAGCTAGAGTGATAATATCTGTATGTTTCTACCAAATTCAATATTTAACTAAAACGGAAGAGTAGGTGTATATTGGGCATTCTACCCCACCTTCCTTCGTTCGGGCTGATGCCCTCACTCACTGCGGTGAGGTAGAATGCCCAATATACATCACATTCATGACAAGTGTTCATTGGTCGTTGATTTCATTAAAATTTTATGCGCCGAGCACCACCCATCTGTTTATATAATATCTATGTATCATAACTTTAACGCATTCAATTGAAAACATCGTAGCTGTATATAGTCTTGTACAGCTATCAACTGATGATGAAGTTTGTAAAACAAAAACAATCTTTAAAACTAGAGTGTCTTTGTTCTCCTTTACCGACTGAGTCAAATCGACATGGTAGATTACTACCCAATACAATTCGCTGTGTCGTTTGCGGTCCATCAAATTGCGGGAAAACCAATTTAGTGATAAGTTTATTACTGCATAAAGAGGGTTTACATTTTCGTAACCTGTATGTTTATTCAAAATCCTTGTACCAGGCTAAATACGTATTTCTAGAAAAAGTTTTAGATATGGTGCCCGCAATTTCATACAATAAATACAACCATAACAGTGAAATATTGAGTCCACATGAGGCTTTACCTGATTCTATTATTATTTTTGACGACGTTGCATGTGAAAACCAAAATAACATAAGGGATTATTTTGCTATGGGACGTCATAAGAACATTGATTCTTTTTATATAAATCAGACTTATACAAAAATACCTAAACAGCTTGTAAGGGACAATGCAAATCTCATTATATTGTTTAAACAAGATGACATTAATTTGAAACACGTTTATGATGAGCATGTTGGTTGTGATATGTCCTGGTCTCAATTCCGAGAAATGTGCTCAGCTGTTTGGAATAAGCCTTACAATTATCTTGTGATAAATAAAGATTGTGAAAGAAATAACGGATGCTACAGGTTAAAATTTGATACATTTATAATACTAGACTACAGTACATAACAGGTTGATTCACTGTGAATGAATTACTCTCATTCGTGATTCAGGATCAAGCAGTACCCTATCTAAAATGGAGAAAAATTTGAAACAACAAATTATAAAATCTGCTGCAGCTGTAAAAAGAAAAGTTGAGATGATAAAGGAAGCAAGAAATTCGAATAATATGGCTCTGGAAACCATATTTAAGCCTATAGTCAACCCTCTTACCTTGTTAGTTAATAAAAATGAAGAAAAACATCAAGAGCATAAAAATCAATCTATGCCTTCTGTGAAAAAAATTAAGAAAGATCAAAGCGAGACCTTGTCCTCTTCTAGTGAAGACTTCAATGATATATATAGTGAAGAAGAAGAAATAGAATCTGACAATGACTTACACAAAAACAAAACAATTTCAGTATCACCATCCGTAGACCACAATGTCAGCGAGGGGTCATTCAAGTCCTTTCAGTCATCACCAAACGTTAAAGATCATACACTATCATGGTCAACATCATCGAGTGTAATGGGTAATATACCTTTTGGAATTAGAAATGAACGAGGGAAATTGATGCTTGGTAAAACCCGCGTTTATGATGATGGGAAAATCCTAAAAATAGGAACGTACAGATTGAATAAAACAGATGGATTGAAAGAGCTCTTGTTTAAAATGAAACCAAATTTAAAAATTACTACAGAGGAAGATTTAAATAATTATAAATTACTTTTATCAGAAACTAATGCACACAGACGCAATTATGATTCATCTAAACCAATAAAAAGCAATAAAGGATTTAAGTACATGAATATTATAAAACCTTTATTTAAGTTTGCTAGAAATGCAACTACAAGTGTGGAAAGTCTTTCACATGGAGAAGGTATTAACGTACTAAAAAAAGTTAAAAAAAATACGGACTTGGTTTATTGGGATGATCCGAATGAGTTAGTAGAACGTTTGAAAATACTATTCGCCTCACGAGATGCGGGTAACACTGGCTTAGATAATGAAATTATCGCAATTATGGAAGAACTGTGGGAAGCAGGAATAATCAAGAATATGAAATATAAAGAACGTTTGACAGGGAAATAGTTCACTTTGAAGAACGCATCAGTGCAGCAATGAACATTGACAAATTTGGTCATCATGTTCATAAGCGTCTACGCTTAGCGGAATATATTGATACCTTCAGCGAAACATTGGTGAAGTCAGATACAGGACACTACGATTTGAAATCATCAAAACTGAAAGGTTTAACGGCTCCGGAAGAAGACGACGAAGCAGTAAATAAAGCTTATTTAGACAAAACAATTCAAGAAATAAGAGACGAAATAAAAAAAGTATCCCTTGATGTTAAGAAATACCTAAATAGCTTGGAAAAAGCGACTTCAAATCGTTTTAGTAATTTATATTATACTAAAACAGAGATTGATTTTTTGATTAACCAAAAAAAATAAAAATGAGTAAAAAAGACATCGTCAATGAACTACACAAAGCAGCAAGAAGAAATTTCCCGCGTCGATGTACAATCATAAAAGGAATAGATGATTTATGGCAAGCTGATCTTATGGATTTTCAGAAATATTCACATTTTAATAAAGGATTCAAATACATTTTGATAGTTATAGATACTTTGTCAAAATATGTGTGGGTGAATCCTCTAAAATCAAAAGAGAAACAATGTGTTACACATGCGTTGCAAAAAATACTAACCAATTCTTTACGAATACCTAAATATTTACAAACTGATCAAGGCAAGGAGTTTTATAATGATACTTTCAAAAAATTATTAGTAAAATATAATATAGTCCATTATTCTACCTACTCTGTAAAAAAAGCTTCTATTGTAGAACGAGTAATACGAACGTTAAAACAAAACCTTTACAAACTTTTCAGTTTGCACGGTCATTACCAATGGCTGGGTCAAAATTTAGATTCGGTTGTTAAAAACTATAATAATACTACTCACCGTATAACAAAATTTAAACCTATTGAAGTTAACAAAGAAAACCAGATGGTTGTAAAATCTAACATAATTAAAACACAAAAACCTAAAATAGTTCGTAAACCTAAGTTTCAACTTGGTGATCATGTTCGTATTAGCAAATATAAAGGAGATTTTTACAAAGGTTATACTCCTAACTGGTCAACGGAGATATTTGATATAGTTAAGGTAAATAATACGCATCCACCTACTTACCATTTAGAAGATAAACACAAACAGAGGATTTTAGGATCTTTCTACGAATATGAATTACAAAGAACTAACTTTCCTGATCTTTATCTCATTGAAAAGGTTTTAAAAAGAAAAGGTAGAAAACTTTTTGTTAAATGGTTAGGTCTCAGCGATGAAGAAAATAGTTGGGTGGACAAAAATGCGCTTGTTTTATAGTATAAATAAGGCATTGCTATTAGATATAACTCACTCGAAAGACCTCAATGAAGGAAGGAAGTGGTATTATTAACAACTTAATAAATAAATTACCGTTTGAGTTACATCTCCCTGGTTATCAGTTTTGTGGTCCCGGGACAAAACTTCAAAAACGGTTACAAAGAGGTGATCGAGGTATAAATAAATTAGACGAAGCTTGTATGTATCACGACATTGCTTATAATAACAGTGATTTGAGTGTTCGACATAAAGCCGATTTACAACTTTTGAATATGGCTAAGAAAAGGTTGAAATCAAAGGATGGTGGAAAACGAGAAAAAGTAGCTTCATGGATTGTAAAAAAAGCAATGCAAGCAAAACTTAAGGCTGGAGCCGGAGTTCGGTCATTTATGTCAGTTGTAAAAAAAATACAGTCACAATTAAAAAAACTAAAATCTAAAGACAATCATACTGCTATAAAATTGGCTCATGCAGCTGCAAAAAAATTGTTTATAAATAAAAAAGGAATACGGTTGCCCCGGTGTATTCCTATTCCGAAAAGTGGTGGTTTCTTACCTCTGATTCCAATTTTCGCTGGATTATCAGCTCTTGGTTCACTTGCTGGAGGTGCAGCCGGTATAGCAAAAGCTGTCAATGATTACAAGGCAGCTCAGAAAAATCTTCAAGAATCTGAACGACATAACAAGATGATGGAAGCTGTGGCTCTAGGAAAAGGATTGTATATCAAGCCCCATAAAAAAGGAACTGGTTTATATCTGAACCCTTCAAAAAACTAATGAAACGGCTACCCAGACGCCCTCTCACTAATTTCGATATATTGGAGCATGCTACTGATATTCCACACTTTCGAGGAGTTTTCATGAGAGATGCACTTCCTTCAAAACCAAGAAAGATCGAGTGTGCTATTATAAATTTAGATAGTTCTGATAATCCCGGAACCCATTGGGTAGCCTACGTTAAACATAATGACTACTGTGAATATTTCGATAGTTTTGGCAATCTAAAGCCACCGTTAGAATTGATTAATTATTTAAGGTACATAACTGTAAACTATAATTATGTACAGTATCAAAAGTTTGGAACTATAAACTGTGGTCATCTTTGTTTGAAATTTTTAAAAGACTATTGGAAAAAACATTTAAAATGATAATGAAATAAAAAAACTCATCAGTACAAATATGTCTTTCACTGTGTCAATAACTGGCAGAGGAGAATCGTTGATAACAAATTACTCGCCAACCTTACAATTACGTGGAGAATATGAGTGTGGACTCTTATATTTTTCAACTTTCAATTCTATCCCGAACATAGATGAAAGAAATAATAAATTTTATTATGGCAAAGACAAAGTAATCGAAATACCTGAAGGGTCCTATGAACTTCAAGATATTTGTGATTTTTTGAAAAGTAATATTATGAATGCTGCACTAAAATTAACTTGCAATAATAATACATTAAAAACATGCATTTACTGTTCTGAAAATGTGTATTTCAATAAAAATGATTCTCTTGGTAAAATTTTGGGTTTTGGTATGGATACAATAACAGCTAATATAAGCACCGAGTCTCGGTATCCCGTCAGCATTTTATCAACAACTGTAGTGCGCATCGAATGTGATGTAATCAGCGGGTCATTTGTGAATGGGAAAGCAAGTCATATAATTTACGAATTTGTTCCTAACGTACCACCAGGCTATAGAATCATTGAAATACCTAAAAACCTAATTTATTTTCCCGTAAATCAAAGTTCAATCAACTCTATTAATATAAAGTTGCTAGACGCTGAAAATAAGCAGATCAACTTACGCGGTGAAGAAGTACAGCTGTATTTACACTTTAGAAAAAAATGTTAAGTTTTAATAAAACCCCATCTACATCTACTGTTCAAGTCATTTCCAAAAGATCCTCTCAGAAAAGAACACCGCTTCGGTTAAAGAAGAAGCTAACTAAAAGCAATAAGGAATTTTTAAAACTACTGGGTTTGTTAAAATGAATATTTTAAATATTACTCAACCGGCATCGTATGATAACAGCATCGAAAGTTTCGAATATCATTCGTATAAACCATATGTAACAAGTTTTAACAAGAACGATGAAATTCGAATACCTATTAATCAACAAGATTTGTATGTGTTGCCTGCACTCAGCAGTTTGTACATTGAGGGCAACGTCAATGTGTATAAATATGACAATACTACGAAACAAAAAGAAAGAATAACAAGTGTGCATTTTGTTAATAACCCTGCATTATTTCTTTTCCAAGATATTCGATATGAGTTGAATGGTGTAGAAATAGATAAGGTAAAAAATGCGGGGATTTCCACAACTATAAAATCTTATCTTTCGTTGAATGAAAACGAATCGAAATGTGCAAAAGTTTGGGGCTGGTCACCTACAGGTACGACCACCGGCAACAATGGAGTATTCTCCGCATCAATACCTCTGAATAAAATATTGGGTTTTGCAGAAGATTATGAAAAAATCATAATTAACTGTAAGCACGAGTTAGTACTGTTGAGGAGCAACACAAATCTCAATTCTTTGAAACTATCTACAGATGAAATCGTGGAGGATATAATAATAAGTAAAATTGTTTGGCGAGTTCCTCATGTTAAAGTATCAGACCGTGAAAGAATTAATTTATTAAAGCATTTAGAGAAAGATCGTCCCATTACAGTGGCATTTCGTAATTGGGATTTGTACGAGTATCCATTATTGCCTAAAACACGTAAGCACGCTTGGTCTATTAAAACTTCATCACAGATTGAAAAACCACGATTTGTAGTTATTGCTTTACAAACTAACCGTAAACATAATGCGACAGAGTCTATGGCAGAGTTCGATCATTGCTTTATTCGTGATGTAAGAGTATTTTTAAATTCATCTTATTACCCTTATGAAGGACTGAATATTAATTTTGCTGACAACAAATTTTCATTAATATACGAACAGTATGCAAGATTTCAGCAGTCTTATCACGGCCGCAGACCAGAGCCGTTGTTGAGTTTGAAAGAGTTTAAAGAAGTCGCTCCTTTATTTGTTGTTGACTGTTCTCGCCAACATGAAACGTTAAAAGGATCGATTGACGTACGTGTTGAAATAGAAGCAGATCAAGAAATACCTGATCAGACGGCTGCATATTGTCTTATACTGAACGACTGCATATTTGAATATAAGCCTCTTAGTAACATCGTTAAAAAACTATCATGAATAACGATACGATAATAGTGGACGTGCAAGGTTTTAAAAGTGAGAAAAATGAATTTATATTAAAAGAATTAGTTATATGCACATCCGAACACACTCAAATCTTTTTAATCAAACCTCCATATCCATTCTCAACATTGACTCTCGAAGAAAGGAAACATGTTTGGTGGATAGAAAGAAACCGAGGATACCGATGGAGTGAGGGATATATTGACTACAGAGAATTTAAAAGACTCATTAAACCTTACTTAAGAGAACGTAAAATTATAGTGAAAGGACAAGAAAAAGTTAAATGGGTGCGAGAATTATGTGGGCATGAAAATGTTTTAGATATAAGTGATAAAGGTATACCTAATCTCGAAACCCTAAGTAAACTTTACTGTAAAGATATGTTTGCATACAATTGTTTTAACCACATAAAATATTGTGCATTGAAAAATGTTATTTGTATAAGAAAATGGTTAATAGAAAATAATGTATCATTGTCAGATTTTTTTTTAAATAAATAAATTAGTGTACCTGCCTGTAAAATGTGTTTTATTTTTAAATATTCTCAGTAATTAAAAGTAAAATAATACAACATAATATAACAGAGTATTATTTATTAAAAAACTAAACTAAAATACATTAATCAAATTAAGATTATATTAGACACTTTTTTTTTTTTAAATAAATGTTTCTCTCTGTAGGTTTTATACGTGACTAGAGATGTTACGTAAAAAAACCTACTCGAGATGTTTAATTTTCCAAAAAATATATATTAATAGCTTTACAGACTATAGCTATATCCACATATTTTTTTTGATATATTATTGATGAGACCTTCAGTCTGATCCATAATTTGGTCGACGTGTTCGACCACCACATACTGCGCTGACAAAAGGGTTGAGTCATCGTCATCGGATGCTGCGGCTTCTTGTTCGAGGTCTATAATTTCTATTTTTATTAAACGGCGTCCTTTTGCCGGCGCACTTTTCACAACAAATGATTGCTGTGGGTTGTGGAAATGTTTGAGGTAGGATCTTTTCTTTATTTTTCTCTTGCGAGTATTTTGCGCATTCCGAAATTTGAGCTGCAACGGGGACTCTTGCGGCTCCACAACCCAGGGCGGAAACATCTCCGACCATCCTGCTAGAGGATCTTGCGCATTTTGTAGTTCAGGAGATGGTGAAAGTGGTTCTTCACGTGCTAGGATGGTGCTATTTGACATATTCTGTAAATAATAATAATAAAAATTATACATTTGAAATCAAAAACTCTGTATACAAAATTTTACTTCAATAAAACAAGTAACTTACCATATTCAACGTTCGCGTGAAAATAAAATTGTATTTTAGCAAACGTACAATATTTATACCTTTGCATCTTGTTCGTGTGTGTGTGTGTGTGTGTGTGTGTGTGTGTGTGTGTGTAATGTAAACAAATCCATAGCTGATACAGCAATAAGCCTGCATTGACAAGTATAAACTCAAGCAAGTTAAGACTTGTTTCTAAATCTTATTTACTAAGTACTGTACAATTACTTTGTATGTAAATAGAAACTACTGCATGTAAGTATTTAATATTTAGGTATGAATATTTAAGTACGTTAATATGATATGAAAGGGAAAAAACAAAACAAATTTAAGTGCATTATTATTATATTTATTTCATAACAAAATGATATTTGGCTAACAAAATGTTTTTATCATACAATAAAATGTATTCTTATATTTATTTCATAACAAATTTATGAGATTTGGTTAACAAAATGTTTTTTTATCATACATTGACTTATAATAAGTATATTATTAAACATGCTCTACCTATAAGTATACCAAACAAACAAATGTTTTACAAATATGTAGATATCAATTAAAATCAATTATTATTTTAACATTATAATTATTAACTTTATTAAAGAATACAAACATAATTCAAAAATTTAATATACTGGTGTGTCCCCACGCCTTAGTAGAAACGTTATCTTTCGCTATCAAGCGCTTGTCATCATCACCAGACAAAGCTATTTTATTGACAGCACATGTGAAAATTTCATGTTTAATTGATTTAAATAATACATTTGTTTTTCGAACAATATCGCCCTGGAAAAGTGTCTTTTCATAGTCCGTGATACTGAATTTATGAATTATATTTTTTCGAATACCCTTTGCTTTTTTTATTATGCTGTCTACAGTTTTAATGCAATATAGTTTAGATCGAAGACCTACAAATTCAGATATAATTTTCCCCCCCATTTCATCTTTAAACAGACCGGGAACTTTTTTATTTTGAATAGGTAAATCATATACATTTAGAGTAGAGTAATTACTCGTGTCAAAATAAGATACAAAGTGTTCTTTTACATCACTATAAAAATCACGAGTCTGTATGAGATAAACATAGCTATCTGTATCCGTGTAACACATCTGTACGTTATTGCCGTAAAAAGGCTTAATGATAGAGTAGTGGAAATCATACATATGGCTTTTTGATAATTCTAAAACAGTAAAACCAATGTATATTGGTTTATTCAGAATAATTTCCTCTGGTTTTAATTGCACTGCAACTAAATTTTCTGTGAAAACTGTTGCGCTATGAAAATTAGGACGCGCAATGAGTTGTTGTGCACTTTTCCGTTTCTTCGTTATATTATTTTTGTCAGACCACTGATTTACAAGATCAACTTTAACTCGTTTTTCATTATTCTCTAATGTTTTGCCGAATACACTATTATTTAAAAGTTTAAAAAAATCTTGTTCAAAAGTTGACACGCTATTCTGTCTTAAAGAGGTATTTAGATCTATGTATTGTTTCAAATAGGGACTTTGTCTAAAAGTTATAACTCGATGAATTTTTTTAAGTAATAAACCATGCTTCAAACTAGTTTTTAAATGAATGTAATGTATGACATATGTGAATTTATCATACAAATTTGGAACGAGTTTATGGGTTTTTCCTCCAGGTGGGATACATTTTTCGGGACAAAAGGGTAAATCATTATGTAAGTTGTGTAAATGTTTTGGATACTCTATGTCCACTTCAAGTATAAAACCATATGGTGCATCATCGGGAATTTCATTGACATCTAAATTAATAATTTCATTTTGTTCCAAAAATCTAAAATTAGACAACGGTAGGTATTGACACATACTATAACCATAAAGATTATTGCAATCAATATAGCTTAAATATGAACTAGGTTTAGAATTATCATAATCAGTTAAATATTTATTGTTTGCTTTAGCATATCTATGCGAACACAAACACACCCCACCTCTAATACCGTTTTGTAACATTCTCACCATTGACAAATCGTCAAGAAGTTCGAGTTGTACCCCGGTTTTCAATAACATCGCGTCGAAAGATAAACTTGGTGCAGTTAAATAAAAAGCTGGATCTAACTGATAATGTTGTTTGCAAGTGCGTCTAAAATTTTCGAAAATATCTGCTAATAAAAGCACATCGGTTTTCAGATATAAATCTGTGTAATTTCCTAAATCAAACATATTAAAAGTTGACCAAATTAATTCTGCATGTTGATAATCTTCAGAAGAAATATCCTGATTAGTGAGTGAACTATAAAATGAATCTCTTTTGGGGAGGGATCGTTCTTGGTAACGCTCCCAACAATTCATATACTCATAGGGATAGACGCCTTTGCGAATAAGTAATTTAAATTTATCTTCACCAGGAAAAAAACTTTTTAAATGTTTAAATTCTTCTGGCTTTAAGGTATCTGCCAATTTACTTAAACTAGTTCCCAAAAACTTAAACGAATCAACAAAACGAAGTTGAAAAAACTGATTATTTGACACTGGTACAAACTTCGTGAAAGAAATATAATTTTCTTTAGTTTTTGGAATGATTTTTATGTCTCCAGGTACCTCACCTAAGGCTTTTATGAACAAATGGCAATCGTATCCAGCTAAATTGTGGAAAAATATTGGAACGAACGAAGGACGCTTATACTGCAAATTACAATACGAGTGCGCGGCTCCACGGTATCGACCCGTCATATGACAGTGGTCGCGAACTCTATCTGAGAATAGAAAGTTTTCACAAATATGACAAAATTTTGCATTAGTAAAATCAGTTCGCTCTTTTTCAGTAAAAATAATCGAAGTATTTAAATTTAGTTTTTTATAAATTTTTTGTACATCTTCTATTATTGATTCAACAAATTTATCAACACAATCGGGTCCACGATGAGATACATAGCGGTTAAAGCTAGGATTTTCACAACACACAATGTAATATGCAAACGCGACAGGCACGTGATGGTGCAAAATCGTGGTGTTTTCACCAGCGGTAGAACAACCAGAATCAGTTTGCAACATTGATTCAAAGTCTGCATAAATACAAAATGGAACATTTTGTTTATGATCATAATTCTTGAATTTAATTACTGACCCTTTGTCAGGTAGTACTGTTACTACACCACTACACAAATGACTATCGACTTCCTCCATAGTGTTAAAAAATATAAGACACAAATCACAGAAATACAACTTTCCATGGTGAGCTGTCACCTGGCTTCTAAAAAGTCTGGAACAATCTTTAATCAAACAATAGTGGGTGGTATTATTACTTTCAAGCAACAATAAGTGTATAACTGTATTGTTACCATTTTTATCTATTACTGATTTATATAATGGACCTACTAAAGTTTTGTTGTTTTTTAAACCGTAAATAATAAATTTGAGGCATGGGTTATTTTTTTCAAATAACTTTATATCTTGAAAAGTAACAGGAAAACACATTCCCGAAACATCGAACAGTTCTTTGAAATTAGGATATGATGAAACTCTTTCCGGGTGCTTTTTAACAGGATAAAGGGCAGCAGTCACGCACCATAAAAAGCAGCACTGATCTTTGTTTTCAATATTCAAACACGCCTTTTTTGATTGAATTAATTTAGGCAGTGGTATAAAACTTGAGCCACCTAATGGTTGATATTTATTGAGGTTAACCTCTAAGTGCGAATTGTTTACAAATGTCCATCCACTATCACCGTCCTCAAATTCCTCAATACATTTTCTAAGATAATGTACAACGTCAATAAACAATTGATTGAAATCATAATTAGAATATAATATTTTATTTTTTGTGCCAAAAGATTTTATTTCCTGAGAATTGTCTTTAAATTTTAAAAATGTAGCAAACAATTCAAAATTTACTTTTAGACATGTATGAGTGTTGAGATACTCATCTAAGAGGGGCTTTATCTTTACACATATTTCTGTAAAAAACCTATCTACCGATCCTAATTGCTGTTCATTTGTAGCTACTAATTTATATGTTACTATTCGATTGCGGAATGCAGATGATACGATTTCCACACCATCGCTATGTTTAATTGATCGGTTATTTTGCTTATGCAAATTACTCCTCAAATGACCTACCCAAGACTTATTAGGAACAGCTGTGTTACACGACGCACAAAACGGCATTTTAACTACAGTATAAAAAAAATATGTATCTAATGTCACCTACCTATGTATCCGATTAAATGAATAATGTATTATTAGATCAAAAATTCAGTATCTTACTTACATTATTTTTATTTACGTAGTACATACCTACATAATATAATTGAAACATAAAAAGCAATAAAAATACAACTAAGTTATTATTACCTACTTAAAATTAATTTTGTCGGAGTAATGAACGGGCTCCGAGTCCTCAAACACCATCCACGCTTGCCCTAAGAAGGTCTGCAGCGCCTCCCAGGATGGCGACGAGTCTTCACACTGCAGCTTTACTGAAACCAGCGCTTTTTTGTAGCGCACATCGGCAGGGTTGTTGATGTAATCAGCGCTTTTGTAGACTTTAAGGTCTATGAAAAATTCTCCAGCGGTGGACGCGGTGCGACGGCTCGTCCCGGTGGAGACTCGGCTGGCGAAACTGGAAGTCACTGTCGCACCAAACTTTGGACGGCTACTAGCTGCCTCCTCCGACTGCAGTATTTGGAACAAATCGTCTTTCTTGTTTCTGCAAAAAACAAAAATCATAATTATTATAATAAATAAAATAAATATAAATATCAGACAACATCACACACACACATTAATCTGATTCCGAGATAAGTAGCAGCACTTGTGTTACGAAAAATCAGAACCAACAGAAATATTACAATTATATTGATATAAAACACCTAGACAGAACAAACACTAATGTTCATCACAAAGTGTTTGACTTGGGTGGGGATCGAACCCACGACTTCTGACGCAGAAGGTAGGATTAGTACCCTTGCGCCAACGGGCCGTCAATGTAAGTTATGTTAAATCATTAAGACAACATAATCTGAATACGTATTTATAGTACATAATAATATATTGAAAGTAATAATACAAACAATAATGTAAAAATTTAAACAATGTTTATAATTTTTTTTATTATTGTTTAAAATAAATGTTTATATAGAAATAATACTACTTTACAAACACGAATGTTCATCACATAGTGTATGTTCTGGGTGGGAATCGAACCCACGATCCATGACCATTAGCGCAGAAGGTGGGATTAGTTGTTACTCACGCAAAGTTCTGCGCCAATGCGATTATGTTATAATCAGTAATATTATATGAATAAGACTTACTTGCGAAAGGATGGTAATTCGAATGTTCCTGGTGAAGCGGCTCGTTTCTTGCTGCGTTTGGGCTCGACGATGGAGCTGGCGGCGCTGCTGGCGCTGGCTGAGCTCTTGCGTTTGCTTGCTGTTGTGCTAGCCGCGGTTTTCTTTTTTTTCTGAGGTGCCTCGATGATTGACGGGGCATCAAACTCTGAGTCAGACCTGTTGAATAAAAAAACATTATAATCATTGCACTCAACACATTGTAAATAAACCTGTAAACGTGTATGAAAAAATTGATACTTACGTACATTTTGTATTGTGACGTCACACAAGCTATTTAATAAATTTATTTTTTATTGCTCTTGCAATATTTACTTCTGCACTGTGGTGGTGGATATAGTGGTGGATACCCAACTGAATTAATTCTCGAAATGAATGAATTTTCTTCAGTGTTTGGTATTTTATGCGGAAAAAAAGTCTGTTGTCATCAAAAATACTCCAAAGTGGTCAAGCGTGAAACCATTATTGCGCAATTCAATTTTATTTTACGTACATATAACTTTTATAAGTTTATAAATTCTAAAAGTAGTACTTGAACAAAAACAGTAGCTAATGATAGATTTAATCATTTACGTTTCCTTTCAAAATTATAAACTAAGTATTTCAAAGAATATTAATAAATCAGTATTAGATTAAATAACTTAAATTGGAACTCGATTTAAGTTTTACTCATAGTTTTTTTTTATATTTTAAAATGTATTAAACTCAGTAACGCAACCGTACCCAGGGTGATGTATTATATTTTTCCTGTAAGCTTAGCGGCATTTACAAATAAAACATTTTATTTTCTAATGGTTTAAACTTTGAGCCATAAGGATATGAAAATGATATCTTAATAATAAATTAATCGCATGTTATAAAATTGTGTCATAAGACATTCTATGTTCGTGCACATATTTGTATGCGGTTACCGCTTGAAATTTGATCATAGCCGCTGCTTGCAAAATTGATGACTTAACTTATTATATCTGTAGAGATGTTTCAATAACAATAAAAAGATTGTTGTAAATGATAATCGTAATCGTTCTTAAAACAAAGAAAACTATTATATGGTTTGTGAAATGATTACTATAGTGTAAGATATTCAACTTTAATAATTGGTTCCTTACTAATAACAAAGTCGATTACGTTTCCATGCCATTGAATTATTAATTTAATTTATCGCTAGTACGAGTAGATTTTTAAGAGGAATGGTTGAAACGTATGTAATATTGGTTTATAGTTAATCCACTGATTAACAATAATATCTACTATATGAACTTTAAAATCACCAACAATACAACCAATCGATTAATGTGGAAGTGATGAAAATTTCATGAATCATTGCATTTTGGACATCACTAGTAAAGTCCTAGAGCGGAATTAAAAAGTTTTTAATATACTGATCTACTGATGACTGAAAATTCTTGTAATTGTTGGTGTTTATTTTAAGAATCAGCTAAACAATAAAAACAAGCTATACGTTAGTACATAAATATAACCAAATAACGCTTTCTAAATATACTAGTAAGAAAGAAGGACCAGTAGGGTTTTTTGATGTGCCGTGAAAACGATAAAATATTTACAAACTAATAAAATTACTTTAAACTAATTACATGCAATTATTTGTTATTTAGACAAATACAGTTGTTTAAGGTAATTATAAATAATTATGTTTATTTTCACTCTGGAAAAAAGTACCTAAAACAGAAATTAAGAATTTTATGAAATTTCCCTAAGAAGAAGATTATGAAGTTTTCCTAAACATTATAAAAATTATCTTCTCTTGAAACTTATCTAAATAAAAATTGTGATAGTAAAAAACTACCAACTCAATCACAATTTTTCATTTAAGTACTTAATGCAAAAAATAATTTAAAATCTTAACACTTATCTATTTTGGTTTAGTGTTTATGTAACTAATTTTACATTGTACAGAAAGCCTAGTGTGAGTTTTGTTTACTATCCGTATTCACTTACCGTGATTACGTTTACGAAAACAAAAATTAGTATGGCATTGAAAAAACCCCTTCTGGTGTCCTAAGAGAAGAGTTAACATTTTACCATACAAATTTTCGTTTTCGTTAACGTGATCGAATGGCGAATGAAACTCGCACTAGCCACCCTGTAATGTCAAAATTAAAATGTACATCTCTTGGAGTTTCATACTCGCGTGGGATCAAATTCATGTTCCCACGTTCGGAACCATTTCTCACAAGGCATCGACGCGCGTTCACTGCTTCATACGTAGCATTTCAACACTTGTAAACTATTTAAAATATATTATTGGTGAAAGTGGAACTTATAAATTTATATAAAAAGTGTGAATTCAAACGAGAAGACCAAAAATTTAATGTAAGTAAACCTATTTATACATTTGTTTAGCGCTTGTTTCACTGATTAGGAGATACTTTCAGTTTACTTGACAGTTTTATGTGAACTATCTGTTATAATAGCTAATCAGAACTTACTTAGACATTATGAAACAGGCCCAGTCTCACAATAATTTTCTATAAGTAAAACTTTTTTCTATAAGTAATCTAGAATACTATGAGCTAAACTAAAGTAAAAATTTGAAACAAATATTAAGTTATATTTTTTGCATCTTAATTAAAAAATTAAAAAAGAAAAAATCTTGTTTTTCTTGCCAATGATACTTATGATACAAGAAAAAGAAAATCATAACGTAATTTTTATTTCCAGGTTCTCAAAAAACGCTGAAGAAGAAGATATTTAACCATTTACATAATGTAAGTACACATTTATAAAAATAATTTCAGACATTTTTTTGTCTATCATCATCATTATCATCATCATCATCATCATCATCATCATCATCATCATCATCATCATCATCAGCCTATACTAGTCCATTTTTGCCCGATATTTTAAAAACTCTACTGTTATTTCTTGATAACTTCAATTTTATTAACTTTTTATTTATCTTTTGACATTTACATTATAATTTTTAATAATACAATTTTTATTTTTATTTTTAGATTCTTCCACTGGCGAGCGCTGTAGAAATTCGTTTAAGGCCACACTGACAAGGATTTAACTGCTTCTTTTTGTATAAAATAAATTATTATAAATAAATACACAACCTCCTAACCACCTAATCCTTCCCAAAAATTTAATGTTTCCCAAAATATTCCCTGAGTATGAGGTGATCGAGAAAATGTTGTAAGTTACCATATGATGTGGTGACTGAGGTATTTTTGGTAATGGTACAGCTACCACTCTAAGTGTGTGACAGCTAAGGTAAACAAGGTTATGCAAAAGGTAATTTTTTTAGTTATTATTTTAGTAGTTACCTTAACGAAGTTTGAAAAGATAGGTCGGTGCGTGATCTTACCATGGGCTCGCAGAGAGATACTTACCACGGTTCTCTCAGCCGACACCAGTTAGGATTCAGATCGGTGCGTGACCTTACCACGGGCTCGCAGGAAGTTACTTATCATGGGGCTTCCAACCGAACTGTTAGATGATGCTCGGTGCGTGATCTTACCATGGGCTCGCAGAGAGATACTTACCACGGTTCTCTCAGCCGACACCAGTTAGGATTCAGATCGGTGCGTGACCTTACCACGGGCTCGCAGGAAGTTACTTATCATGGGGCTTCCAACCGAACTGTTAGATGATGCTCGGTGCGTGATCTTACCATGGGCTCGCAGAGAGATACTTACCACGGTTCTCTCAGCCGACACCAGTTAGGATTCAGATCGGTGCGTGACCTTACCACGGGCTCGCAGGAAGTTACTTATCATGGGGCTTCTAACCGAACTGTTAGATGGTGTTCGGTGCTACTTATGGAGCTTCCAACCGCACAGTAGAAAATGTTGAAGTATATTTATACATCTCTGAATAGTAATATTTAAATAAAATCAAAGACCAAAGAAGATATAATGGTAACGGTACAGCTACCACCCACTTATCTACTTATAAGTTTGTGATAGCTAAGGTAAACAAGGTTATGCAAAAGGTAATTCTATTAGTTATTATTTTAGTAGTTAGCTCAACCAAGATTGAAAAGGTAGGTTGGCGCGTGATCTTACCATGGGCTCGCAGAGAGATACTTACCACAGTTCTCTCAGCCGACACTGGTTAGGATTCAGATCGGTGCGTGACCTTACCACGGGCTCGCAGGAAGTTACTTATCATGGGGCTTCCAACCGAACTGTTAGATGGTGCTCGGTGCGTGATCTTACCATGGGCTCGCAGAGAGATACTTACCACGGTTCTCTCAACCGTCACCGGTTAGGATTCAAATCGGTACGTGACCTTACCACGGGCTCGCAGGAAGGTACTTATCATGGGGCTTCCAACCGAACTGTTAGATGGTGTTCGGTGCGTGATCTTACCATGGGCTCGCAGAGAAATACTTACCATGGTTTGCTCAGCCGACACCGGTTAGGATTCAAATCGGTGCGTGACCTTACCACGGGCTCGCCGGAAGTTACTTATCATGGGGCTTCCAACCGAACTGTTAGATGGTGTTCGGTGCGTGATCTTACCATGGGCTCGCAGAGAGATACTTACCATGGTTCGCTCAGCCGACACCGGTTAGTATTCAAATCGGTGCGTGATCTTACCATGGACTCGCAGGAAGTTACTTATCATGAGGCTTCCAACCGAACTGTTAGATGGTGTTCGATGCATGATCTTACCATGGGCTCACTGAGAGATACTTACCACGGTTCTCTCAGCCGTCACTGGTTAGGATTCAAATCGGTGCGTGACCTTACCACGGGCTCGCCGGAAGTTACTTATCATGGGGCTTCCAACCGAACTGTTAGATGGTGTTCGGTGCGTGATCTTACCATGGGCTCGCTGAGAGATACTTACCACGGTTCTCTCAACCGTCACCGGTTAGGATTCAAATCGGTACGTGACCTTACCACGGTTCTCTCAGCCGTCACTGGTTAGGATTCAAATCGGTGCGTGACCTTACCACGGGCTCGCCGGAAGTTACTTATCATGGGGCTTCCAACCGAACTGTTAGATGGTGCTCGGTGCGTGATCTTACCATGGGCTCGCAGAGAGATACTTACCACGGTTCGCTCAGCCGACACCGGACAGGATTCAAATCAGTGCGTGATCTTACCATGGGCTCGCAGAGAGATACTTTCTACGGTTTTCTCAGCCGACACCAGTTATGATTCAGATCGGTGCATGATCTTACCATGGGTTCGCTGGAAGTTACTTATCATGAGGCTTCCAACCGCACAGTAGAAACATGTTGAGATATGTATACATCTCCGAATGGTAATATTTAAATGAAATCAATGACCAATGAACACATGTCATGAATATGATGTATATTGGGCATTCTACCTCACCGCAGTGAGTGAGGGCATCAGCCCGAACGAAGGAAGGTGGGGTAGAATGCCCAATATACACCTACTCGGAAGGATTAATCATAGAGAATTACGCGAACCGTTTAATTGTTTAATAATTTATTCCCTTAGTTAACACATACTTAAATAGCAGTCACACAAAATATACTTTCCATATTTTTAGTAGAGGTTGATGATTAATTGAGAATCAATATATTTTGTCATGTTTTTAATAGTTTCGTGGACGGCCATTAATCGACATACTGGTAGCTGTTCAATTGGTTGTGACCTCGGATTTGATTAAGAGCGCCGCTGGTGTGCCTCGTGGTGATATTAAATTACACTTTATTAATAAACCATGATTTGTAACTTGAGAAAAGCTGCATGATTCCAGATAACTATACTTAGTTATATTTTAAATTAGTTATGAATAAACGTTATAAATGAGTGCAGATTTATATTAAGCGTGATGAATAATCTATCCCTCTTCCATATTTATATACGTGACATGTATTTATTAAAAACGTGATTGATTTTTTTTTATGTAAACGAAATATGTGCGGTGCCGGGGATAAAGAATTGCACCACCCCATCTCTTCCCGTGGGTGTCGTAGAAGCCGACTAAGGGACCATTCCAGAGGATGGGCAGCAGCATCCATCTGAGGTTACCCTCAACCTACTGCGATCGTCAACCCGCCTGCCAAGCGTGGCGATTACGGCAAATACCCCCCATGATTATGATCCTTGGGGGAGGCCTTTGTCCAGCAGTGGACGTCTTTTGGCTGAGATGATGATGATGATGAAACGAAATATATAAATCAAAACAACTTGTTGTTGACACACGAAAGTACCTAATAGTCCTTGCCGAGCTGACTGTGGTGCCTTCGCGGTATAACTTCTCCAAGTAGTTCGTAGAGTTTCAAAGTCACGACTTAAATCTGACGTTCTAAAAAAAATTTTTGAAAAGTTCATTTGTATTTAACGTATTTTGGTTTTAGTTTAATAGCAAAATTGAGGTAGTTAAAAAGAGTAAAAACATAAAATATCGGCTGCATTAGCAGTCGTTAACAACCGCACCGCGCTGGGCCCGCGTGGTGGTTTATGGCCCGTTCTCCCTATCCATCCATAGGGAAGGCTCGTGCCCCAGCATACATAAAAGGACATAAAATGAGCTGATGATGATGATGATTAGGACTGTTATTCATGTATTAATAGAGCATTATAAAAACTAAAGTTAATTAGTTTCGGCGAGTTGGATTGAGCCACGATAGCATAGTTGGTAGTGCACTTGACCCGGCATGTCATGAGGTGCGGGTTCGAATCCCGCTCGTGGATGTTTTTTGTCGTTTTTCAAAACGTAAAAAAAAATCAGAATCAAATATTAATTTATTGATCTGCTAATACCTTATAGAGGACCACCTCCTCTGAATTGGAATTAAATATAGTTTGGTCGTATTGTTAAATGTGTCACATTAGTATTTTATCATTTACAACATTTTTTTTTATATTGACTCGTTATAGTGACCACATCCTGCCTGATGGTAAGCAGCCGATGCAGTCCAAAACAATGAGAGCGCTCCTCACCGTGGAACAAGCACGTTAACAAGCGCACCCATTCATGACGGCCTGCATAAATGCCGTTTCACGCCCCGCTTAAAAGACCCGGGACTATAGGAGCTGGGAAACACATGCGCCGGCAAAGAATTCCAAAGCCGAATGGTCTTACAGAGGATCGACTTGCCAAATTTTTTGGTACGAGTACTGATTGTCTGTACAGTATGAATGTAACAAAGTATATTATTATCATCAATGACACTACAATTCATAAGCATCAATCGCACTTCTTCGCGATATTCGAATAACACTACTCGTCGGTGCAGTCGGACATTAAGATATCGAAACGATCGCCAATAACCACTTATCACCGCTCGATAAACAACGGTCGTTGAATGAAGACCCGCGGCACCCGCACGTACAGTCAACAGCTTAAGTTGATGATCAAAACCAGATTTCCATTATAAATTAAATAGAAGACGACATTTTTTTTACTATTTACATTCCATTGAAGGTTCATATAAGTTATAACCTATAACTATCCCACTGTTGGGCAAAGGCCTCCATCATTGAAATCAAGTCATCGCTACAATTGATGGGTAATGGCTTAATCACCTTCGCTTGCCGAATGCGGAGATATTCGGGTGTCGGACCGAGCACTCTGCCACTCGGCCACCGAGGCGTTACCGAAGGATCATATGTATTTTTTCATCCCCCCATCTCGGAAAGAGTATTTTTACTCTTCGATATCTGAGTGCAAAAGCCGTTTTTATCCGCTAGAGGATAAAGTAAAATTGAATTTAGAACATCGTGTGCACTAAGTTTGTGAATTCAAAACATCATCAAACCTATTCACTTCTACCTCCATGGTGCCGAATTTATCAGTACTGTAGCAACCGGGACTCCTTGCTCGGGCATACTTACTAGCAGCCGCTGTGGCCTGAATTCAAACGTAGTAGAAGAAAAAGGGATGGAAGAAAAAAGAAGAACATCGCGGACTCGGTGACGGGCCGCAACGACAATTTGATTGTTATGATTTCATGTTGAAAGCAATATAGATATTTAAAGCTTTTAAAGTGTTATTATTCGATACAACCCCCGGTACCTTAAGTAACGACCCAGCGGGGTGTTACAGTACACAAGTCACTAACACCAACATTACAGTACGTAACAAAAATATTACACTCAACTTAAGGGGGTGCCGCGCGGAATTTCGAAAATTTACGTGTTTTTATGTCACTGGTGCTAGGCACTGAATAGATCATATACATTAAAAGGCCTAGTGTAGGTTAGCTTGATCCTTTCACAACGCCATGATTGTCTTGGAATTTGAAACAAATACCCAGGAACTGCATAAACAATACGTAAAAGTAATGATATCCACAAACTTATTTCTTTAGAAACTTTGGAAATATAGCACAAATGAATTTTCTTAATTATACCTAAGTATTATTTGTTACAACTTAAAGATTATTCTGTAATAGGTACTTACTTATCATAATGTAGTAGTTAATACCTAAATTGTAATAAAAGTATCTTGTGATTGTAAATGTTTTTTTTTGCATTTAGTCATTTCCTCGCTGAGGTGGGATGAAAAGTTACGTGTTGCACTCGAGTGCAAAGATTTTTCACCTGCCCCCCAACCGCCTAACGCTCTCGCTTTCGATCGCTTTGAAGGCGAGGCGAGGAGGAGGCGTCATCTTGTCATTTCGAAAGCAATATGAAAGCAATATCGAAAGCTATAGGCTATAGCTATCGATATTATTTGATATTATATTTCGATATTATATTAGAAAGCGAGGCGAGGGCCTCGCTTTCAGAGCGATCGAAAGCGAGACCGTTAGGCGGTTGGGGGGCTGGTGCTCTTTTGATTCCCTCGCTAACGCTCAGGATTCTAATTTTTGAATCACGAGCGCAGCGAGTGATTCAATTTTAGAATCCTTCGCTTGCTCGGTCATCAAAATTGAGCACGCGGTTAAAAAGCAACTTTGCACTCTTGTATAACAAATAACTATTATTATTACTTTATACATAGTAATAACGAAGAACATTAAAGTTTGAATTCCATTTCGCTTAATTATTATAGCTTGATTAATAAAAGATGTACATACAAGCCCAAAACGTTAGTTTAAACGAGGTTTGAAACTCTCGAACTCATTTGTAACTGTACGATTTGAAAAAGCATGTGTACACATCAGGCTTGCTTTATACAAATAAGAAACTCGAGTAATAGGATGTTATTATAATATTTATAACAATTTTGTAAAACAACAAAGATTTGATTACAAGATAGAAAAAATCAACAAGCCTCAGGAAGCTCGAGTGAAAATCAAATCCACGACCTTTGTAACGGTCCAATGGTCTGACCGCTTAGCTACCGAAGACCTCGTTAAACTTTTCCTAGTAGTTTGTGATTTACGCTGCAAGTCAGTGGTATTTATCTTGTAACTATATATATCTTTGTGAATGCAAAAATTCAAAATACTAAAAATATTACAATAACACAAATGTTGAAAAAATTTCGGCGGGCTGGTTAGAACCACGATAGCTCAATTGGAAGAGCACCTGACCCGGTATGTCAGAAGGGTGCAGGTTCAAATCCTGCTCGTGGAAATTTTTTCAACATTTGTGTTTTTGTAATTTGTTTCGCAACAAAATTTGCGTTAAAATTATTTAAACATTTTACTAAAAATATTTCATCTTTTTAGATACTTTTTTTATCATCTTAATGTTTTGTCAGCATCGCAAAGAGAACACACTTGCAATGAAGCTTTTATTACAATTGGGTTTTTTTAAATATCTCACAGGTGCCTTAAATGCCTTCATCCTACCTGATGTTAAGTGATGATAAGGTCAATGTTATTGGCATTCTGGTTTGATCATAAACTTGGTCTGTCGCCTGTACCTACGCTCATTACACTCGCCGAGCACTCGCCGCGCGCGCAGTGCGTCGTCGGCCTAATGGCATTCCCTTGTACAATCGATTAAACACTCGTAAGAATCGCCATTCTCTGATAACGGAACGTACAGGGGTCTATCGTGAAAATCGTAGGATCGACTAAGAAGAAGATACTATAGATTAAAGAGTTACTTTAAAACGGTTACATAAGCTCCAGATTGATAAGTCATCTTCATCATCACCATCACTAGCTATAGGTAAATGTATGTCTCACTGCACCAGCACCCGATCCGAACCCCTCGGGAAATCTAGCAGGGAACGAGAATACGCACTAATGCGTGATGCCATTCCCTCTAGAAAGCCTCTGACGGTGTTTCGTTTCTTTCGCTTGAGGAACCCTTTAAGTTTCTCGCTGCCCCCAAAAAAGTCCGGTGACGTTGATAATGCCGTTTGAGGCAATCAGCAAACTCTGTATAAAAACCGTGCACGTTTTGATTACAATTTGTTGATTAAAAATGGAACGCTCTCAATAAACGAAGAGAGAAATCCAATTTCGACGCATCGATCTCCTCAATAGCCCCCCGAACGAGAAAGGTTGTCGTGAACTGTACCATTTCGCTGATACGAAGTGACTGGTGTTCACTATTTTTAAGACGGGTCGAGATGCAAAGGTCAAGGTGGAGGGACTGACATCGCACCGCGGGATGCTTCGTTTTAGCGTTCTTTTTGGTTTGTATCACTTATGTCGTGAGGTCTCTGATTATATACACGTCTATACGAGTATAATGCAAGTTTGCGGTATCGCTACAACCAGTATTTTCTAGTTTATTTATTTTTATATGATTTTTTTTATAGAGAATGCCATGCGCCTTTTGTACTTTATTTTATTTTAGTGTGCAATAAAGATTAAAATAAATAAAATAATAATAAAATGTTAACGTCAAGTGAATGTGAAGACTTATATTTAATAAAAGAAGAAATAATGGTTCTATCGTTAACTTTGACTTCAAATACTCTTACAAAAATTATTAAAAGTCAAATAATGGCTATACTGTATATAAATAGTAAAATAAAATAAATACTTAGCCTATAACTGTCCCACTGCTGGGCAAATGCCTCCATCATTGAAATCAAGTCATCGCCACAATCGATGGGTAAAGGCTAATCACCACGCTTGCCAAATGCGGGTTGGTGATCACGAACCCGGGCTATCAAAACCTCGGAAACACACTTTGCGGCCACCAAGGTCACTTACAATATGAGGCAATACTGTATGGAGTGTTAAGAATCAAAGAGGTTTGTTTAATATATAATATCGTTGGTTGTCAATACGTGAAGGCGAATCTTAATATCACTCCCTTTAAAGACACGGTATACATTGCCTCGGCTATTGTTCTGCGGTATACATAATATTTGACACGTCCCATAGGTCAATATGATACCTACCACAGAATGTACGAAAACGTGTGAATTGAGCAGCCGTTAGTAGGGTTACCATATTTCCTGAGGTTAATTCTAGGACAAAAATAAACTATATACAAACGTAGCTTTGCTAAAATGTTGTTAATGGTTACAAATATTTGATGTGATGGTTAGCAGCTGCAATCATTTTTGGTTGTCTGTTCGGAAGAGGTTGGAGTTACCACTTAACCTGCCGTGCTTTTAACAAGCAAGAACGATTTGAGATGTCATTATGCTTTTTACCGGATTAATTTCGGCGAGTTGGATTGAGCAACGATAGCATAGTTTCTAGTACACTTTGTCTTTTTTTTTTTTTCATAAATATCCAGATCCGAGATAGTATGCTCGCCCTAGATCATACACACGTCTATAATGTAAAACGCTCGTATTGTATAAGATACACGCAGTAGATCCTTTTTTCTGAAAAAAAAAATATTAAATACTCACGTTCTAAGGCAACTCGCGAGTTATATGTGGCTCTTCCCTATTAGGCTTAGTGGTATGTGGTCCTAGCCAGTCGACAGCCCTGGTCATGGGTCGCAGCTCGCGTGCCGTTTGACACCGGCCAGACACAATGGCTGCGGATAATTCCTAAAACCAACAGAGCGCGCAGGCTGGACGGCGGTTTGTCAAACAAACAGCCTTATGGAGAACGGCGAAGGTCTGCTAGCTGATCAATAACAATGTTTATTTGACTTCTGAAATACCTATGTGGATATTAATACTAAGACAAGGTACTGTCATAGTGTTATTTTAAAGATCCTCGTTATTTGCATCAGCTTTTGAAAGCCTTTAAAGTAATATAGAACAAGTTCAAGTTCAAGTTCAAGTTCAAGTTCAAGTTGTTTATTGCATTCATGTACAGTAAGTTACAGGTGGTTTTTATATATAACAAAGTAGTGCAGACATGACACCCATTAGGGTATAGCAAAGCTTATAATGTTACAATGTTATTACAATGCATTTAGAATTTTTATTATAAATTCTATTTTAATATTATTATTATAGAATGTTCTTATTTTTTATTTATTTTTTTAAATAAAAATTTACATTTTTAAATATTTTCCAAAAACAAAATAAGTATAATATGTTAATATTGTTAATAATTTTACTACGGCATGTTATAAGACAAATAAATGATTTTATTATTATCTCCTTTATTTATTTTCTTTCTTAAAACTAAATTTTTACAATATTTTAATATAAAAATAATAAAACATTACAAAAACCTAATTTGGTTGGTCCCGGCTGCATTAGCAGTCGTTAACAGCCACCGCTCCTCACTGGGCTCGCGTGGTGGTATACGGCCCGTTCTCACAGTGGTGTTTCCATCTGTTGAATGAATGTTGTTCCTGAATGCGTTGGTG